>JADWYY010000051.1:17500-36142 GCA_017141395.1 Laodelphax striatellus
TCGATGGAAAATGAGTGGGGGGATAGCAGCGGCAAATGAGGGCACTCCCAGCCCCCCTTGAGAGCAAGAGGCATGGAAGAATCCGAGCGCGACATCGTGAGGCAAATGTAGCCATTGCCGGACAGCCCCTCTAACCATGACGTCAAGGCTCCGCAGCATTTGCATGGTGACCCGCCCCAGAATGAGTTGGTGGAATAGGGACGGGATCAAATGTTGGCGGACAATGTACAGGCGCTGCTGCGGCTTCAACGGTGCCCGGGTCACCCTGTCCAATAAGAGTTGTAGGTCCACCCCACACTTCCTCAAGCCACCCGGGGAAAAGAAAACTCCCAGGTACTTGAACACCGTGGTGGTGGACGCTGCCTGCAAAAAACGACCATCAGGCAGCTTGAACAGGGCCTCAGTGATGATCTTGGTCTTCTTATCCCTGCCACTTGGGACAAGCGACAGGGACAAACATTTCTTAGGGTTGAGCAGAAGCCCAACCCTTTCCGCAGAGGTGGCAAATGCGGAGATCATCATCTGAAGACCAGGGACCGTTGAAGCAAACAGCAGCACATCATCCGCATAGGCAAGATGCTGCAGCCTCACAGACGCCAAGGGGAATCCAACAGCAGATGGAAGGCTGTGGAGTATCCGGTCAATGACTAGACAGAAAAGGAATGACGACAGAGGATCTCCTTGCCTCACACCTCGCCTGACCGACAAAAGGGAAGAATTATGCCGACCAAAGCGGAGTGTGGTAGTGGAGAGCGCATACACATTAGCCAAGTAGCGGACAAAAGGCGGAGGAGCTCCCAGCTCTTGGAGGGCCACAGTAAGGGCCTGATGTGACACTGAATCGAACGCCGCAATATCAAGGCTGGCCACGTGCAATTGCTTGAAGCGGGAACGGGCATGGTGGATGGTTGCTGCTAGAGCAGAAGTGTTCTCCAGGCATCCATCTTCAAATGCATCTGCCTGTTGAAATTCGCCTATCAGGCCCTTATTAATCCTCTTTTGCCAATCGAGCAGCCAGCACCTTTGTGAAAGTGCCTCAGGATTATACCTTACATTAATGCAACGGGCGATATTGGGATGGATCTTCTCCGGTTTGTCCTCTTTGAATAAAAAATCGTGCACGCACTGGCCAGGGAGACTGGGACCGCTCTGCACCATCAAAAAGGATGTTAAAGAGGGCCAGTTTCACAACATTAGGCAAGCGGCCCACATACGCTGTGCGAAATCCGATCTGGACCTGTTGCAGATGGCTTTTGGCACCCTTTGCAGCCTTGACTTCCGCAGGCCGTTACTGGCCACCATAGGAATTTCACATAGACGTGGTGCTGTTGCTGTGTACTGGCTGGGGATTTCACCGCACAAGATGGTGCTGTAAAGAGTGGCTCCTGAAAAACTCAAACATTTGCTGCACTGTAAAAGGGGGCTCTGGTGCCGGACTCCAGGCAAGACAGCCATCCGGAGAGCTTCCTCGCCAGTGAGGACAGCCCTGGCAGTCTTTGGATCGAAAGCCATGCGCCATGATCCTTGTACGGGCTGCATAATATGCAGCACGACGCTCCGATCGCCTCGGGTCGTGCTCTCCCCCCATGCTTCTGCATCCCTCCTGTCTTGTCTCTTTCTGGTGGTCCTGAGAGGTCAAGCGATCTCGCTGGGTGATGGTCTCCACACCACTCGCGCAAAGCAACTGCCAAAAGGTCAAATCAGGGTCCCCTTGGAAAAGGGAATCCATGTGGCCTCTGACAGCTGATAAGGCCCTCCCCAGACCTGCAGCTCTTGAAGATGGAGGCATGACACCTCCTCAGAGTCTGCAGGACTGCTGTGCCGATGTCCTGTGTAGTTGCAAGTGGGTAGCGAGTAATTCCATCATCCGTGGTTGCAAGTGGTGGTGGCAGGTCTGGAAAACGCCGCTGGCCATGATCTTGTCGGCCCTGCTGTTGCTCTGCTGGCACCAATGGTGGGAAGTCCTCGTCATGAAGATGGAATTCAGGGAGTTGCTGGGGATCCACAGGATTGCGATCCACTGGCTCCCTGAAAGCGTCAAATCCAGGTATTGGAGGGATGATCCCAGCTGCCAGCTGACCGCCATCATCAGCAGCCAACTCCACAGCCGGGGTATCATCTCTCTGAAGGTCAAATCCGGTGGGTTGATGTGCAACAGGTGACAAAACGTCACCCAATGCTACATCGGTGTCAAATCCAGGGTGGTGGGGTGCGGCAGGCAAAACATCTTCACCCACTACAGCCCCACTGTCAAGTCCGGTAGGAAGGCCAGCTAGCAAGATGGAAGCACCAACTGAGCCTTCAGGAATCACGTCCGGTGAGTTGGGCAAGGTCAGCCCAATGTCGGCCGCCGGTTCGTCCTCAACAGTTGCCAGCACCTCCACTGATGGCGACAGTCTGGAGCCTGCAAGGTGGACTGCAAGCACTTGTCGCCGCTCCTCCGGAGAAGTTGGAGAGTTTGGAGGAGGCTCAATGTTTGGCCCAAATGGGCCTGTGGAGGCTGCCGCAGCAGGTTGCACCAATGGTCGTGACCGCTGACGCGGCCGCTGATGGTGGCTCCCTTGCGAAGATGTAGAAGCAAGGGGCCGTGATGGCGCAGCAGTTCTAGCTGCTGCTAGAGGTGCAGATCTTCTTGCTGCGGTGGGTGTAAAAGCTGGCGATAGCTGAGGACGATGGGCGGCCGGCCCTGGTCTGACAGGTGGTATGGCCCCGGATGGTGTAGTGGATGCAGCCGATGGTCCGGCCCTGACTTGTGCTGTGGTCCTAGCCGGTGTTGTGGCCCTGGCCGATCCTGGAGCCGGAGGTGGAACTATCTGTCGGCGGCCAGAGGGTGGTGGTGTTTCTCTTGGTTGTCCAACCAATGGAGAAGGTGGTGGTCTGCCTCTACCCGGATCACTATAAGCTGCAGCTGGGATGGTAGTGGGGTTCTCCAGAAAACCCTGGAGCAGCTGCTTGTAGGTATCCTCTGGCGCATTTTCCTTGATGGCCTCCTGTGAGCGACGAGTGCCCAATGGAGGTTCATAAAACAGCGATGGTTCATAATGCGCCGGCAGTCACTCACGCACGCCATCCTGGATGTGTTGAATGATGGCGGCTCGGGCGGCAAAGGCATACCTTCCTTCTTCTGTCCACCACCCCCTCTTGGTCGGAACAACCACCTCTGCATTGGCCTCTTCTGGGTGTGCTCGTTTGAAGTGTACACCCAGGCCAGACTTGGTGCTGAAACCACGCTGACAGATACGGCATTTGAATGGTCGTCCAGGCGTTGCTGTGGTAGACGGTGGATTGGCATGGCAGATGAGCCAGCTGTAGTTGGAGTAGCTGGCTGTGGGTTGCATTGGGGGACGCTGTCCAACCCCTAGAAGGGGCAGCGCCCGGTGCCCCGCTTCCGTGGCGGCTCTGTGAACTATTTGGGCCAATCGCAGAAGGAGGTGAAAGGGCTGGCAACCCCGACACCTCACATGTAGCTTCAGGGTCGATCCCTGCAGGGTGACAGCAATCTCCTGCAAGGACCCGGGTGGGCCACGAGGAGGCCCCTGAAGCGCTTCCCTATGGTTTGGAGGCAGCAAGGAGATGGTAAAATGCTGTGGGCGGCCTCCTCCCCACAGAGTCTCCACCCATTGGGGCCCTGGTTTCTTCGTAACCATTAAGGTCAGGTATACCCCGTGCAGGTGGGGGTTGGGGCCCTACTTAGTGCATAGCCATGAAGGCCAGGTATACCCCTCCCCCGTTGGCACCCTGCTTAGTGAATCGCCATCAAGGCCAGGTATATCCCAACGTCGACCTCGCAGCTTGTGGCGGTCTAGGTCCTCCCATAGAGCAATTGATCCAGTCCTTAAGATCGGCACCAGCTGACACTAAAATTAAGAGTGTCATAGTTACTCCCTCCGTTTACCCGCTCTTTCTTTAATTTCTTCCCGTTGACATACAGAGCACTGATCAGAAATCACATTGCGTAAACACCCAGCTAGAGCCTTCGCAATTCTTTGCTTTAATTAGTCAGTCGGATTCTCCTGGTCCGTGCCAGGTCTGAGTTGGACCGTTAAATGGTGGCCGAAGGTGAATTCTGCTGGTTGACACACTGACAAGTCAATATGCAACTGTCAACAGACCCCGCAGCAAGGCCGATCCGTGGGAGGCCAAGGCGCAGGACCGAGCTCAGATCCTGGATCGCACCGAGATGCTCTCCATACCTCGTGCTCAGGCCAGGCTCGTTGGCGCTGACCCACATCCCGACCTAGCCCGACACACCCCGATCCTCAGAGCCAATCCTTGTCCCGGGTTACGGATCCAATTTGCCGACTTCCCTTACCTACATTATTCTATCGACTAGAGGCTCTAACCTTGGAGACCTGCTGCGGATATGGTACGATCCGGCGCGACTTCCGCGTGGCCCTCACCTGGATTTTCAAGGTCCGGGAAGGTCCGGACACCGCCGCAACTGTGGTGCTCTTCGCGTTCCAAACCCTATCTCCCTGCTATAGGATTCCAGGGTACTCGAACGCTTATAAAGAAAGAAAACTCTTTCCAGACCCCGCCGGCGTCTCCAGGCCAGTTTGGTTACCCTGACGAGCGCTCGAAGCAAGTGCCCGCAAAGATGCGGTTACGCAGCCGGTTCCGGAATAGGAACCGATTCCCTTTGCCCAATAGGAGCTGTTCAGTCGTAAGCAGCACATTGTGCATAATTAAACGACAGACACAGTCTGTGGTCTGTGATTAAAATGTGTCTACACAGAGCAACAACATGTCATGTTGTACTTGTGTGTGCGCATATATTGTCAAGCCACCCATCGTCATCGGATTTCTCCTAGGGCTCAGGGTCGACTGACTCTGTGCAACGGCTGTTCACAAGAAACCCTTCTCCACGTCAGTCCTCCAGGCCCTCGCTAGAGTATTTGCTACTACCACCAAGATCTGCACCAACGGCGGCTCCAGGCAGGCTCTCGCCCTGACCCTTCTGCGCCACCGTCGCGACCCTCTTACTCGCCAAGACTTAACGGCAGTTACGGAGACCGCAACTGCCCACTGTGCCGTTGACGGCCCGGTATAAGCACGACGCCAGAGCGCCATCCATTTTCAGGGCTAGTTGCTCGGCAGGTGAGTTGTTACACACCCTTAGCGGATTCCGACTTCCATGGCCACCGTCCTGCTGTCTTAAGCAACCAACGCCTTCATGGTTTCCCATGAGCGTCGATTCGCGCTTTAACCGGGCGTTTGGTTCATCCCACAGCGCCAGTTCTGCTTACCAAAATTGGCCCACTTGGCACTCAGATCCATTAGAATATGTGCAGAACACACTTCTAGCCTCCGGCCTCATCTTACAAGCAGGCCGGAGATCTCACACATTTAAAGTTTGAGAATAGGTTGAGGTCGTTTCGGCCCCAAGGCCTCTAATCATTCGCTTTACCGCATGAGACTCAGAGTCTCGAGCGCCAGCTATCCTGAGGGAAACTTCAGAGGAACCAGCTACTAGATGGTTCGATTAGTCTTCGCCCCTATACCCAGCTCAGACGATCGATTTGCACGTCAGAATCGCTGCGGACCTCCATCAGGGTTTCCCTGACTTCATCCTGGCCAGGCATAGTTCACCATCTTCGGGTCCCAGCGTGTACGCCTAGGTGCGCCTCGCCTTGTCTTGCGAAAGATCGAGACGCCCCAGGAGTGCACGGTGTCAACCAGACGATATAAACACCGGTCCTCCCTAAGGCATTGGACAAACTCCGCTGCCCTTCACTCATTGCGCTTACAGGATTACTTACGAGTCCCAACAGCTCACAGACACGTTGGACTCCTTGGTCCGTGTTTCAAGACGGGTCGGATAAGCACCCAAAGCTTAAGCGCCGCCGACCGGTGTGTAGAACAGTGCAAGAGCATGCTGCCAACAATGACAACAGCAAGATGGCCGAACAAAAGCCCGTGCACACCTCAAACCATCAATCACTTGCATCATGTCTGCACGCCCACCAAATGGCGGTCCACCACCATCATGTCATACCGTCGTCTGATCGATTGGGATCCAAGGGTCTTGAGACATAGCCTCAAGTCTGCCACCCTGGCCCTTAAACCGCCAAACGACAGGTCGCGACGTCCTACAGGAGAAGAAGTGCGGTCCCTTGTGATTGGACACAGCACTGTACAGAAGTGTGAAGGAGAATGAACAAGAATGCCCACTTCAATCCCATCTTTGTACAATGCGGCCAACCTCAAAGAGACGTGAATCTTTCCTTTCGAAATTTCGGGTCTTTCCGCTTACCCCTGAGCGGTTTCACGTACTTTGAACTCTCTTCAAAGTTCTTTTCAACTTTCCTCACGGTACTTGTTCGCCATCGGTCTCGTGGTCATATTTAGCCTTAGATGGAGTTTACCACCAGCTTAGGGCTGCACCTCAAGCAACCCGACTCTAAGGAGGTGTCCACCCGACAACATGAGCGGTCCCACGGGCCTGGCACCCTCTGCGGGCGATGGCCCCATTCAAGATGGACTTGGACTCAACTCTTAGTCTTATCGATAAAGGACCCTCCCAAACGCTACATTTCACAGTGACTTGTGGCCACGTGATTCAGCGCTGGGCTGATCCCTGTTCGCCGCAGCTACTAAGGGAATCCCTGTTGGTTTACTTTCCTCCGCTTAGTGATATGCTTAAATTAGGCGGGTGATCTGGCCTGATCTGAGGTCAGTAAATGAAAATTATTGGCCACATTGCAAGTGCAAATGCATACACAAAATGGCCTGAGCCAGTGAAAGCCAACAAAACATGATAGCATATTTCATATTCAAACTCAAACTGTTTCTATCCAGGCCTGTGCTATGACGACCATTTCAGACGAACCTCGAGGTATCAAAGGCTCAAGCCCTTCGATGGCACTCTCGCATGCACAGACTGGCAGTTCAATTTGTCATATGAACCATCAGTGGAATGCGGCCTCAAACATGCACCACACACTGGAGACAAACAGTCTGTTTTGTCTCAAAACAGTGAACAGGCATGCCAACTCATCTTTTTTCGAACATTGCTTTTCAGATGGAAGGTGTTCATTAATCGGCATGCCGCGGTAGCAGCTTGCCAGGATTAATACCTTCAACATCAGTGAATGAAGCAATTTGTTCACAATAACAAGCCTCTCATTTGGGAACAATTCATATTGCTCAACCGCCGAAAAGCCTTTGCTGAGCCCCACTTATGTATGTTGAGAATCAATTCACTATGGAAATTAATCAACATAAAATGCAAAGACTCAATCAACAAACACAGTTTCAGGCTTTAATGATTACTGACCCTCAGACAGACATGGCCCTCGGATAGAATCCCAAAGGCGCAATGTGCGTTCAAACTGTCCATGTTCATGTGTCCTGAAGTTCGCTGTTTGTAACGCGTTTTGCTGCGTTCTTCTTGGACCCCCGAGCCAAGTGATCCACCACCAGGGTATTTATATACTTGCTGGCTAATGATTACATTTTATTATGGCTATTTTGTCATTTTTGTAAACACTGAGCAAACACATAATTATGTGTTTTACTACTACCACTGATCTTCATCTTTGGGAGAATCAAATGCAACTGGATGTGTATTGTGAATCTCGACCAATGAATGGATAGTGGGCCTTATTATCGAGAGTGCTGAACCACTGTTGAGTGTATTGTATACTTAAACAACAGAAGGTTTCAGCTCTCATGTTTTCAGGTCTTCAGACTCAATGAACCGGAGGCTCAGACCTGAGAATCGATTATACTATCAGGATAGGTATAACCGAGGTAGCAACAGTGATGCTGGAGACTTACTCTTTCTGTTCAGAGTCTGAAAGACCATATACAGTCCCACACAAATGCATGGTATCTGTGAAAACTTCACATATTGAAATGTGTTAATGATCCTTCCGCAGGTTCACCCACGGAAACCTTGTTACGACTTTTACTTCCTCTAAATGATCAAGTTTGGTCATCTTTCCGACAACATCGGAGCGGAAAACTGCCTCCGCGCACCGGTCCGAAGACCTCACTAAATCATTCAATCGGTAGTAGCGACGGGCGGTGTGTACAAAGGGCAGGACGTAATCAACGCGAGCTTATGACTCGCGCTTACTGGGAATTCCTCGTTCATGGGGAACAATTGCAAGCCCCAATCCCAAGCATCGAAGGAGGTTCAGCGGGTTACCCGGTCCTTTCGGACAGGAAGACACGCTGATTCCTTCAGTGTAGCGCGCGTGCGGCCCAGGACATCTAAGGGCATCACAGACCTGTTATTGCTCAGTCTCGTGCGGCTAGAAGCCGCCTGTCCCTCTAAGAAGAGATATGATCGCTGGTAGCACGATTGCTGATACCAGATACGTCTAGTTAGTAGGCTAGAGTCTCGTTCGTTATCGGAATTAACCAGACAAATCGCTCCACCAACTAAGAACGGCCATGCACCACCACCCACCGAATCAAGAAAGAGCTATCAATCTGTCAATCCTTCCGTGTCCGGCCTGGTGAGTTTTCCGTGTTGAGTCAAATTGCCGCAGGCTCCACTCCTGGTGGTGCCCTTCCGTCAATTCCTTTAAGTTTCAGCTTTGCAACCATACTTCCCCGGAACCCAAAAGCTCTGGTTTCGGAAGCTGCCCGCCGGGTCATCGGAGGGACGCCGGCGGATCGCTGGCAGGCATTGTTTATGGTTAGAACTAGGGCGGTATCTGATCGCCTTCGAACCTCTAACTTTCGTTCTTGATCGACGGAAACATACTTGGCAAATGTTGCTCGGTCCGTTCCTTGCGACGATCCAAGAATTTCACCTCTAACGTCGCAATACGAATGCCCCGCCTGTCCCCATTGATCATTACCTCAGATTCCGAAACCAACAAAATAGAACCGAGGTCCTATTCCATTATTCCATGCACACAGTATACAGGCGTGACAAGCCTGCTTGAAGCACTCTAATTTGTTCAAAGTAAGCCGGCCCGCCTCGACACTCGATTAAGAGCAACGAGGCGTGATTATGAAAGTGGCCCAAAACCAAAGATGTACTAAGCAGAGCATAGCACAACCAAGATTCCAGACACACCACCGACAGGACGTCCCGCAAAACGCCAGTTGGCACCGACAGGCGGTGAACCGCGTCAAGGACACAGATCCAACTACGAGCTTTTTAACCGCAACAACTTTAATATACGCTATTGAGCTGGAATTACCGCGGCTGCTGGCACCAGACTTGCCCTCCAATTGATACTTGTACAAGGATTTAGAGTATACTCATTCCGATTACGGGCCTCGGATGAGTCCCGCATCGTTATTTTTCGTCACTACCTCCCCGTGCCGAGTGGGTAATTTGCGCGCCTGCTGCCTTCCTTGATGTGGTAGCCGTTTCTCAGGCTCCCTCTCCGGAATCGAACCCTGATTCCCCGTTACCTGTTACAACCATGGTAGGCGCAGAACCTACCATCGACAGTTGATAAGGCAGACATTTGAAGGATGCGTCGCCGGTACTGAGACCGTGCGATCTGCCAAAAGTTATTCAGAGTCACTATGAGTACGGCGCAGTTGGCAAGCCAACTGACGCCGATTGGTTTTGATCTAATAAAAGCTCCCCTTCCATTTCTGGCCGTGACTCTGTTTGCATGTATTAGCTCTAGAATTACCTCAGTTATCTCTTTAATGGATTGTACGATCCAAGGAACCATAACTTATTTAATGAGCCTTCTGCGTTTCACCTTAATGTGGCTTGTACTGAGACTCTGCATGGCTTAATCTTTGAGACAAGCATATGACTAATGGCAGGATTAAATACCGAGCTTTCATTTGAGCTGAAATTGCTCTTCAAAGAACTGTTCTACTACTCACCAGGAAATTGTCACTGATGCTGAGCCACTGCACCAGGAGTCTGTTAAACTCAACCGCTACAGAAGGCTTCAAAGCTTCAACGTCGTAATCTCGACCAAAGAGTAGTTGAACATTAATGTTCTTTTAGATGAGGGCAAACAATCAAAGCTATTTGAAGTGTCAAATGCCCTCATCATATGGTGTTGTGTTGGTATTATGCTTGCACACAATACTTTGATACATCAGCCGCTCAAGCAGACTGTGAATTTGATTTCTCATCTTGAATCACCATTGATTCGCTTGTCCCCTGACAGAGCTCTTTCAACAAACTCTTATAATGAGAATGCTTATTCACATTGCGAGAATGAGCACCACGTAAGTGGGGAGTCTCGACTGAGCGTAATTCACTCTTGCATGGATTGAAGAGAGTTCACTTTAACTTTGTAAATGATTGATTTTGGAGACAACACATATGTTGCATCTTCAAGATCCAGTCATGATATCACACACAGTGGTATGTTGCCAGTAGCATGCCGCAAGCTTCATTTGTATTTCAACATTCGCAAACATTGATCGCCTTTGGGCAGACAAATGAAGACTTGCATTCATGAACACAGCTTGCCACAAAACGCTTTTTCTGTTCAACTACTTTTCTTAACAGAAATAGTGAATTCA
The DNA here is from genome assembly GCA_017141395.1 of Laodelphax striatellus. Taxonomy (NCBI): domain Eukaryota; kingdom Metazoa; phylum Arthropoda; class Insecta; order Hemiptera; family Delphacidae; genus Laodelphax; species Laodelphax striatellus. The sequence goes on from JADWYY010000051.1 coordinate 27,965, forward strand.
ACCACAGGATATGTTTGAGTCAGCGCCAATGAGAAGCAGCTACACCACAGGTCAAAAGGAGACTCAAAATCAACCACTGGGTATGCGCTTAGACTGTATTTCTCCTGATCTGATGAGCTAAACGGATAGTTGTACTCACAAAGAACATGATATTATCGATGTAACAATGCTAATACCTGCTGCTATCAGACAAGATCAAATTGTTGTGTTGTCAGCCACTGGGCATGCGCTTTAGACTGTATTTCTCCTGATCTGATGAGCTAAACGGATAGTTGTACTACAAAGAACATGATATTATCGGATGTAACAATGCTAATACTCCGCTGCTATCAGACAAGATCAAATTGTTGTGTTGTCAGCCACTGGTATGCGCTTTTAGACTGTATTTCTCCTGATCTGATGAGCTAAACGGATAGTTGTACTTCACAAAGGACAGCATATTATCGATGTAACAATGCTAATACTCCGCGAGTATCAGGCAAGATCAAATTGTTATGTTGTGTAGTGGTGTGATGACAGTATAACTACCATACTATTATGAATATTAAGAATATACAGAAACTAAACATAAACGGAAACACATCACAACAAACATTTTGAACAACAACTTGAAAAATTTGAGATTCTGACATAACCTTATTAAGGAATTTTGAAAGAACCCAAGCCAAACAACAGACGTTCAACAATATAGATTAAAATGATTTTCTGTTGGTGACCTTATAGTAATGAAGAATAAATTTTTATAGAAACTAAACATCGACCAAAACACATCAATTATGACAGAAAATATGAACAACTTACGGTTAAATTCTTGTCAGAAATGAAGCAAATAGAAGTGAAAAGTATGCATTTGGCTGCAGCTTACAACAAGGTAACCAACAGTGACTTGGAAGAAAAATGAGCTTCTGTTGGTGACCTTCTAATAACATCACCAACAGCGATTCTGTTAGTGACCTTATAGTAATGGAGAATTAATTTTTGCAGAAACTAAACATCGACCGAAACACATCAATTTTGACAGAAAATATGAACAACTTACGGTTAAATTCTTGTCAGAAATGAAGCAAATAGAAGTGAAAAGTATGCATTTGGCTAGAGCTTACAACAAGGTAACCAACAGTGACTTTGAAGAAAAATGATTTTCTGTTGGTGACCTTATAGTAATGTAGAATTAATTTTTATAGAAACTAAACATCGACCGAAAAACATCAATTTTGACAGAAAATACAAACAACTTACGGTTAAATTTTGTCCGAAATAAAGCGAATACAGGTGAAATGTATGCATTTGGCTGCAGCTTACAACAAGGTAACCAACAGTGACTTGGAAGAAAAATGAGTTTCTGTTGGTGACCTTTATAACATCACCAACAGCGATTCTGTTGGTGACCTTATAGTAATGTAGAATTAATTTTGCAGAAACTAAACATCGACCGAAACACATCAATTTTGACAGAAAATATGAACAACTTACGGTTAAATTCTTGTCAGAAATGAAGCAAATAGAAGTGAAAAGTATGCATTTGGCTAGAGCTTACAACAAGGTAACCAACAGTGACTTGGAAGAAAAATGATTTTCTGTTGGTGACCTTATAGTAATGTAGAATTAATTTTATAGAAACCAAACATCGACCGAAAACATCAATTTTGACAGAAAATACAAACAACTTACGGTTAAATTCTTGTCAGAAATGAAGCAAATAGAGGTGAAAAGTATGCATTTGGCTGCAGCTACAACAAGGTAACCAACAGTGACTTGGAAGAAAAATGAGTTTCTGTTGGTGACCTTTTATAACATCACCAACAGCGATTCTGTTGGTGACCTTATAGTAATGTAAAATTAATTTTGCAGAAACTAAACATCGACTGAAACACATCTATTTTGACAGAAAATATGAACAACTTACGGTTAAATTCTTGTCAGAAATGGAGCAAATAGAAGTGAAAAGTATGCATTTGGCTGCAGCTTACAACAAGGTAACCAACAGTGACTTTGAAGAAAAATGATTTTCTGTTGGTGACCTTTTATAACATCACAGACAGCGATTCTGTTGGTGACCTTATAGTAATGAGTTTCTGTTGGTGACCTTTTTATAACATCACCAACAGCGATTCTGTTGGTGACCTTATAGTAATGAGTTTCTGTTGGTGACCTTTTTATAACATCACCAACAGTCATTCTGTTGGTGACCTTATAGTAATGAGTTTCTGTTGGTGACCTTTTATTACATCATCAACAGCGATTCTGTTGGTGACCTTATAGTAATGAGTTTCTGTTGGTGACCTTTTTATAACATCACCAACAGTCATTCTGTTGGTGACCTTATAGTAATGAGTTTCTGTTGGTGACCTTTTTATAACATCACCAACAGCGATTCTGTTGGTGACTTTATAGTAATGTAGAATTAATTTTTGCAGAAACTAAACATCGACCGAAACACATCAATTTTGACAGAAAATATGAACAACTTACGGTTAAATTCTTGTCAGAAATGAAGCAAATAGAAGTGAAAAGTATGCATTTGGCTGCAGCTTACAACAAGGTAACCAACAGTTACTTGGAAGAAAATGAGTTTCTGTTGGTGACCTTTCACCTTTCATCTTCAGTCAGTTTGAAAGATTTCAATAGATCTTCTCCTTCTTCACAGAGACTGAACAAAAGTGAATCTACCTGACATCGTTCAGGCTTACCTGATAAGTTTGAAGCACTTCTAAATCATTCAAATCTTGTGATCCATCTGGACCATCCTTGTGCCTCCTGAAAATTTAAAGACTCTGTGGAAAGACTCTGTAAAATTTGACAGATGCAACTTGGCCCATCAGTCTAAGTACCCTTATAAATCAAAATGTGGAGGGGTACAAAATTTTTCTTTCACTCAAATTTACGAGAAAATACTCGTCCTTCCCAATTAAAATACTATTTAAAGAGTATTTCACTAAGCAAGTACGAAGAATAGGACTAGGATTAGGACTAGGACTAGTTTAGGTTAGGTTAGTTAGGTTAGGTTAGGTTAGGTTAGGTTAGGTTAGGACTGGGACTGAGAATAATAATGTACTGGGACCAGGACTAAGAATAAGAAAGGACTAGGACTAGGAGTAGGACTAAGAATAGGACTGGGATTAGGACTAGGACTAGGACCAGGACTAAGAATAAGAAAGGACTAGGAATGGGACTAGGACTAAGAATAAGAATAAAAGAATAGGACAATAATTCTTGAAAATTAATTCAAATTAATCTTCACCTACATGAAATGAGATGACTAATTTCCATTACAATTATTGCAACCCAGTATGAGTGATGATAAAATCTTCTCTATTATTATGTGAGTTGCTCTTCCTTCTTTCTCTTGATGATAGAAGATGTCTATTATTTCTAACAAATTTTTCTCATTAAGGTCACCAATAGAATGACTAATATATTCACTTAGGTGTTTAAAATAATAATTCTTCTTTATGGTTTTTTCCACTTTGGAGCCCTAGGGAAGGTGTCCCACAAGCAGGTCACTGCTGAGTTTGTGTATATCTTTCCACTTGGCAAAATGTTAACCCACAAGCAGCTCATGCACTGGGTGGCTGCTCCAACAGACTTCGGCTATTGCTCTGAATGTCAACTTGAAGAAATTCAAGCAAGCGCTAAACTGGTGGCTGACTCTTAATAGACTTTGGCCCTTGCTCTGAATGTCAACTTGAAAAAATTCAAGCAAGCGCGGGTAAAAGGCGGAGTAACTATGACTTTGAGCTACGATCTTAAGGACTGGATCGGTGCTCTATGGAGGACCATACAAGCTGCGAGGTCGACGTTGGGATATACCTGGCCTTGAAGGCTATGCACTAAGCAGGGTCCCAACGGGGGAGGGGTATACCTGGCCTTTATGGCTATGCACTAAGCAGGGCCCCAACCCCCACCTGCACGGGGTATACCTGACCTTAATGGTTACGACAAAACCAGGGCCCCAATGGGTGGAGACTCTGTGGAGAGGAGGCCGCCCACAGCATTTTACCATCTCCTTGCTGCCTCCAAACCACAGGGAAGCGCTTCAGGGGCCTCCTCGTGGCCCACCCGGGTCCTTGCAGGAGATTGCTGTCACCCTGCAGGGATCGACCCTGAAGCTTCACGTGAGGTGTTGGGGTTGCCAGCCCTTTCACCTCCTACTGCGATTGGCCCAAACAGTTCACAGAGAGCCGCCACCGGAAACGGGGCACCGGGCGCTGCCCCTTCAAGGGGTTCGGACAGCGTCCCCAATCGCAACCCACAGCCAGCTACTCCAACTACAGCTGGCTCATCTGCCGCCGCCATTCCACCGCCTACCACAGCAACGCCTGGCCGACCCTTCAAATGCCGTATCTGTCAGCGTGGTTTTAGCACCAAGTCTGGCCTGGGTGTACACTTCAAACGAGCACACCCAGAAGAGGCCAATGCAGAGGTGGTTGTTCCGACCAAGAAGGTGTTGTGGACAGAAGAAGAAATGTATGCCTTTGCCGCCCGGGAAGCCGCCATCATTCAACAAATCCAGGATGGCGTGCGTAGTGACTGCCGGCGCATTATGAACCATACTCTGTTTTATGAACCTCCATTGGGCACTCGTCGCTCACAGGAGGCCATCAAGAAAATGCGCCAGCGGGATACCTACAAGCAGCTGCTCCAGGGTTTTCTGGAGAACCCAACTTCCATCCCAGCTGCAGCTTATAGTGATCCGGGTAGAGGCAGACCACCGCCTTCTCCATTGGTTGGACAACCAAGAGCAACACCACCACCCTCTGGCCGCCGACAGATAGTTCCACCTCCGGCTCCAGGTTCGGTCAGGGCCACAACACCGGCTAGGACCACACCAGACGTCAGGGCTGGACCATCGGCCACTTTCACTACACCATCCGGGGCCATACCACCTGTCAGACCAGGGCCGGCCGCCCATCGTCCTCGACTATCACCAGCTTTTACACCCACCGCAGCAAGGAGACCTACACCTTTAGCAGCAACTAGAACTGCTGCACCATCACGGCCCCTTGCTTCTACATCTTTGCAAGGGAGCCACCATCAGCGGCCGCATCTGCGGTCACGACCATCGGTGCAACCTGCTGCGGCAGCCTCCACAGGCCCATCTGGGCCAGATATTGATCCTCCTCCAAACTCTCCAACTTCTCCGGAGGAGCGGCGACAAGTGCTTGCAGTCCACCTTGCAGGCTCCAGACTGTCGCCATCAGTGGAGGTGCTGGCAACTGTTGAGGACGAACCGGCGGCCGACATTGGGCTGACCTTGCCCAACTCACCGGACGTGATTCCTGAAGGCTCAGTTGGTGCTTCCATCTTGCCAGCTGGCCTTCCTACCGGACTTGACAGTGGGGTTGTGGTGGGTGAAAATATTTTGCCTACCACTCCCCACGAAATACCTGGATTTGACACCGATGTTGCATTGGGTGACGTATTGTCACCTGTTGCACATCAACACACCGGACTTGACCTTCAGAGGGATGATACCCCGGCTGTGGAGTTGGCTGCTGATGATGGCAGTCAGCTGGCAGCCGGGATCATCCCTCCACTACCTGGATTTGACATTTTCAGGGAGCCAGTGGATCGCAATCCTGTGGATCCCCAGCAACTCCCTGAATTCCATCTACACGACGAGGACTTCCCACCATTGGTGCCAGCAGAGCAACAGCAGGGCCAACAACATCATGGCCAGCGGCGTTTTCCAGACCTGCCACCACCACTTGCAACCACGGATGATGGAATTACTCGCTACCCACTTGCAACTACGCAGGACATCGGCACAGCAGTTCTGCAGACTCTGAGGAGGTGTCAACCTCAACTTCAGGAGCTGCGGATCTGGGGGAGCCAGCAGCTGTCAGAGGCCATTGATTCCCTTTTCCAAGGGGACCCAGAGTTGACCTTTGGCAAGTTGCGCGAGTGGGTGGAAGCCATCACCCCACGACATCTGCGGCCGCTCAGGACCACCAGGAAGAGACGAACAAGAGGGTGTGAGCATATGGGAAACCAACCCAGGCGATCGGAGCGTCGTGCTGCTTATTATGCAGCCGTTCAAGAATCATGGCGCATAGCTCGATCAAAGACTGCCAAGGCTGTCCTCACTGGCGAGGAAGCTCTTCGGATGGCTGTCTTGCCTGGGTCGGCACCAGAGCCCCCTTTTACAGTGCAGCAAATGTTTGGGTTTTGGGAACCACTCTTCACAGCACCATCATGTGCAGTGCGTCCCCAGCCCATAATTGCAACAGCACCACGTCTGTGGTCCCTATGGTGGCCAATCACAGCTGCGGAGGTCAAGGCTGCAAGGGTGCCGAATACATCTGCAGCAGGTCCAGATCGGATTTCGCCGCGTATGTGGGCCGCTTGCCCTAATGTTGTGAAGCTGGCCCTCTTCAACATCCTTTTGATGGTGCAGGCAGTCCCGGTCTCCCTGGCCAGTGCGTACACGATTTTCATTCCAAAGGGGGACAAACCGGAGGATCCCTCACAATATCGCCCAATTACCGTGTCGAGTGTTATCCTGAGGCACTTTCACAAGGTGCTGGCTGCTAGATTGAGACGCGTGGGCCTGATTGGCGAATTTCAACGGGCATTTGAAGATGGGTGCCTGGAGAATACAGCAGCCCTTGCTGCTACCTTGCACCATGCCCGGACCCGTCTCAAGCAGTTACATATTGCCTCGTTGGATATCGCGAAAGCATTCGACACGGTATCTCATGAGGCTCTCGCTGCAGTATTGCAGGAGCTGGGTGTTCCGGTCCCCTTTGTGACCTACATTAAAAATGTGTATGCAATGTCAACAACAACCCTGCGGTTTGGCCGACACCGGTCACCTTTGCTGTCGGTGGGCCAAGGAGTTCGCCAGGGAGACCCACTTTCCAGCTTTTTATTCTGCCTCGTGATTGACCGTGTCCTAAAGGACTACCCACCACCAGTCCACTACCCTATCGGAGCTGCAAAGTTACGCTACCTGGCTTATGCAGATGATGTTCTCTTGTTCAGCTCGTCGGTGCCCGGTCTGCAGATGGCTTTATCAGCGTTTTCCTCAGCGGCAGAGGGAGTTGGGCTTAAGCTCAACTCGAAGAAGTGCTTCACCCTCTCAATAATACCTGATGGAAAACACAAAAAGACCAAAATAGCCACTGCCTCTCTGTTTCAGCTTCCAGATGGAAGCCCCCTCAAACCTGCAACTTCCACCACTATCTTCAAGTACCTAGGGGTCTTTTTCTCCCCTGGTGGTGCAAGAGGTAGTGGTGTCGACATGAGGGCTTTGCTGAACAGAGTGACTGCTGCACCACTCAAGCCACAACAACGGCTTTACATCCTGAGACATCATCTAATCCCAGCACTCTACCATCAGCTGGTGCTGGGACGTATAACACTGGGTATGCTGAGAGCGCTCGATGTGCAGGTCAGAGGAGAGATACGACGATGGCTGAGGCTTCCTCATGATACCCCTGTGGCCTTTTTCCATGCTGCGTGCGCACATGGGGGGCTGGGAGTGCCCTCACTGGCAGCTGCTGTGCCGCCCCTGGTTTATTTCAGGGTGCGGAAGTTGGCAGTCTCATCGGTTCCTGTCTTCAAGGCAATCTTTGGGACCCAACTTATGCAGCGGCGGTTGGTGTGGGCGCTGTCAGCTGCCCGAAAGTTTGACCCTGCTTTCCCTGAGGCAACAGCGCGTCCACAGGACCTCCATTTCAAGCAGGCCCTGCACAGTTCAACAGACGGTTTCGAACTGCGAGAAGCAAGTCGAGCCCCAGCCTCTACCGCCTGGATAAGGAATGCCTCAACTGCGATACCGGGTATGGACTATGTGGGGTATGTGCATGTGCTTATCAATGCACTGCCCTCACGTGTCCGTACAACGAGAGGCAAGCCCGATGCCAACGTTCGGTGTAGGGCAGGATGTCGCCAGGCGGAGTCCACGGCTCACTGTGTGCAGGTGTGCCCTCGAACGCATGGAGGTCGAATATTACGCCATGACGCAGTGGTAAATACTGTTGCAGCCCATCTGCAACAGAAGAAGTTCCGGGTCATCAGGGAAGGCGTCTGGGAGACGTCGGAAGGGCGCCGCAAACCAGACATTGTTGCCGGGACGGATGAAGAGCATGCCTTCATTCTCGATGTCCAGGTTGTGTCTGGCCAGCGGCCCTTGCAAACAGCCTTCCGGCGGTAGAAGAAGCGCTATTATGCTGG
>JADWYY010000052.1:0-35124 GCA_017141395.1 Laodelphax striatellus
CCTATTATTTGATTGGACTGAAATATTGTTAAAAATAGCATAAGCACCATTATTTTATTATTACTAAGCCAGATATATTAGACAATCCATGAAATGACATCTGCCTACAGCCACCTAAGAGGTCGAAGATGCATAAACAGGATAAAAGTGAGAAGGAAAGGAGTAATGTATTCTATTATTTAATTGGACTAAAATATTGTTTAAAATAGCATAAGCACCATAATATGATTATTGCTAAGCCAGATATATTAGACAATCCATGAAATGACATCTCCCTACAGCTACCTAAGATGAAGAAGATGCATAAACAGGATAAAAAGGAGAAGGAAAGGTGAGTAATGTATTATATTATTTGATTGGACTGAAATATTGTTAAATATGGTATAAACTTCATTATTTTATTATTAAATAGCCACCTATATTGAACAATCCATAAAAAGAGACCTGTCTACAGCATTTTGGGAGGAAGAAAATGCAAAGACGAACAGAGAATGGATACAATCAAGAAGCGAAGAAGAGTAATGTAGCCTATTATTTGATTGGACTGAAATATTGTAAAAATAGCATAAGCACCATTATTTTATTATTACTAAGCCAGATATATTGGACAATCCATGAAATGACATCTGCCTACAGCCACCTAAGAGGAGGAAGATGCATAAACAGGATAAAAGTGAGAAGGAAAGGGGTGTAATGTATTCTATTATTTAATTGGACTGAAACATTGTTAAAAATAGCTTAAGCACCATTATATGATTATTGCTAAGCCAGCTATATTAGACAATCCAAAAAAAGAGATCTGCATACAGCCTTTTGGGAGGTAGAAAATGCAAAGATGAACAGGGAATGGATACAATCGAGAAGAGAAGAAGAGTAATGTATCCTATTATTTGATTGGACTGAAATATTGTTAAAAATAGCATAAGCACCATTATTTTATTATTACTAAGCCAGATATATTAGACAATCCATGAAATGACATCTGCCTACATCCACCTAAGAGGAAGAAGATGCATAAACAGGATAAAAGTGAGAAGGAAAGGGGAGTAATGTATTCTATTATTTAATTGGACTAAAATATTGTTTAAAATAGCATAAGCACCATTATTTTATTATTACTGAGCCAGATATATTAGACAATCCATGGAATGAGATCTCCCTACAGCCTTCTAAGGGAAGAAGATGCATAAACAGGATAAAAATGAGAAGGAAAGGGAGTAATGTATTATATTATTTGATTGGACTGAAATATTGTTAAAATATGGTATAAACACCATTATTTTATTATTACTAAGCCAGCTATATTAGACAATCCATAAAAGAGATCTGCATACAGCCTTTTGGGAGGAAGAAAATGCAAAGATGAACAGAGAATGGATACAATCAAGAAGTGAAGAAGAGTAATGTATCCTATTATTTGATTGGACTGCAATATTGTTAAAAATAGCATAAGCACCATTATTTTATTGTTACTAAGCCAGCTATATTAGACAATCCATGAAATGACATCTGCCTACAGCCACCTAAGAGGAGGAATATGCATAAACAGGATAAAAGTGAGAAGGAAAGGGGAGTAATGTATTCTATTATTTAATTGGACTGAAATATTGTTAAAAATAGCTTAAGCACCATTATATGATTATTGCTAAGCCAGCTATATTAGTCAATCCAAAAAAAGAGATCTGCATACAGCCTTTTGGGAGGAAGAAAATGCAAAGATGAACAGAGAAAGGTTAAATCAAGAAGAGAAGAAGAGTAATGTATCCTATTATTTGATTGGACTGGAATATTGTTGAAAATGGCATAAACACCATTATCTTATTATTACTAAGCCAGCTATATTAGACAATCCATGAAATGAGATCTGCCTACAGCCACCTAAGAGGTAGAAGATGCATAAACAGGATATAAATGAGAAGGAAAGGGGAGTAATGTATTCTATTATTTGATTGGACTGAAATATTGTTAAATATGGTATAAACACCATTATTTTATTATTAAATAGCCAGCTATATTGGACAATCCATAAAAGAGATCTGCATACAGCCTTTTGGGAGGAAGAAAATGCAAAGATGAACAGAGAAAGGATAAATCAAGAAGAGAAGAAGAGTAATGTATCCTATTATTTGATTGGACTGAAATATTGTTAAAATAGCATAAACACCATTATTTTATTATTACTATGCCAGCTAGATTATACTATCCATGAAATGACAGCTACCTAAGGGGAAGAAGATGCATAAACAGGATAAAAATGAGAAGGAAAGTGGAGTAATGTATTATATTATTTGATTGGACTGAAATATTGTTAAAAATAGCATAAGCAACATTATTTTATTATTACTAAGTCAGATATATTAGACAATCCATGAAATGAGATCTCCCTACAGCCACCTAAGAGGGGGAAGATGCATAAACAGGATAAAAGTGAGAAGGAAAGGGGTGTAATGTATTCTATTATTTAATTGGACTGAAATATTGTTAAATATGGTATAAACTTCATTATTTTATTATTAAATAGCCACCTATATTGAACAATCCATAAAAGAGATCTGTCTACAGCCTTTGGGAGGAAGAAAATGCAAAGATGAACAGAGAATGGATAAAATCAAGAAGAGAAGAAGAGTAATGTATCCTATTATTTGATTGGACTGAAATATTGTTAAAATAGCATAAACACCATTATTTTATTATTACTAAGCCAGCTATATTAGACAATCCATGAAAGAGATCTGCCTACAGCCTTTTGGGAGGAAGTGCAATGAACAGGATACAGTCAAGAAGAGAAGAAGAGTAATGTATTCTATTATTTGATTTAACTGGAATATTGTTAAATATAGTATAAGAATCATTATTTTATTATTACTAAGCCAGCTGTATTAGACAATCCATGAAATGAGATCTGCCTACAGCCACCTAAGAGGAAGAAGATGCATAAACAGGATAAAACTGGGAAAGAATTGGGAGTCATGTATTCTATTATTTGATCGGACTGAAATAGTGTTAAAAATAGGTATAAACACCATTATTTTATTGTTACTAAGCCAGCTATATTAGACAATCCAAAAAAAGAGATCTGCATACAGCCTTTTGGGAGGAAGAAAATGCAAAGATGAACAGGGAATGGATACAATCGAGAAGAGAAGAAGAGTAATGTATCCTATTATTTGATTGGACTGAAATATTGTTAAAAATAGCATAAGCACCATTATTTTATTATTACTAAGCGAGATATATTAGACAATCCATGAAATGACATCTGCCTACAGCCACCTAAGAGGAGGAAGATGCATAAACAGGATAAAAGTGAGAAGGAAAGGGGAGTAATGTATTCTATCATTTAATTGGACTGAAATATTGTTAAAATAGCTAAGCACCATTATATGATTATTGCTAAGCCAGCTATATTAGGAAAATGAGATCTCCTACAGCCTTTTGGGAGGAAGAAAATGCAAAGATGAACAGAGAAGGATAAAATCAAGAAGAGAAGAAGAGTAATGTATTCTATTATTCGATTGTACTGAAATATTGTTAAAAATGGCAGAAGCACCATAATCTGCTTATTACTAAGCCAGCTATATTAGTCAATCCATGAAATGAGATCTGCCTATACAGCCACCTAAGAGGTAGAGGATGCATAAACAGGATAAAACTGTGAAGTGAAGGGGAGTAATGTATTATATTATTTGAATATACTGAAATATTGTTAAAAATAGCATAAGCACCATTATTTTATTATTACTAAGCCAGCTATATAAGACAATCCATGGAATGATATCTGTCTACAGCCACAAAAGAGGAAAAAGATTCATGAACAGGATAAAAATGAGAAAGAAAGACGAGTAATGTATCCTATTATTTGATTGGACTGAAATATTGTTAAAATAGCATAAGCACCATTATTTTATTATTACTAAGCCAGATATATTAGACAATCCATGAAATGAGATCTGCCTACAGCCACCTAAGGGAGGAAGAAGATGCATAAACAGGATAAAAGTGAGAAGGAAAGAAGAGTAATGTATTCTATTATTTAATTGGACTGAAATATTGTTAAAATAGCATAAGCACCATTATATGATTATAACTAAGCCAGCTATATTAGACAATACATGAAATGAGATCTCCTACAGCTACCTAAGGGGAAGAAGATGCATAAACAGGATAAAATGAGAAGGAAAGGTGAGTAATGTATTCTATTATTTGATTGGACTGAAATATTGTTAAATATGGTATAAACATCATTATTTTATTATTAATAAGCCAGCTATATTAGACAATCCATGAAAAGAGATCTGCATACAGCCTTTTGGGAGGAAGAAAATGCAAAGATGAACAGGATAAAATCAAGAAGGAAAGGGAGTAATGTATCCTATTATTTGATTGGACTGAAATATTGTTAAAAATAGCATAAGCACCATTATTTTATTATTACTAAGCCAGCTATATTGGACAATCCATGAAATGACATCTGCCTACAACCACCTAAAAGGAAGGAGATGGATAAAGAGGATAAATATAAGATGGGAAGGGGAGTAATGTATTCTATTATTTGAATGGACTGAAATATTGTTAAAATATGGTATAAGCACTTCATTATATGATTATTAATAAGCCAGCTATATTAGACAATCCATAAAAGAGATCTGCATACAGCCTTTTGGGAGGAAGAAAATGCAAAGATGAACAGAGAATGGATACAATCAAGAAGAGAAGAAGAGTAATGTATCCTATTATTTGATTGGACTGAAATATTGTTAAAATAGCATAAGCACCATTATTTTATTATTACTAAGCCAGATATATTAGACAATCCATGAAATGAGATCTGCCTACAGCCACCTAAGAGGAAGGAAGATGCATAAACAGGATAAAAGTGAGAAGGAAAGGGAGTAATGTATTCTATTATTTAATTGGACTGAAATATTGTTAAAATAGCATAAGCACCATTATATGATTATTGCTAAGCCAGCTATATTAGACAATCCATGAAATGAGATCTCCCTACAGCTACCTAAGGGGAAGAAGATGCATAATCAGGATAAAAATGAGAAGGAAAGGTGAGTAATTTATTCTATTATTTGATTGGACTGGAATATTGTTAAATTAATATGGTATAAACTTCATTATTTTATTATTAAATAGCCACCTATATTGAACAATCTTTAAAAAGAGATCTGCCTACAGCCTTCTAGGAGGAAGATAATGCAAAGATGAACAGAGAAAGGAAAAAAACAAGAAGGGAAGAGGAGTAATGTATTCTATTATTTGATTGGACTGAAATATTGTTAAAAATATCATAAGCACCATTATTTTATTATTATTAAGCCAGATATATTGGACAATCCATGAAATGGGATGTGCCTACAGCCACCTAAGAGGAAGAAGAAGCATAAACAGGATAAAAATGAGAAGGAATGGGGAATAATGTATTCTATTATTTGATTAGATTGAAATATAGTTAAAAATGGCATAAGCACCATTATATGATTATTACTAAGTTAGCTATATTAGACAATCCATGAAATGAGATCTACCTACAGCTACCTAAGGAGAAGAAGATGCATAAACAGGATAAAAATGAGAAGGAAAGGTGAGTAATGAATCATATTATTTGATTGGACTGAAATATTGTTAAATAAGGCATAAAATTTATTATTTTATTATTAAATAGCCACCTATATTGAACAATCCATAAAAGAGATCTGTCTACAGCCTTTGGGAGGAAGAACAGGCGAAGATGAACAGAGGATGGATACAATCAAGAAGAGAAGAAGAGTAATGTATCCTATTATTTGATTGGACTGGAATATTGTTAAAAATAGCATAAGCACCATTATTTTATTATTACTAAGCCAGATATATTAGACAATCCATGAAATGACATCCGCCTACAGCCACCTAAGAGGAGGAAGATGCATAAACAGGATAAAAGTGAGAAGGAAAGGGGAGTAATGTATTCTATTATTTAATTGGACTAAAATATTGTTTAAAATAGCATAAGCACCATTATATGATTATTGCTAAGCCAGCTATATTAGACAATCCATGAAATGAGATCTCCCTACAGCTACCTAAGGGGAAGAAGATGCATAAACAGGATAAAATGAGAAGGAAAGGTGAGTAATGTATTATATTATTTGATTGGACTGAAATATTGTTAAATATGGTATAAACTTCATTATTTTATTATTAAATAGCCACCTATATTGAACAATCCATAAAAAGAGATCTGTCTACAGCCTTTGGGAGGAAGAAATGCAAAGATGAACAGAGAATGGATACAATCAAGAAGAGAAGAAGAGTAATGTATCCTATTATTTGATTGGACTGAAATATTGTTAAAATAGCATAAGCACCATTATTTTATTATTACTAAGCCAGATATATTGGACAATCCATGAAATGACATCTGCCTACAGCCACCTAAGAGGAGGAAGATGCATAAACAGGATAAAAGTGAGAAGGAAAGGGGTGTAATGTATTCTATTATTTAATTGGACTGAAATATTGTTAAAAATAGCTTAAGCACCATTATATGATTATTGCTAAGCCAGCTATATTAGACAATCCAAAAAAAGAGATCTGCATACAGCCTTTTGGGAGGAAGAAAATGCAAAGATGAACAGGGAATGGATACAATCAAGAAGAGAAGAAGAGTAATGTATCCTATTATTTGATTGGACTGAAATATTGTTAAAAATAGCATAAGCACCATTATTTTATTATTACTAAGCCAGATATATTAGACAATCCATGAAATGACATCTGCCTTTTTTTTTCTTTTTTTTTCTGAGGATGATGCCCACATGAGCTCTAGGCTTGTGCGTGGGTAATGAGTGGGGTGATGATGAGATATGACGACTACTTTTTAGGCAGTTGGGACCGACGGCTTAACGTCTCCTCCGAAAGACGGCCTACAGCCACCTAAGAGAAGGAAGATGCATAAACAGGATAAAAGTGAGAAGGGAAGGGAAGTAATGTATTCTATCATTTAATTGGACTAAAATATTGTTTAAAATAGCATAAGCACCATTATATGATTATTGCTAAGCCAGCTATATTAGACAATCCATGAAATGAGATCTCCCTACAGCTACCTAAGGGGAAGAAGATGCATAAACAGGATAAAAATGAGAAGGAAAGGTGAGTAATGTATTATATTATTTAATTGGACTGAAATATTGTTAAAAAAAGCTTAAGCACCATTATATGATTATTGCTAAGCCAGCTATATTAGACAATAGAAAAAAAGAGATCTGCATACAGCCTTTTGGGAGGAAGAAAATGCAAAGATGAACAGAGAATGGATACAATCAAGAAGAGAAGAAGAGTAATGTATCCTATTATTTGATTGGACTGAAATATTGTTAAAAATAGCATAAGCACCATTATTTTATTATTACTAAGCCAGATATATTGGACAATCCATGAAATGACATCTGCCTACAGCCACCTAAGAGGAGGAAGATGCATAAACAGGATAAAAGTGAGAAGGAAAGGGGAGTAATGTATTCTATTATTTAATTGGACTGAAATATTGTTGAAAATAGCTTAAGCACCATTATATGATTATTGCTAAGCCAGCTATATTAGACAATCCAAAAAAAGAGATCTGCATACAGCCTTTTGGGAGGAAGAAAATGCAAAGATGAACAGAGAAAGGATAAAATCAAGAAGAGAAGAAGAGTAATGTATCCTATTATTCGATTGGACTGGAATATTGTTAAAAATAGCATAAGCACCATTATTTTATTGTTACTATGCCAGCTATATTAGACAATCCATGAAATGAGATCTCCCTACAGCTACCTAAGGGGAAGAAGATGCATGAACAGGATAAAAATGAGAAGGAAAGGGGAGTAATGTATTATATTATTTGATTAGACTGAAATATTGTTAAAAATGGTATAAGCACCATTATTTTATTGTTACTAAGCCAGCTATATTAGACAATCCATGAAATGAGATCTCCCTAAAGCTACCTAAGGGGAAGAAGATGCATAAACAGGATAAAAAGTGAGAAGGAAAGGGAGTAATGTATTCTATTATTTGATTGGACTGAAATATTTAAATATAGCATAAACATCATTATTTTATTATTACTAAGCCAGCTATATTAGACAATCCATGAAATGAGATCAGCCTTTGGGAGGAAGAAGATGCATGAACAGGATAAAAATGAGAAGGAAGGAGAGTAATGTATTCTATTATTTGATTGGACTGAGATATTGTTAAAATAGCATAAACATCATTATTTTATTATTACTAAGCCAGCTATATTGAACAATCCATGAAATGAGATCTGCCTACAGCCTTCTAAGAGGAAGAAGATGCATAAACAGGATAAAAGTGAGAAGGAAAGGGAGTAATGTATTCTATTATTTGATTGGACTGAAATATTGTTAAATATGGTATAAACATCATTATTTTATTATTACTAAGCCAGCTATATTAGACAATCCATGAAATGAGATCTGCCTACACACCTTTGGGAGGAAGGAGATGCATGAACAAGGATAAAATGAGAAGGAAAGGGAGTGATGTATTCCATTATTTGATTGGAATGAAATATTGTTAAATATGATATAAACATCATTATTTTATTATTACTAAGCCAGCTATATTAGACAATCCATGAAATGAGATCTGCCTACAGCCACCTAAAAGGAAGAAGATGCATAAACAGGATAAAAATGAGAAGGAAAGGGGAGTAATGTATTCTATTATTTGATTGGACTGAAATATTGTTAAATATGGTATAAACATCATTATTTTATTATTACACAGCCAGCTATATTGAACAATCCATGAAATAAGATCTACCTACAACCTAAAAGGAAGGAGATGCATAAACAGGATAAAAAGTGAGAAGGGAAGAGGAGTAATGTTTTCTATTATTTGATTGGACTGAAATATTGTTCAATATAGCATAAACATCATTATTTAATTATTACTTAGCCAGCTATATAAGACAATCCATGAAATGAGATCTGCCTACAGCCTTCTAAGGAAGGAGATGCAATGAACAGGATAAAAATGAGAAGGAAAGGAGAGTAATGTATTCTATTATTTGATTGGACTGAAATATTGTTAAATATGTATAAACATCATTATTTTATTATTACTAAGCCAGCTATATTAGACAATCCATGAAATGAGATCTGCCTACAGCCACCTAAGGAAGGAGATGGATGAACAAAAACAGGATAAAATGAGAAGGAAAGGAGAGTAATGTATTCTATTATTTGATTAGGCTGAGATATTGTTAAATATGGTATAAACATCATTATTTTATTATTACTAAGCCAGCTATATTGGACAATCCATGAAATGAGATCAGCCTACAACCACCTACAAGGAAGGAGATGTATAAACAGGATAAAAATGAGAAGGAGAGGGGAGTAATGTATTCTATTATTTGATTCGACTGAAATGTTGATAAATATGGTATAAACATCATTATTTTATTATTACTAAGCCAGCTATATTGAACAATCCAAAATAGAGATCTGCCTACAGCCTTCTGGGAAGGAAGAAAATGCAAAGAAACAGGATAAAAATGAGAAGGAAAGGAGAGTAATGTATTCTATTATTTGATTGGACTGAAATATTGTTAAAATATGGTATAAACATCATTATTTTATTATTACTAGCCAGCTATATTAGACAATCCATGAAATGAGATCTGCCTACAGCCACCTAAATAAAGGAAGAAGATGCATAAAAAGGACAGAAATGAGAAGGAAAGGGGAGTAATGTATTCTATGATTCGACTGGACTGAAATATTGTTAAATACAGCATAAACAACATTATTTTATTAGTAATAAGCTAGCTATATTATACAATCCATGAAATGGGATCTAACTACAGCATCCTACGAGGAAGGAGATGCAATGATGAACAAGGATAAAATGAGAAGGAAATGAGACTAATGTATTCTATAATTTGACTGGACTGAACTATTGTTGAATATGGTCACAAAATCCTTATTTTATTCTTACTAAGCCAGCTATATTCGACAATCCATGAAATGAGTACTGCCTACAGCCACCTAAAAGGAAGATGATGCATAAACAGGATAAAAAGTGAGAAGGAAAGTGGAGTAACGTATTCTATTATTTGATTAGACCGGAATATTGTTAAATATAGCATAAACATCATTATTTTATTATTACTAAGCCAGCTATATTAGACAATCTATGAAATGAGATCTGCCTACAACCACCTACAAGGAAGGAGATGCATGAACAGGATAAAACGAGAAGGAAAGGAGAGTAATGTATTTTATTATTTGATTGGACTGAAATATTGTTAAATATGTTATAAACATCATTATTTTATTATTACTGCCAGCTATATTGGACAATCCATGAAATGAGATCTGCCTACAGCCACCTACAAGGAAGGAGATGCATGAAAGGATAAAATGAGAAGGAAAGGAGAGTAATGTATTCTATTATTTGATTGGACTGAAATATTGTTAAATATGGTATAAACATCATTATTTTATTATTACTAAGCCAGCTATATTAGACAATCCATAAAATGAGATCTTCCTACAGCCACCTAGGAGGAAGAAGATGCATAAACAGGATAAAAAGTGAGAAGGAAAGGAGAGTAATGTATTCTATTATTTGATTGGACTGAAATATTGTTAAATATGGTATAAACATCATTATTTTATTATTACAAGCCAGCTATATTAGACAATCCATGAAATGAGATCTGCCTACAACCACCTACAAAGGAAGGAGAGATGCATAGAACAGGATAAAAACGAAAAGAAAAGTAGAGTAATGTATTCTCTTATTTGATTGAACTGGATTATTGTTGAATATAGTATAAACATCATTGTTTATAATTATTACCAAGCTATCTATATTAGACAATCCATGAAATGAGATCACCTACAACCACCTAAAGGAAGAAGAAAAACAGGATAAAATGAGAAGGAAAGGGAGAGTAATGTATTCTATTATTTGATTGGACTGAAATATTGTTAAATATGGTATAAACATCATTATTTTATTATTACTAGCCAGCTATATTAGACAATCCATGAAATGAGATCTGCCTACAGCCACCTACAAGGAAGGAGATGCATAAACAGGATAGAAACAAGAAGGAAAGGAGAGTAATGTATTCTATTATTCGATTTAACTGGAATATTGTTAAATATGGCATAAACATCATTATTTTATTATTACTAAGCCAGCTATATTAGACAATCCAAGAAATGAGATCAGCCTACAGCCACCTAAGAGGAAGAAGATGCAGAAACAGGATAAAAATGAGAAGTAAAGGGTAGTAATGTATTCTACTATTTGATTGGACTGAGATATTGTTAAATATGGTATAAACATCATTATTTTATTATTACTAAGCCAGCTATATTAGACAATCCATGAAATGGGATCTACCTACAGCCTTCTAGGAGGAAGGAGATGCAATGATGAACAAAAAAAGTATAAAAACGAGAAGGAATGGAGAGTAAGTTATTCTACTATTTGATTGGACTAAAATATTGTTAAATATGGTATAAACATCATTATTTTATTATTACTAAGCCAGCTATATTAGACAATCCATGAATCAGCCAACCAGGAAGGAGATGCATACACAGGATAAAAAGGAGAAGGAAAGGAGAGTAATGTATTCTATTATTTGATTGGACTATAATATTGTTGAATATAGCATGAACATCATTATTTTATTATTACTAAGCCAGCTATATCAGACAATCCATGGAATGAGATTCGCCTACAACCACCTGAAAGGAAGGAGATGCATAAACAGGATAAAAAGTGAGAAGGAAAGGAGAGTAATGTATTCTATTATTTGATTGGACTAAAATATTGATAAATATGGTGTAAAAATCATTATTTGATTATTACCTAGCCAGCTATATTGGACAATCCATGAAATGAGATCTGCCTACAGCCACCTACAAGGAAGGAGATGCAAAAAGGATAAAATGAGAAGGGAAGGAAAGTAATGTATTCTATTATTTGATTGGACTGAGATATTGTTGAATATAGCATTAACATCATTATTCGATTATCATATAGCCAGCTATATTGAACAATCCATGGAAAAGAGATCTGCGTACAGCCTTCTAGAAGGAAGGAGATGCAAAAATTAATATTGACAGAATAAAAATGGTAAGGAGAGGGAAGTAATCTATTCTATTATTTGATTAGACAAAGATATTGTTAAATATAGCATGAACATCATTATTTGATTATTACATAGCGAGCTATATTAGACAAATCCATGAAGAGATCTACCTACAGCCTTCTAGGGGAAGGAGATGCAATGATGAACAAAAAAAGGATAAAAACGAGAAGGAAAGGAGAGTAATGTATTCTACTATTTGATTGGACTAAAACATTGTTAAATATGGTATAAACATCATTATTTTATTATTACTAAGCCAGCTATATTAGACAATCCATGAAATGAGAGCTACCTACACCCACCTAAAAGGAAGGAGATGCATAACAGGATAAAAATGAGAAGGAAAGGAGAGTAATGTATTCTATTATTTGATTGGACTGAAATATTGTTAAGTATGGTATAAACATCAATTTTTTATTATTACTAAGCCAGCTATATTAGACAATCCATGAAATGAGATCAGCCTACAACCACCTACAAGGAAGGAGATGCATAAACAGGATAAAAAGTGAGAGGGGAAGAGGAGTAAGGTATTCTATTATTTTACTGGACTGGAATATTGTTAAATATGGTATAAACATCATTATTTTATTATTACTAAGCCAGCTATATTAGACAATCAATGAAATGAGATACGCATCCACCCAAATACAAGGAAGGAGATGAATGAACAGGATAAAAATGAGAAGGAAAGGGGAGTAACGTATTCTATTATTTGATTAGGCTGAGATATTGTTAAATATGGTATAAACATCATTATTTTATTATTACACAGCCAGCTATATTGAACAATCCATGAAATAAGATCTACCTACAGCCTTCTAGGGAAGGAGATGCAATGATGAACAAAAAGGATAAAAACGAGAAGGAAAGGACAGTAATGTATTCTATTATTTGATTGGACTGAAGTATTGTTAAATATGGTATAAAGATCATTATTTTATTATTACATAGCCAGCTATATTGAACAATCCATGAAATGAGATCTCCCTACAGCCACCTAAGAAGAAGAAGATGCATAAACAGGATAAAAATGAGAAAGAAAGGGGAGTGATGTAATTTATTATTTGATTGGACTGAAATATTGTAAAATATGGCATAAACATCATTACTTTATTATTACTAAGCCAGCTACATTACACAATTCATGAAATGAGATCTGCCTACAACCACCTACAAGGAAGGAGATGCAAAACAGGATAAAATGAGAAGGAAAGGAGAGTAATGTATTCTATTATTTGATTGGACTGAAAAATTGTGAAAAATGCTATAAACATCATTAATTTATCATTACTTAGCCAGCTATATTAGACAATCCATGAAATGAGATCAGCCTACAACCACCTACAAGGAAGGAGATGCATGAACAGGATAAAAATGAGAAGGAAAGGAGAGTAATGTATTCTACTATTTGATAGGACTGAGATATTGTTAAATATGGTATAAACATCATTATTTTATTATTACATAGCCAGCAATATTGGACAATCCATGAAATGGGATGTGCCTACAGCCACCTAGGAGGAAGAAGATACATAAACAGGATAGAAATGAGAAGGAGAGGGGAGTAACGTATTCTATTATTTGATTGGACTGAGATATTGTTAAATATGGTATAAACATCATTATTTTATTATTACACAGCCAGCTATATTAGACAATCCATGAAATGGGATCTACCTACAGCCTTCTAGGAGGAAGGAGATGCAATGATGAACCAAAAAGGATAAAAACGAGAAGGGAAGGAGAGTAATGTATTCTACTATTTGATTGGACTGGGATATTGTTAAGTATGGTATAAACATCATTATTTTATTATTACATAGCCAGCTATATTAGACAATCCATGAAATGGGATCTACCTACAGCCTTCTAGGAGGAAGGAGATGCATACACAGGATAAAATGTGAAGGAAAGGGAGAGTAATGTATTCTATTATTCGATTAGAATAAGATATTGTTAAATATGGTATAAACATCATTATTTTATTATTACATAGCCAGCTATATTAGACAATCCATGAAATGGGATCTACCTACAGCCTTCTAGGAGGAAGGAGATGCAATGATGAACAAAAAAAGGATAAAAACGAGAAAGAAAGGAGAGTAATGTATTCTACTATTTGATTGGACTAAAATATTGTTAAATATGGTATAAACATCATTATTTTATTATTACCTAGCCAGCTATATTGAACAATCCATGAAATAAGATCTGCCTACAACCACCTAAAAGGAAGGAGATGCATAAGCAGGATAAAAATGAGATGGAAAGGGGAGTAAGGTATTCTATTATTCGACTGGACTGAAATATTGTTAAATATAGCATAAACATCATTATTTTATTATTACTAAGCCAGCTATATTAGACAATCTATGAAATGAGATCAACCTACAAGGAAGGAAGGAGATGCATAAACAGGATAAAAAGTGAGAAGGAAAGGAGAGTAATATATTCTATTATTTGATTAGACCGAAATATTGTTAAATATGGTATAAACATCATTATTTTATCATTACTTAGCCAGCTATATTAGACAATCCATGGAATGGGATCTGCCTACAAGCCTTCTAGGAGGAAGGAGATGCATAACAGGATAAAAACGAAAAGGAAAGGAGAGTAATGTATTCTATTATTTGATTAGACCGAAATATTGTTAAATATGGTATAAACATCATTATTTTATTATTACCTAGCCAGCTATATTAGACAATCCATGAAATGGGATCTACCTACAGCCTTCTAGGAGGAAGGAGATGCAATGATGAACAAAAAAAGGATAAAAACGAAAAGGAAAGGAGAGTAATGTATTCTATTATTTGATTGGATTGAAATATTGTTGAACATAGCATAAACATCATTATTTTCTTATTACTAAGCCAGCTATATTAGACAATCCATGAAATGAGATCAGCCTACAACCACCTACAAGGAAGGAGATGCATGAACAGGATAAAAATGAGAAGGAAAGGGGTGTAATGTATTTTATTATTTGATTAGACCGAAATATTGTTAAATATGGTATGAACATCATTATTTTATTATTACATAGCCAGCTATATTAGACAATACATGGAATGAGATCTACCTACAGCCTTCTAGGAGGAAGGAGATGCAATGATGAACAAAAAAAGGATAAAAACGAGAAGGAAAGGAGAGTAATGTATTCTACTATTTGATTGGACTAAAATATTGTTAAATATGGTATGAACATCATAATTGTATTATTACAGCCAGCTATATTAGACAATCCATGAAATGAGAGCTGCCTACAACCACCTAAAAGGAAGGAGATGTATAAGCAGGAAAAAATGAGAAGGAAAGGGGAGTAAGGTATTCTATTATTTCATTGGACTGAGATATTGTTAAATATGGTATAAACATCATTATTTTATTATTACTAGCCAGCTATATTAGACAATCCATGAAATGAGATCTACCTACAGCCTTCTAGGAGGAAGGAGATGCAATGATGAAAAGAGGATAAAAACGAGAAGGAAAGGAGAGTAATGTATTCTGTTATTTGATTGGACTGAAATATTGTTATATATGGTATAAAAATTTTTTTTTATTATTACGTAGCCAGCTATATTAGACAATCCATGAAATGAGATCTGCGTACAGCCTTCTAGGAGGAAGGAGATGCAATGATGAACAAAAAAAGGATAAAAACGAAAAGGAAAGGAGAGTAATGTATTCTATTATTTGATTGGATTGAGATATTGTTGAATATAGCATAAAAATCATTATTTTATTATTACTAAGCCAGCTATATTAGACAATCCATGAAATGGGATCTACCTACAGCCTTCTAGGAGGAAGGAGATGCAATGCTGACCACAACCAGGATAAAAAAGAGAAGGAAAGGAGAGTAATGTATTCTACTATTTGATTGGACTAAAATATTGTTAAATATGGTATAAACATCATTATTTTATTATTACCTAGCCAGCTATATTAGACAATCCATGAAATGGGATCTACCTACAGCCTTCTAGGAGGAAGGAGATGCAATGATGAACAAAAAAAGGATAAAAACGAAAAGGAATGGAGAGTAATGTATTCTATTATTTGATTGGATTGAAATATTGTTGAACATAGCATAAACATCATTATTTTATTATTACTAAGCCAGCTATATTAGACAATCCATGAAATGAGATCAGCCTACAACCACCTACAAGGAAGGAGATGCATGAACAGGATAAAAATTAGAAGGAAAGGGGTGTAATGTATCTTATTATTTGATTAGACCGTAATATTGTTGAATATGGTATAAACATAATTATTTTATCATTAATAAGCCAGCTATATTGAACAATCCATGAAATGAGATCAGCCTACAACCACCTACAAGGAAGGAGATGCATGAACAGGATAAAAATGAGAAGGGAAGAGGAGTAATGTATTCTATTATTTGATTACGCTGAGATATTAATAAATATGGTATAAACATCATTATTTTATTATTACATAGCCAGCTATATTAGACAATCCATCAAATGGCATCTACCTACAGCCTTCTAGGAGGAAGGAGATGCAATGATGAACAAAAAAAGGATAAAAACGAGAAGGAAAGGAGAGTAATGTATTCTACTATTTGATTGGACTAAAATATTGTTGAATATGGTATAAACATCATTATTTTATTATTACCCAGCCAGCTATATTAGACAATCCATGAAATGAGATCTGCCTACAACCACCTAAAAGGAAGGAGATGTATAAGCAGGATAAAAATGAGAAGGAAAGGGGAGTAATGTATTCTATTATTTGATTAGGCTGAGATATTAATAAATATGATATAAACATCATTATTTTATTATTACATAGCCAGCTATATTAGACAATACATGGAATGAGATCTACCTACAGCCTTCTAGGAGGAAGGAGATGCAATGATGAACAAAAAAAGGATAAAAACGAGAAGGAAAGGAGAGTAATGTATTCTACTATTTGATTGGACTAAAATATTGTTAAATATGGTATAAACATCATTATTTTATTATTACCTAGCCAGCTATATTAGACAATCCATGAAATGAGATCTGCCTACAACCACCTAAAAGGAAGGAGATGCATGAACAGGATAAAAATGAAAAGGAAAGGTGTGTAATGTATTTTATTATTTGATTGAGCTGAGATATTAATGAATATGATATAAACATCATTATTTTATTACTACATAGTCAGCTATATTAGACAATACATGGAATGAGATCTACCTACAGCCTTCTGGGAGGAAGAATATGCAAAAATGAACAGAAAAAGGATAAAAACGAGAAGGAGAGGAGAATAATGTATTCTATTATTAGATTGGACTAAAATATTGTCAAATATTGTAAAAACACTATTATTTTATTATTACATAGCCAGCAATATTGGGCAATCCATGAAATGGGATGTGCCTAAGGCCACCTAAGAGGAAGAAGATGCATAAACATGATAAAAATGAGAAGGAAAGGAGAGTAAGTTATTCTACTATTTGATTGGACTGAGATTGTTAAATATAGCATAAACATCCTTATTTTATTATTACATAGCCAGCTATATTAGACAATCCATGAAATGGGATCTACCTACAGCCTTCTAGGAGGAAGGAGATGCATACACAGGATAAAAATGAGAAGGAAAGGGGAGTAATGTATTCTATTATTTGATTGGGCTGAGATATTGTTGAATATGGTATAAACATCATTATTTTATTATTACATAGCCAGCTATATTAGACAATCCATGAAATGGGATCAGCCTACAGCCTTCTAAGGAAGGAGATGCAATGATGAACAAAAGGATAAAAGTGAAGGAAAGGAGAGTAATGTATTCTACTATTTGATTGGACTGAATATTGTTAAATATGGTATAAACATCATTATTTTATTATTACTAGCCAGCTATATTAGACAATCCATGAAATGAGATCTGCCTACAACCACCTAAAAGGAAGGAGATGCATACACAGGATAAAAAATGAGAGGAAAGGGAGTAATGTATTCTATTATTCAATTGGACTAGAATTATTTTTGAATATGGTATAAACATCATTATTTTATTATTACTAAGCCAGCTATATTAGACAATCCGTGAAATGAGATCAGCCTACAACCACCTACAAGGAAGGAGATGCATGAACAGGATAAAAATGAAAAGGAAAGGTGTGTAATGTATTTTATTATTTGATTTTACTGAGATGTTGTGAAATATGCTATAAACATTATTATTTTATCATTACTTAGCCAGCTATATTGAACAATCCATAAAAAGAGATCTGACTTCAGCCTTCTAGGAGGAAGGAGATGCATACACAGGATAAAAATGAGAAGGAAAGGGGAGTAATGTATTCTATTATTTGATTAGGCTGAGATATTGTTAAATATGGTATAAACATCATTATTTTATTATTACATAGCCAGCTATATTAGACAATACATGGAATGAGATCTACCTACAGCCTTCTAGGAGGAAGGAGATGCAATGATGAACAAAAAAAGGATAAAAACGAGAAGGAAAGGAGAGTAATGTATTCTACTATTTGATTGGACTAAAATATTGTTAAATATGGTATAAACATCATTATTTTATTATTACTAAGCCAGCTATATTAGACAATCCATGAAATGAGATCAGCCTACAAACACCTACAAGGAAGGAGATGCATGAACAGGATAAAAAGTGAGAAGGAAAGGAGAGTAATGTATTCTACTATTTGATTGGACTAAAATATTGTTAAATATGGTATAAACATCATTATTTTATTATTACATAGCCAGCTATATTAGACAATACATGGAATGAGATCTACCTACAGCCTTCTAGGAGGAAGGAGATGCAATGATGAACAAAAAAAGGATAAAAACGAAAAGGAAAGGAGAGTAATGTATTCTATTATTTGATTAGACCGAAATATTGTTAAATATGGTATAAACATCATTATTTTATTATTACCTAGCCAGCTATATTAGACAATCCATGAAGTGAGATCTGCCTACAACCTTCTAGGAGGAAGGAGAAGCAATGATGAACAAAAAAAGGATAAAAACGAGAAGGAAAGGAGAGTAATGTGTTCTACTATTTGATTGAACTGAAATATTGTTAAATATGGTATAAACATCATTATTTTATTATTACATAGCCAGCTATATTAGACAATCCATCAAATGGCATCTACCTACAGCCTTCTAGGAGGAAGGAGATGCAATGATGAACAAAAGGATAAAACGAGGGGGAAAGGAGAGTTATGTATTCTATTATTTGATTGGACTGAAATATTGTTAAATATGGTATAAACATCATTATTTTATTATTACATAGCCAGCTATATTAGATCTACCTACAGGAAAGGAGATGCAATGATGAACAAAGGATAAAACGAGAAGGAAAGGAGAGTAATGTATTCTATTATTTGATTGGACTGAAATATTGTTAAATATGGTATAAACACCATTATTTTATTATTACTTAGCCAGCTATATTAGACAATCCATGAAATGAGATCAGCCTACAACCTACAAGGAAGGAGATGCAATGATGAAAGGAAAAACGAGAAGGAAAGGGGTGTAATGTATTTTATTATTTGATTGGACTGAAATATTGTGAAATATGGTATAAACATCATTATTTTATTATTACTAAGCCAGCTATATTAGGCAATCCATGAAATGAGATCAGCCTACAACCACCTAAAAGGAAGGAGATGCGTAAACAGGATAATCATGAGAAGGGAAAGGGGAGTAAGGTATTCTGTTATTTGATTGGACTGAGATATTGTGAAATATGGTATAAACATCATTATTTTATTATTACTAAGCCAGCTATATTAGGCAATCCATGAAATGAGATCAGCCTACAACCACCTAAAAGGAAGGAGATGTATAAGCAGGATAAAAATGAGAAGGAAAGGGGAGTAAGGTATTCTATTATTTGATTGGACTGAAATATTGTTGAATATAGCATAAACATCTTTATTTTATTATTACTGAGCCAGCTATATTAGACAATCCATGAAATGAGATAAGCCTACAACCACCTACAAGGAAGGAGATGCATAGAAAGGGTAAAAAGTGAGAAGGAAAGGAGAGTAATGTATTCTATTATTTTACTGGACTGAAATATTTTTGAAAATAGCATAAACATCATTATTTTATTATTACTAAGCCAGCTATATTAGACAATCCATGAAATGAGATCAGCCTACAACCACCTAAAAGGAAGGAGATGTTTAAGCAGGATAAAAATGAGAAGGAAAGGGGAGTAATGTATTCTATTATTTGATTAGGCTGAGATATTAATAAATATGATATAAACATCATTATTTTATTATTACATAGCCAGCTATATTAGACAATACATGGAATGAGATCTACCTACAGCCTTCTAGGAGGAAGGAGATGCAATGATGAACAAAAAAAGGATAAAAACGAGAAGGAAAGGAGAGTAATGTATTCTACTATTTGATTGGACTGAGATATTGTAAAATATGGTATAAACATCATTATTTTATTATTACTAAGCCAGCTATATTAGACAATCCATGAAATGAGATCTGCCTACAACCACCTAAAAGGAAGGAGATGCATAAACAGGATAAAACGTGAGAAGGAAAGGAGAGTAATGTATTCTACTATTTGATTGGACTAAAATATTGTAAAATATGGTATAAACATCATTATTTTATTATTACTAAGCCAGCTATATTAGACAATCCATGAAATGGGATCTACCTACAGCCTTCTAGGAGGAAGGAGATGCAATGATGAACAAAAAAAGTATAAAAACGAGAAGGAATGGAGAGTAAGTTATTCTACTATTTGATTGGACTAAAATATTGTTAAATATGGTATAAACATCATTATTTTATTATTACATAGCCAGCTATATTGAACAATCCATGAAATGGGATCTGCCTACAACCACCTACAAGGAAGGAGATGCATGAACAGGATAAAAACGAGAAGGAAAGGAGAGTAATGTATTCTACTATTTGATTGGACTGAAATATTGTTAAATATAGCATAAACATCATTATGTTATTATTACTAAGCCAGCTATATTAGACAATCCATGAAATGAGATCTGCCTACAACCACCTAAAAGGAAGGAGATGCATAAACAGGACAGAAATGAGAAGGAAAGAGGAGTAATGTATTCTGTCATTTGATAGGACTAAAATATTGTTAAATAAGGCATAAACATCATTATTTAATTATTACCTAGCCAGCTATTTTAGACAATCCATGAAATGAGATCTACCTACAACCACCTACAAGGAAGGAGATGCATGAACAGGATAAAAATGAGAAGGAAAGGAGAGTAATGTATTCTACTATTTGATTGGACTGAGATATTGTGAAATATGGTATAAACATCATTATTTTATTATTACATTGCCAGCTATATTAGACAATCCATGAAATGCGATCTACAACCAGCCTAGGAGGAGATGCATGATGACAGGATAAAAATGAGAAGGAAAGGGGAGTAAGGTATTCTATTATTTGATTAGGCTGAGATATTGTTAAATATGGTATAAACATCATTATTTTATTATTACACAGCCAGCTATATTAGACAATCCATGAAATGGGATCTACCTACAGCCTTCTAGGAGGAAGGAGATGCAATGATGAACAAAAAAAGGATAAAAACGAGAAGGGAAGGAGAGTAATGTATTCTACTATTTGATTGGACTAAAATATTGTTAAATATGGTATGAACATCATTATTTTATCATTATTTATCCAGCTATATTGAACAATCCATGAAATAAGATCTGCCTACAACCACCTAAAAGGAAGGAGATGCATAAACAGGATAAAAAGTGAGAAGGGAAGAGGAGTAAGGTATTCTATTATTTTAATGGACTGAAATATTGTTGAATATAGCATAAACATCATTATTTTATTATTACTAAGCCAGCTATATTAGACAATCCATGAAATGAGATCAGCCTACAACCACCTACAAGGAAGGAGATGCATAGACAGGATAAAAAGTGAGAAGGAAAGGAGAGTAATGTATTCTATTATTTGATTGGACTGAAATATTGTTGAACATAGCATGAACATCATTATTTTATTATTACTAAGCCAGCTATATTAGACAATCCATGAAATGAGATCAGCCTACAACCACCTACAAGGAAGGAGATGCATGAACAGGATAAAAATGAGAAGGAAAGGGGTGTAATGTATTTTATTATTTGATTGGACTGAGATATTGTGAAATATGGTATAAACATCATTATTTTATTATTACTAAGCCAGCTATATTAGACAATCCATGAAATGAGATCAGCCTACAACCACCTACAAGGAAGGAGATGCATAGAAAGGGTAAAAAGTGAGAAGGAAAGGAGAGTAATGTATTCTATTATTCGACTGGACTGAAATATTGTTAAATATAGCATAAACATCATTATTTTATTATTAATAAGCCAGCTATATTAGACAATCTATGAAATGACAACTGCCTACTACAGCCACCTAAAAGGAAGAAGATACATAAACAGGATAGAAATGAGAAGGAGGGGGGAGTAACGTATTCTATTATTTGATTAGACCGAAATATTGTTAAATATGGTATAAACATCATTATTTTATCATTACTTAGCTAGCTATATTGAACAATTCATGAAAAGAGATCTGACTTCAGCCTTCTGGGGGGAAGAATATGCAATGATGAACAAAAAAAGGATAAAAACGAGAAGGAAAGGAAAGTAATGTATTCTACTATTTGATTGGACTGAGATATTGTAAAATATGGTATAAACATCATTATTTTATTATTACATAGCCAGCTATATTGAACAATCCATGAAATGGGATCTACCTACAGCCTTCTAGGAGGAAGGAGATGCATACACAGGATAAAAATGAGAAGGAAAGGGGAGTAATGTATTCTATTATTTGATTAGGCTGAGATATTGTTAAATATGGTATAAACATCATTATTTTATTATTACATAGCCAGCTATATTAGACAATCCATCAAATGGCATCTACCTACAGCCTTCTAGGAGGAAGGAGATGCAATGATGAACAAAAAAAGGATAAAAACCAGAAGGAAAGGAGATCAATGTATACTACTATTTGATTGGACTAAAATATTGTTAAATATGGTATGAACATCATTATTTTATCATTATTTAGCCAGCTATATTGAACAATCCATGAAATAAGATCTGCCTACAACCACCTAAAAGGAAGGAGATGCATAAACAGGATAAAAAGTGAGAGGGGAAGAGGAGTAAGGTATTCTATTATTTTACTGGACTGAAATATTTTTGAATATAGCATAAACATCATTATTTTATTATTACTAAGCCAGCTATATTAGACAATCCATGAAATGAGATCAGCCTACAACCACCTACAAGGAAGGAGATGCATAGAAAGGGTAAAAAGTGAGAAGGAAAGGAGAGTAATGTATTCTATTATTCGACTGGACTGAAATATTGTTAAATATAGCATAAACATCATTATGTTATTATTACTAAGCCAGCTATATTAGACAATCCATGAAATGAGATCAGCCTACAACCACCTACAAGGAAGGAGATGCATGAACAGGATAAAAATGAGAAGGAAAGGGGTGTAATGTATTTTATTATTTGATTGGACTGAGATATTGTGAAATATGGTATAAACATC
Source organism: Laodelphax striatellus (assembly GCA_017141395.1). Lineage (NCBI taxonomy): Eukaryota > Metazoa > Arthropoda > Insecta > Hemiptera > Delphacidae > Laodelphax > Laodelphax striatellus. The sequence continues at coordinate 23,830 of JADWYY010000052.1, forward strand.
ATTATTTTATTATTACATTGCCAGCTATATTGATCAATCTTTAAGAAGACATCTGCCTACAGCCTTCTGGGAGGGAGAATATACAATGATAAACAAAAATAGGATAAAAACGAGAAGGAAAGGAGAGTAATGTATTCTACTATTTGATTGGACTGAGATATTGTAAAATATGGTATAAACATCATTATTTTATTATTACTAAGCCAGCTATATTAGACAATCCATGAAATGAGATCTGCCTACAGCCACCTAAGAGGAAGGAGATGCATAAACAGGATAAAAATGAGAAGGAAAGGGGAGTAATGTATTCTATTATTTGATTAGACAAAAAAATTGTTAAATATGGTATAAACATCATTATTTTATTATTACTAAGCCAGCTATATTAGACAATCCATGAAATGAGATCTGCCTACAGCCTTTGGGAAGAAGGAGATGCAAAGATGAACAAGAAAGGATGAAAATGAGAAGAGAAGGAGAGTAATGTATTCTATTATTTAATTGTACTGGAATATTGTTGAATTTTGCATAAACATCATTATATGATTATTGCTAAGCCAGCTATATTAGACAATCCATGAAATGACATCTGCTTTTTTTTTCTTTTTTTCTGAGGATGATGCCCACATGAGCTCTAGGCTTGTGCGTGGGTAATGAGTGGGGTGATGATGAGATATGACGACTACTTTTTAGGCAGTTGGGACCGACGGCTTAACGTCTCCTCCGAAAGACGGCCTACAGCCACCTAAGAGAAGGAAGATGCATAAACAGGATAAAAGTGAGAAGGAAAGGGGAGTAATGTATTCTATTATTTTATTGGACTGAAATATTGTTGAAAATAGCATAAACATCATTATTTTATTATTACTAAGCCAGATATATTAGACAATCCATGAAATGAGATCTACCTACAGCCACCTAAGAGGAAGAAGATGCATAAACAGGATAAAAATGAGAAGGAAAGGGGAGTAATGTATTCTATTATTTGATCGGACTGAAATATTGTTAAATAGGTATAAACATCATTATTTTATTATTAGCCAGCTATATTAGACAATCCATGAAAAGAGATCTGCCTACAGCCTTTGGGAGGAAGAAATGCAAAGATGAACAGAAAAAGGATAAAAACGAGAAGAAAAGGAGAGTAATATTCTATTATTTGATTGGACTGAAATATTGTCAAATATAGCATAAACATCATTATTATATTATTACTAAGCCAGCTATATTAGACTATCCATGAAATGACATCTGCCTACAGCCATCTAAGAGGATGAAGAAGCATAAACAGGATAAAAAAGAGAAGCAAAGGGGAGTAATCTATTGTATTCGTTGAATGGACTGAGATATTGTGAAATATGGTATAAACATCATTATTTCATTATTACTAAGCCAGATATATTAGACAATCCATGAAATGAGATCTCCCTACAGCCTTCTAGGAGGAAGGAGATGCATGAACAGGATAAAAATGAGAAGGAAAGGGAAGTAATGTATTATATTATTTGATTGGACTGAAATATTGTTAAATATAGCATAAGCACCATTATCTGATTATTACATAGGCAGCTATATTAAACAATTCATGAAAAGAGATCTACTACAGCCTTCTGGGGGGAAGATTATGAATAAACAGGATAAAAATGAGAAGGAAAGGGGAGTAATGTATTCTATTATTTGATTGGACTGAAATATTGTTAAATATGGTATAATCTTCATTATTTTATTATTAAATAGCCACCTATATTGAACAATCCATATAAACAGATCTGTCTACAGCCTTATGGGAGGAAGAAAATGCAAAGATGAACAGAGAAAGGATAAAATCAAGAAGAGAAGAAGAGTAATGTATCCTATTATTCGATTGGACTGGAATATTGTTAAAAATAGCATAAACACCATCATTTTATTGTTACAATGCCAGCTATATTAGACAATCCATGAAATGAGATCTGCCTACAGCTACCTAAGGGGAAGAAGATGCATAAACAGGATAAAAGTGAGAAGGAAAGGGGAGTAATGTATTCTATTATTTGATTGGACTGAAATATTGTTAAATACGGGAGAAACATCATTATTTCATTATTACTAAGCCAGATATATTAGACAATCCATGAAATGAGATCTCCCTACAGCCTTCTAGGAGGAAGGAGATGCATGAACAGGATAAAAGTGAGAAGGAAAGGGGAGTAATGTATTCTATTATTTAATTGGACTGAAATATTGTTAAAAATAGCTTAAGCACCATTATATTATTATTGCTAAGCCAGCTATATTGGACAATCCAAAAAAAGAGATCTGCATACAGCCTTTTGGGAGGAAGAAAATGCAAAGATGAACAGAGAAAGGATAAAATCAAGAAGAGAAGAAGATTAATGTATCCTATTATTCGATTGGACTGGAATATTGTTTAAAAAAGCATAAGCACCATTATTTTATTGTTACTAAGCCAGCTACATTGGACAATCCATGAATTGACATCTGCCTACAGCCATCTAAGAGGAGGAAGATGCATAAACAGGATAAAAGTGAGAAGGAAAGGGGAGTAATGTATTCTATTATTTAATTGGACTGAAATATTGTTAAAAATAGCTTAAGCACCATTATATGATTATTGCTAAGCCAGCTATATTAGACAATCCAAAAAAAGAGATCTGCATACAGCCTTATGGGAGGAAGAAAATGCAAAGATGAACAGAGAAAGGATAAAATCAAGAAGAGAAGAAGAGTAATGTATCCTATTATTCGATTGGACTGGAATATTGTTAAAAATAGCATAAACACCATCATTTTATTGTTACTATGCCAGCTATATTAGACAATCCATGAAATGAGATCTGCCTACAGCTACCTAAGGGGAAGAAGATGCATAAACATTATGAAAATGAGAAGGAAAGGAGAGTAATGTATTCTATTATTTGATTGGACTGAAATATTGTTAAATACGGGAGAAACATCATTATTTCATTATTACTAAGCCAGATATATTAGACAATCCATGAAATGAGATCTCCCTACAGCTACCTAAGGGGAAGAAGATGCATAAACAGGATAAAAATGAGAAGGAAAGGTGAGTAATGTATTATATTATTTGATTGGACTGAAATATTGTTAAATATGGTATAAACTTCATTATTTTATTATTAAATAGCCACCTATATTGAACAATCCATAAAAAGAGATCTGTCTACAGCCTTTTGGGAGGAAGAAAATGCAAAGATGAACAGAGAATGGATACAATCAAGAAGAGAAGAAGAGTAATGTATCCTATTATTTGATTGGACTGAAATATTGTTAAAAATAGCATAAGCACCATTATTTTATTATTACTAAGCCAGATATATTAGACAATCCATGAAATGACATCTGCCTACAGCCACCTAAGAGGAGGAAGATGCATAAACAGGATAAAAGTGAGAAGGGAAGGGAAGTAATGTATTCTATTATTTAATTAGACTAAAATATTGTTTAAAATAGCATAAGCACCATTATATGATTATTGCTAAGCCAGCTATATTAGACAATCCATGAAATGAGATCTCCCTACAGCTACCTAAGGGGAAGAAGATGCATAAACAGGATAAAAATGAGAAGGAAAGGTGAGTAATGTATTATATTATTTGATTGGACTGAAATATTGTTAAATATGGTATAAACTTCATTATTTTATTATTAAATAGCCACCTATATTGAACAATCCATAAAAAGAGATCTGTCTACAGCCTTTTGGGAGGAAGAAAATGCAAAGATGAACAGAGAATGGATACAATCAAGAAGTGAAGAAGAGTAATGTATCCTATTATTTGATTGGACTGAAATATTGTTAAAAATAGCATAAGCACCATTATTTTATTATTACTAAGCCAGATATATTGGACAATCCATGAAATGACATCTGCCTACAGCCACCTAAGAAGAGGAAGATGCATAAACAGGATAAAAGTGAGAAGGAAAGGGGTGTAATGTATTCTATTATTTAATTGGACTGAAATATTGTTAAAAATAGCTTAAGCACCATTATATGATTATTGCTAAGCCAGCTATATTAGACAATCCAAAAAAAGAGATCTGCATACAGCCTTTTGGGAGGAAGAAAATGCAAAGATGAACAGGGAATGGATACAATCAAGAAGAGAAGAAGAGTAATGTATCCTATTATTTGATTGGACTGAAATATTGTTAAAAATAGCATAAGCACCATTATTTTATTATTACTAAGCCAGATATATTAGACAATCCATGAAATGACATCTGCCTTTTTTTTTCTGAGGATGATGCCCACATGAGCTCTAGGCTTGTGCGTGGGTAATGAGTGGGGTGATGATGAGATATGACGACTACTTTTTAGGCAGTTGGGACCGACGGCTTAACGTCTCCTCCGAAAGACGGCCTACAGCCACCTAAGAGAAGGAAGATGCATAAACAGGATAAAAGTGAGAAGGGAAGGGAAGTAATGTATTCTATCATTTAATTGGACTAAAATATTGTTTAAAATAGCATAAGCACCATTATATGATTATTGCTGAGCCAGCTATATTAGACAATCCATGAAATGAGATCTCCCTACAGCTACCTAAGGGGAAGAAGATGCATAAACAGGATAAAAATGAGAAGGAAAGGTGAGTAATGTATTATATTATTTAATTGGACTGAAATATTGTTAAAAAAAGCTTAAGCACCATTATATGATTATTGCTAAGCCAGCTATATTAGACAATAGAAAAAAAGAGATCTGCATACAGCCTTTTGGGAGGAAGAAAATGCAAAGATGAACAGAGAATGGATACAATCAAGAAGAGAAGAAGAGTAATGTATCCTATTATTTGATTGGACTGAAATATTGTTAAAAATAGCATAAGCACCATTATTTTATTATTACTAAGCCAGATATATTGGACAATCCATGAAATGACATCTGCCTACAGCCACCTAAGAGGAGGAAGATGCATAAACAGGATAAAAGTGAGAAGGAAAGGGGAGTAATGTATTCTATTATTTAATTGGACTGAAATATTGTTGAAAATAGCTTAAGCACCATTATATGATTATTGCTAAGCCAGCTATATTAGACAATCCAAAAAAAGAGATCTGCATACAGCCTTTTGGGAGGAAGAAAATGCAAAGATGAACAGAGAAAGGATACAATCAAGAAGAGAAGAAGAGTAATGTATCCTATTATTCGATTGGACTGGAATATTGTTAAAAATAGCATAAGCACCATGATTTTATTGTTACTATGCATGCTATATTGGACAATCCATGAAATGAGATCTCCCTACAGCTACCTAAGGGTAAGAAGATGCATAAACAGGATAAAAATGAGAAGGAAAGGGAAGTAATGTATTATATTATTTGATTGGACTGAAATATTGTTAAATATGGTATAATCTTCATTATTTTATTATTAAATAGCCACCTATATTGAACAATCCATAAAAACAGATCTGTCTACAGCCTTTTGGGAGGAAGAAAATGCAAAGATGAACAGAGAATGGATACAATCAAGAAGAGAAGAAGAGTAATGTATCCTATTATTTGATTGGACTGAAATATTGTTAAAAATAGCATAAGCACCATTATTTTATTATTACTAAGCCAGATATATTAGACAATCCATGAAATGACATCTGCCTACATCCACCTAAGAGGAAGAAGATGCATAAACAGGATAAAAGTGAGAAGGAAAGGGGAGTAATGTATTCTATTATTTAATTGGACTAAAATATTGTTTAAAATAGCATAAGCACCATTATATGATTATTGCTAAGCCAGCTATATTAGACAATCCATGAAATGAGATCTCCCTACAGCTACCTAAGGGGAAGAAGATGCATAAACAGGATAAAAATGAGAAGGAAAGGTGAGTAATGTATTATATTATTTGATTGGACTGAAATATTGTTAAATATGGTATAAACTTCATTATTTTATTATTAAATAGCCACCTATATTGAACAATCCATAAAAAGAGATCTGTCTACAGCCTTTTGGGAGGAAGAAAATGCAAAGATGAACAGGGAATGGATACAATCGAGAAGAGAAGAAGAGTAATGTATCCTATTATTTGATTGGACTGAAATATTGTTAAAAATAGCATAAGCACCATTATTTTATTATTACTAAGCCAGATATATTAGACAATCCATGAAATGACATCTGCCTACATCCACCTAAGAGGAAGAAGATGCATAAACAGGATAAAAGTGAGAAGGAAAGGGGAGTAATGTATTCTATTATTTAATTGGACTAAAATATTGTTTAAAATAGCATAAGCACCATTATATGATTATTGCTAAGCCAGCTATATTAGACAATCCATGAAATGAGATCTCACTACAGCTACCTAAGGGGAAGAAGATGCATAAACTGAATAAAATTGAGAAGGAAAGGTGAGTAATGTATTATATTATTTGATTGGACTGAAATATTGTTAAATATGGTATAAACTTCATTATTTTATTATTAAATAGCCACCTATATTGAACAATCCATAAAAAGAGATCTGTCTACAGCCTTTTGGGAGGAAGAAAATGCAAAGATGAACAGAGAATGGATACAATCAAGAAGAGAAGAAGAGTAATGTATCCTATTATTTGATTGGACTGAAATATTGTTAAAAATAGCATAAGCACCATTATTTTATTATTACTAAGCCAGATATGTTAGACAATCTATGAAATGACATCTGCCTACAGCCACCTAAGAGGAGGAAGATGCATAAACAGGATAAAAGTGAGAAGGGAAGGGAAGTAATGTATTCTATTATTTAATTAGACTAAAATATTGTTTAAAATAGCATAAGCACCATTATATGATTATTGCTAAGCCAGCTATATTAGACAATCCATGAAATGAGATCTCCCTACAGCTACCTAAGGGGAAGAAGATGCATAAACAGGATAAAAATGAGAAGGAAAGGTGAGTAATGTATTATATTATTTGATTGGACTGAAATATTGTTAAATATGGTATAAACTTCATTATTTTATTATTAAATAGCCACCTATATAAATATTGAACAATCCATAAAAAGAGATCTGTCTACAGCCTTTTGGGAGGAAGAAAATGCAAAGATGAACAGAGAATGGATACAATCAAGAAGTGAAGAAGAGTAATGTATCCTATTATTTGATTGAACTGCAATATTGTTAAAAATAGCATAAGCACCATTGTTTCGTATTCTAGTTTAGTTTTAAGAATAATTGTTAATACTTACATACTTGTCTCAGCTCAACAGAGTATTCAAATATTACCGCCACAAACCCAGCCTTTACCCTTTCTCTTCTAATTACTCTATGCTAGTACGCATGCGCGGTTTATTGTCTGTTCATAACAGCTACCCCTTTGTTCTTCTTTTTGTCGTTCAAGCCTCTCTCGTGTTGTGTACTGTCTCGAATGCACATCAACCGCAACCTCTCGTTAAACCCTCATTATTAATTTTTGTTCAAAACCTCAAATAGTTCAAATTACCCCTTTCAAAAACCTCATACATAAAATACTTCATCATATCAAATTTAGTTTACCCGTAATCAGTGAAATACCCCAAAGTGCTACGCTTCTTCATCAGCTCCAGTCCGTGTGCGCACACGCTTCTAGATCTTCAAGTGTACAGTGATTGGGACAAAACAAGGTATTTCTCTTATATATTTTATTTTACATTAATACAACCTCAGGTCCTCCATTTTCCCTATGAATTACAGCCTCTTTAAATTCGATTCACCGCGTCGCTCAAACCTCACAAAACATTTGGTCCTCCGGGCCGGATTTTTGAATCAATTAATCATTTTTTCACCGTATGGAAATACATATTCACTGCTCAATAATAAAAGCTATCAATTTTTGTTCAATTTCAATTCTATTCAATTTTTAAAACTTATAAAGCACATCGTTCTAACGATTTCTTTATCAATGCTATGCAAGTTGTAGATTGTATTGTGCGCGTTAGGCATAAACAACTCATTGTTCTGTTTTGTCATGATTATAACGGTATTCGTAGTGCTCAGGTTGACATTACAGCTGTGTATTTCGTCACGGTCAACTTTGTTTACATTGAACTTGAAAAACGTTCACTAGGTTATGCTTTCAAATCAAAATAAAATAACTGCTGATGGTTTGTGGCGTATTTCTAATTGAAATAAATACTCAATGTTATTTTGTAAACTCAATTGATAATTGTATTCAATTGTTTAAAACTTCATTACTTATTACAAAATTGAAATATTATTCAATTTATTCGTATTATACCTCGGATGTTTAAGTTTACTTTGTATTTAATTTGTAACTTGAATGAATTCAACTCAGATAACTGTTTAATTCAATTAAATTCTCAGTATATTCATGCTTATTGTAAAACCGCATTACTTTGTTTTATTATAAGATTCCATTTGTGAATGCTTGCCAATTATCACTCAATTTGTAATCGCAATTACTACCACAGTGTGTCGAGTCATCTTATCAGCTTATTATCACTATTATTAGTGCATTTTTCAATTAGATATTGTACCTCACGTTATTATATTGTCAACTTCAATACTTGTGATAATACCTTACTATAATCCAGTAACTTATTTAGTTATTATATCGTTGTGATTAAGCTGCCAATGAATGCTTATCGTCCCCCGCTTGTTTCTAATGAAAGTTAAGATAATTTCTAGCGTTTCAATATCACTTCATGAGTCATTATTTAGAATAATATTATTTCTTCGTACTTCAATTTCCTGCTGAATCTAAATCATTCACCTTCCTTTTCCCTTCATTCTCTTCAGGGGCCTCCATCACCTAAGACGCCACGTCAGCCCTCTTGGCGCGACTTTATCCTTCTCAAAATATTTTCCTTTCTTTCAGTACGTAATTAAACCTCTATAATGGCTAGATCTTTAGCAGTGATCACCGCTAAGAAAAATAATGCATTTGAACAAATTCAAATCTTATATGATATGTCAAAAAAGATCTCTGATAAGGATATTTATCAGAAATTACTTGCTCGTTCAAAATCTTTGAACAAATTAAGATCAGACTTATTAGACTCACTTGATTCTTATCATGAATTACAATTGGAAGTAGACAAAGATTTCCAACCCAGTTATGCACCGCTAAATAGTGCAGATGAAATGATCGACTATATTAATCTAACGTTACACAACTTAGAAATTAAATTGAATCAGTCAAAAGTAAAATGAACAGCCAGTTCAGCTTACCTAAACTTGATTTGAAACAATTTTCTGGAAACCCTCTTGATTGGATTTCATTCATTAATTTATACAATTCAAGCATTCATTCAAATTCTACCTTGTCAGGTGTAACTAAGCTTCAATACCTGTTGAGCTCTGTCTCAGGAGAACCTCTCGATTTTATTAAATCATTGCCAATAACTGAGAGTAATTATCAGGTTGCGTATGACTTGCTTTATGAACGTTACAACTCACCTCGCCGTTTGATAACATTGCATCTCAATAAAATTCTCGATTTATCCAATATTACTCATCAACCGGCTCAAATGCGTAAATTTCTGAACTCTTACAATGAAAACACCCAAGCTTTAAAGGGTTTAAAATTGATATAACCGCTAATAACCCTTTACTGTGTGCTATGTTGATGCGTAAAATGGACAATAACCTCCGAAAAAGTTTGAACATTTTCGTTCTTCAAACAAATCTAGCGAATCTGTACTTACTGAATCACAAGAAATAATTACTTTTAACTCAGGAGTGCAATGAAATTGAAAATTCAAATCTCACTCTACTTCCACCTCCAAAACCGCTACAATGTCTACTTCAGTAAATGAAAATAAATACTTTCCTAAAATCAATAGGAGTACCTCTACAAATAAGGTAGCATTGATTACTACTTATGATGAATCTAAAATGATACAAAACATTTTGATTGTTTTGTTTGCCACAACAATGAACATAAGATTTATTCATGTCCTGTGTTCAAAACCAAAGCACCCAAAGCACGTTTTCAAATTGTCAAAGAAAATAAAAGATGCATTTCTTGTTTAGGAAATCATACTCTTGAAAAGTGTAAATCGAAATCCAACTGTTTCACATGTCATAAACGGCACCACAGTCTGTTGCATTTCGAAAATAACAATTCAACTGTCAACATGACACCTCTTCAACCCAGCAGCCATGCAGCTTCCGTGGGTCAACCTCAAGTCAACATGACACCTCATTCAGTAGTATTGACCACTACTGATAATAATCAACCCTCTCATTGTTCATCAAAATCTACAGTGCTATTGGGATCGCTACTTGTTAAAATTACCTCTCCTCATGGAAACAGTTATGTTTTCCGCGCACTCTCTGATTCTGTTATTCATTCATTTGTCATCAATGAACATGCTGCGCAATTAGTTATTGCACCTCGTACAAAGAACAACCACAGCGTTGTTGGATTTTCTCAAGCCCCCATCCGTTCTAAGGGCCTCAATTCTTTGTCTATTGAAACTCTGGGTGGAAAAGTGATTTCACTCAATCAAGAGTTCTTGATTATTGATAAAATTTGTGTTGATCTACCTCACATGGAAATTGCTTCTGAGGTATTGGAAAAGGTGCGACCATATATTCTGGCTGACCCTACATTTCATCTAGCTGGAGGCATTGACATTCTGCTTGGTGGTTCTGTTTTCCTCTTCTGCTCAACCAGATCGTCCATCATCTTGGTCCTGGTTTGCCTAGTTTAATTGGGACTCATCTTGGTTTTATGGTCATGGGAGAGACTCCATGCAAGCCTAAAGCTGATTCATCCATCACTCTGCAAGCATCAACCACACTCTTGGCTATCAACAATTTGGAATTACATAACTCTCTCCAACGTTTTTACAACAAGAAGAGCCTCCAATGGCGTCTAAAAATCTGAGAAGAAAAATTGTGTGATGAATATTTCCTCTCAACCTATTCACGTGATGAATCTGGACGATTTTGTGTCAGACTGCCATTCAAGGCCAACCACCCCCCTTTGGGTCAGTCCAAAGCCAACGCTGAACACAGATTGAATTCAATAGAAAGAAAATTCAAGGCTCAACCTCAATTTCAGTCTTTGTACAATGATTTTATGTCAGAATATTTGACATTAGGTCATATGGAAATGACTAGCGCCATTGATCTATCTACTCCGCATTATTTTCTACCTCATCATGGCTGCCTCAAAGAATCTAGCAGTACTACACGTCTACGCACTGTATTTGATGCTAGTGCTAAAACCTCAACTGGTGTTTCCTTGAACGAGATTCTCCTCACTGGAAAGAAAATGCAGACCAACATTTGTGATTTGTTGCTGATATTTCGATTACTG
>JADWYY010000053.1:0-10000 GCA_017141395.1 Laodelphax striatellus
TCTCCCAGACTACTACCAAAACATATGACTAGGAATATAAATCCCACACGCAAGATAACTCACTCCAAAATTACTGCCAAAACATACTAAACTAGGAATAGCAAATCGTCCACACACAGGATAACTATCCCAAAACTGTTAGCTTAGAACAAAATACTTGGAGGAGGCTTCAGTGATTGAAAGAAGATGATTACTGATTTTTTTTCAATGTGTGAAACAATTATTAAAAATCATAGAGATCATCTATACATTATTATTTACTAATTTTTCATTGCATGGATTTATTATAAAGATTCATCAGCATGAATAATTTATAATTTCATTTTATTAGAATAGAAATTTGGCTAGATGAACTTTTGTTAGAAAATGTTGCCATTGAAATATACAAGTTGAAGTTCAACAATTATTGTAACATGAATGCCGGAATAATGTCAGGGAATGTTTTGGGAAGAATTCATTACTGATTGGATTTAAAGATTTTCCATAAAAAACTATAAGTTATTCAGGATTTTTAAATATAAGATTGGGGAAAAACAACTTCTTGAATCTTTCAGGTAACTCCAAACCAAATAATTTTATTTTTAAGTAAAGAATTTAATTTTTCGTTTGCCAAATTTTAGTAGCTCTATAGTTGGAAAGGTATAGACTGAAGGTATGGAGAAAAAGTGAGGCAAATAGACAAGGAAGATGAATAGAATGTAAATGATAAGATGGTGGGAATGGAATGTCAGATGGATGAAGATGGAATAAAAAATATTTCTCGTCATATCTATGAGTACCTGCCAAACGTACAGTAGCAATGCTCAAACTAGTGTCAGGATTGTGACACTGTGCGAGGATGAACGTGGGTGCAATAATATCGGCTGGAGTTGAGACGATGTGTATGTAGCGGGATCCGGCCGCCCTTGCGCCGCGACTAAGTGACTGATTGCACCTCGAGAGGTTTGCAGTCAGAATGAGAGAGCGACGCCGGCCGGCGCCTGGACTCAGTCCACTGTGTGACGTCACCAGCGGCGCCCCCCCCCCCCACCACCCCCAAACCCCCTCCCCAACACCCCCCCCCAAACAAATGGCCCACTAAAATTGCATTACCACTGAAATTATTTGATAAAACAACCGAGTCTTATTGGAAATGGAATTAATATTATATCTGCAACCTTTGTGACAACAGCAATAAAAACTTCAATAAAAAATCAAAGTCGAAAACATTGGAAAACTGCATGAAAAGAACGATAAAATACAGTCGAAGTTGGTGATTCACAATGAAGCTTCAACAGACTTTGAGAACGATCGTGAACATTAACTGAGGATGCAAAAGACAAACTCAGAGCTAAAATCTTATCAGAGCAGCAGACCAATATCAACATTCAAGGTGCAGTACAAGTTACAACAATGAGGAGAACAACATATAGGTACCGGCATGAAAAAACTTTGATACTTTTTCATTCAGTAAGTTAGTATCAATATTTTTATTCGATACATCGACATTTTCAATCAGAGTGAGACACTACAGCCTGCTGTATTCTATCAAACTGCCGAGTTGGGACGGTAAAATTCAAACACAGTATTCAAGGACTTAGTTGAAAAGAGAGAGCCTATCCAAGTTACAAAACTCCACTGCTTCATTCCACGGCCAAGTGGGAAGCTTTGAACTTTTCCAAACAGTTTCAATCAGTAATGAAAACGACGATGACGCTTATAAGAGAAAGGTATGACAATATTTTGATTGTTCACCAGTCACCACCACATTAAAAATGTACTGGAAATTGAAAACATTTCAAGCTGATTATTTTGAAACAAGACCTATTTTATCAACGAATTATCTTCATCAATCAATGTCCTCAAGGCTATGAACTTTGAAGTGAATGCACCTATTGCAATATTATTATGAACAATGTTGAATCAATCTAATTAACTCTGGTTTTAAATCTGAATAGCCAGAGAATGAAAACCAGTTGTCTGTATCCTGAAAATTCGTTTGAAGAAAGGAGTAATATTATAGAAAAACGACTGTAGAAAAATCACTTTTTGAAGTGAAGATAAATAATATGTTCTGAAGAATCGTACGGAATTGAATGCAGAAACAGATATAAAATTGATGATTCACAGGCAATTCCATTGAGAAATTCCAGAGGTTGAAAACTTGAATGCCAATATTATATTACACTGGAAAGGTAATTCATCATCAAATACAATACTAATATGGATTTTGAAGAAAATTAGTCAAATTTGATATTAAAATTCACTAGGGGTATAAAATAGGGGTACAGTACAAATGAGAAATAATTGAGAATTTGAAATTTAAGATTGATGGATTTAGATTAAAAAGATCAGTAAGCTATTATTATTGTGCAATTATATCGAATCCTTTCAAATGAGTTTAAACATAAATCAACCAGATGAAATAGTTAAAGGATATAGAAAAAAGTGACTTCAACTTGTGGAGTTTCAAGCTCTGTGGCTTGATAAAATGCATCGAACTTGAACACTGGAATCTTAATTTGATGGAAATCTAAGTATAGAATTTCAAAGTTAATTTTAAAACTAATAAAGCTGAGAAATGAATAACGTTACTTCTTTAGAATTGAAAAACATACGGAGTCTTGACTACCAGTCGTTTTTAGCCGGAATAATTTCCACCCGTGATATTCAATGTGTCTGATGATACATTTGACAGTCATTCTTAAAAAACTACCACTATTCGCAGAGAATCATTTCACACTGATACAAACACACTGTACACTGCACCCTATTCGCAAACACTGATACAAAATTAATAACTCCACATTATCACAATAACACTGAAAGATGACTTGCGAGAAGTGTCACACCAGCAACTTGGAAAAAGTTCAAATCGAGTAAAATGTCAAGTTATTTTCACTGCGGACGTCCCTATAATGTTGTTCATTGTCGTGACAGGAGTTGTGTCGTACTTCATAATTATAACAAAGTGGGAACAGAGAAGATTGACCTGCTTTGATGGTGGTACATCTGCGCCTTTCCATTTCATCAGGAACTTTATCAGGAGTCTATTGCACCAATAATTCTATTAGGTTCTTATTGTCGAATCGCCTTGGCTTATCCTTATCAATTTCCTCCACCCTTTTCCATCTTGCTATTCCACCAATACTTCCATTGGCTTTCAAAAGGCTCATCTTGCTTTGAGGATTTGGCTGCAATTAGATAATCTTCGTATTTCCGAATCGCTCGGGAAAATCTTCAAGGTCTTCTTCAGGTTCTTCAACTATTGACAGAGCTGTAGCGCATTACTCCAAAGCGATGTTGAGTAGAACACCTATTGATTGATTTCTCTTGTTTGATTCATTCGGTTCTGCGATAAATAAAATCATGCTGACTAGACTCAAACTGCACACTGGCCTCATTTGCTGGATGTACTGGCCATCCAGTTTCCTAGATTTTTTCTATAAAATTTAAATTGGTATTTCTGTTGTGTGATGAAAATAGAACTCAAAGGGGACAAAGTTTTTTCGGGAAGTGATTTCTGCAGAGGAATACTCGATGACAACTATTAATTTAAAGAGAAAAATGATCCACTACTAAGCCAAAGATATTTTGAATTACAATAATCCAAATTTCATGAATACTCAATGAAGACTATTCAATTAAAGAAAAATAATTCACTACAAGCCAAAGATATTTTGAATTACAATAATCAAAATTTTATGAGGACTAAGCATTGTTTAATTTCTATTGCTTGGGATGATGTGAAATCCAGAGGATTGTATTCCGTGTAGCGATTTAACTTACATAATTTTCAATAAGTTTTTCAATAGCTTACAAAGTACATAATAGCCTACATAATATGAATCAAACTCAAAATGTTTATTAAAGATAAGATGTCTGTGATTATTTCCTACAACATCTCACAAAATGGTTAAATATAATTGAATTGACGTTTTATAGAAGTCAATTCTTTAAAATTAGAATATATAGATGACTCGTTTGAAAAGTTTTGATTTCAAATGTTCAACGATTTTGAACATTTTAGATTAAATTTTGTAAAATAAACTCATTTGATTAACAATTAGTAACTTGTTTTACTACTTCATACCCTTTCTCTGATCCCTAATATAACCGTCGTCGAAAAATATATTAATCAAAACTAAAATCGAGAGCAGGAACTGCCAGCGAGCCGTAGCACTGATTATTATTGATTATTGTGTTGTGATATTTAAATATTGATAATTATTATTATATAGAACATAATTTAAAATTATCTCATTCTTATTTATAAGGAACGGATAGTTGATTGCTCTGTTTGCACTAAATTGTTTCTTAAATAAAATAATAATAAAAATATTTTACTTAAAATTAACCGGTGCTGCCGCTGCTGTGATGCTGATTATGATGATGATGATGATGATGCTCCTGTGGATTTTATTTTATTTGATGACGATGATGATGATTGTGATGCTGGTTGTTGTGATCTGAAAACAAAAACACATTGTCAATATCACAAACAATTAGGGCCTAGATTAAGATTATTTTCATAAATATTAGAAGGGGAACAGATCTGGGCCTGTTGAATCCTCTAGCCTGTTGAAGCCTGCGTTGAATTTAAGTATCAATTAAGATGAGGCTGAATCTTATTGGAAATACATTGTAATATTAGTTGATTGGTTTATAAATAGACTGCATTTTGTAGAAACTACTTTATTTAAGCAAGGTTGGCTTGTGATTAAATCATTACAAACAAATATAATGGGTTGTTGTGCAAATGGCCCAAATGATGTTTTATGCACTTTGAAAGTTGAGTTATTGCGTTGAAAATAAAGTAGGATAGATAGGTATGAAAATGAAGTGTGCATGTGCATCAGGAATGAATTTATAAAAGTATGCACTCAACGGTTTCATTCAAGACCGTCAGCTGAAATAAACTCTAATTCATCTCAGATCAATCGTCAATATATCCCTCAACATTTACAGGTTTTCTGGGGGGGATTATTGTACCACGCATCAGTTTCCATCAAAGTCGAGTCTCATGGAACTATAAGATTATTAGAATATTTATTGAGACTGAAGATACTAGCGGTCTCAACGGTAAAAGCAAATGGAGATCTTCTAAAACTAATTAATACGGTAATCGACTATCAAAATTCAAAGTATTCTGTCCCTAAACATAACAACTGACGCAATTATAATCATACAAAATATTCCAGGAACTTTTTTCTCAAACGCAAGGCTACGGAGTTATAAATAATTTCAGCAGTCTTTTCATAGAAAAGAAGCAATGACCAATTGAATTTGATCCTTCGACCGAATGGCTTCGAAGGGAATAGGAGTGAGAGAGGTAACAATTGAAGATTGAGAGAGATATATAAGACAAATCTGAACATAAGGGAGGAAATCAATATTTATTATTTCAGAAGAAAATTAAAGTTTTGGCTAAAAACTTCGAAGGAGGCAGTAGTGAGGATTCAGTGGACTGGGTTAGTTGATAGTTAGCGATTAAGTTTGTATTAAGATGGAAGGAAATGAGATACAGTATTGCACCTATTCAGTTACTGTTAAAATAATCATAAAATTGAACGAAATTCTTAATTAATGCCATATAATATTCTGAAGACTTCTGCTACTGCAAATATTGACAACAGAATTATATCCTTGATATAATAAACAGAATAATTTTCCTTACTATCTATTATTCTGTTGTCAATATTTATTTTGCAGTAACAGAAGTCTTAAATATATATATTAATTTCGTTCAATTATTAAAATACCTTTGGAAAAAGCATGAAAACAGGCACTTCGTAGTTTACTCCTTAGGTCGCTATTTTTGAAGCTAGAAATGTGTGGATGGTCTTAAATTGAAGATAAACATTGCTAGAATGGTTGCTGTACCTTATAATTTTATTATCACATTTTTAATTGATGGTTAAAATGAGTGAAATTTACTTCATGTTCATCGACTTATACTGCCATGTTGAAGATAAAAAACGAATTTCTAAGGTAATACACACATTCTACAGATCTTTCTGAACAATATCGGTTGGTAAATAGCGTCCGAAGGAGTAAGCTCGTTTTGACCCCCCTTCACCCGCGCACGCAAAAATCATCTCGATTTTATAAATTCAGTCAAAGGGGCCTTAAGTTTGTATTATTTTTCAAGATTTAGTTTTTACTCGACTGATTCTATATTAATCCTTTTATTTGGCAACTAATAATTCTTCTTGTAGTATCGTGGGGAAAGGGAAGTGAAGAAAATATCTGTGACCCCAACACATATTGTTATAGTAGGTAGGCTATTGTATTCATAGATTAATGAAATTTTAGTTATTAATGAAATTACTGGTTAGAAGTATTAGCTGCAAATGATTATAAAACATGAACTAGTGAGGAGATGATGAGTTCAATTAGGGTGCTTAGCAGGGTGCAGGAGACTTACTTATGCGGCCGCCCTGACCGCTCGCGCCGCCTCTGCCACCCCCGCCTCGAACACCTCCCTCTGCCTGGTGTGCGGGGGTGGCACTCTAGCCGCCTTACGGTTCTTTTTTGTGCGCATTTCCTACAAAACAAAATTCATTTCATTCATTTCCAGAAAATACATTGGGAACCAGTAATACAATAGGTAATCTCATTGCTCACGTCCACACTTGGTTTTTTTGTGTGTGACTGAAGCATGCTGCATATACTTGAGCATTGGACGACAAAAAAGTAGGGATTGAAAATCTTGTTGAAGCAAAATCACGCTAAAAGAAGAAAGGGAAAGTCTAGAGCCGATCTTAGAATGTAACTACAATAACTCGGATGAATTTATTTGAAAGGCCATAGGACTGACAACAAATTACCTCATTACATCTTTTCACGATGATGAAGTTATTAAGAATATAAGTTATATCCACCATGATGCACCCTTGTTATCAATACTGTTTACTGGATGCAATCAATCTTAGACACTTGGAACATTGAAGAAATCTGTAATGAGTTGTTATGACAGTAATAATTAATTTACAGTCCAGGAGCCATAGTCCGTGGAGAGGATTGAGTGGATCGATTTTGATGCGCGGTTTGCGCCAAAAGAAAGATAAAAATCAAAGTTTTGCAGACTCTATTTGTTTTCAAAATAATCCTTTCAAATGAGAGTAAAGTGATAAAAACATAAAATAGTTTTCTGTTGGCATAAAATGTACTAAGTTATTTAATGTATTGAGTTTAGTTTGTTAAATTTCCCATAGATATAGCTTAGAAAGTTTTTCTAAAAGTGGTATAGTGACCAGTAATCATTGTACAAGGTGAGACTTCATTGGTACACTGAGCTGCTGTCAGCTGCATATAGTCAAAATAGCAACTTCTGTATTTAAAACTAAAATTTTAGAAAATTCAAGTGAGCGGCGTTTTGCGCTGCACGGGTAAACTCGTTGTTATTATTATGTACAAACGAATTGTACCCAGTCTGTTCTTGCATTATAATTAATGATGACTGCATGTCATTTTTTAGGTGGGAAATCGAAATTATTTGTTTTGTGTTAGTGAATAGCTCTAGTCGAACATTGGATGGATTAATTAATAAATAGGCTACTCACCTCTTGGATGTAGTGTTTCAGATTCTGGTGCGGCGCTTGAGGCCGCACTAGGAAGGGGACCAATGCGCTGGCCCCCAACCAGCTTGTGCGGCCATCGCCGCACCAAACCACGTTGTAATAATTTCGGATTACACCGTTTCTGCAAACTGAAAACAAGATAACAATTGGGTTACACTGATTCGCATACAGTTACCAATCTACAAACATCACTTTCAATGTATCTGAAAAAATATTTTTGTCAGCTTCGACTTCAGCGGTCTTTATATTCTATTAATGATCAACTTTATTTTATCTTAGGAGCGTGATAACGCTGCGCTCAGCGTCTTTAAAGCAGTGTGAAATCATAATTATGCTTCTAGCTAGAACATCACACAGTGAATGCATAATCTACCTGCATCCGCTGTAGCTATCAGTAGACACTGACAATAATAATTGGCTCAAGGATACATTTATTTTGCCTGGAACATGATGTGATTACAAAACGAACATAATTAATGTAAAAAGTAGATAATTGGGTACTTACTGGTCTGCTTGTGGCACGTTCCGCTGCCGGATCAATCGTGATCCGGGCAGCCATGAACGCCTTCCCAGGCGCCCCCAAACAAATTGTCCGTTATGAAGTTATCTGTAAGAAAAACCACATTCATTCAATTATAATATTGTCTTTCCATCACTCACTCTCAAAGCGAAAATGATTGAATGAACTCAATTATCATAGGTGGGCTATGATAATCACTATTTAAAAAAATGTATTCAAGTCAAGCATGCTGCTCCTCTAGTTCTAGTAGGTACTCAGTATACTGGCTGAAGATTGAAAGTTCTAGCGCAGGTTCTTGCACCAGTACAGACAGAAACGATAAAACATAATAATCACAGTATAGTCGAATCGTTTTTGTCTGTACTAGTCTGAAACGAATGGAACTTTCAATCTTTAACCAATATACTGAATGAATCACATTGTTACCTACTTACACTTTGCCAGACAGGTTTACACTAGGCACTAGCTGACAGGTTTGCTAGCATGATATCACAAAACAATAAATTGGCTACATAAAATATATTTTAAATTGAGATATGTAGAGGAATAATCATTTCCCATCGTTTTTAGTAAAAACATCCCATTCAATAATTGACTTATTTCTGAATTACTGATGTAGGCTACTCAGTAGGAGTTCATTCAGAAAGAGTAGTGAGTGATACACTTCCACCTCAAAGAAACTACCATCTATGGAACACACGATACATTATGCACTATAATACAATATTTATTCATCCTTTTTTGTTGTTGAATTGGCTCATATTCTTTTATTATAGTAGGCATATCTCCTATTAATTTCCCATTATAGAGTATTTTCGTTTGGTTAGCTTTTCCCCTCTGATTCATCTTGTATCTATTTTGCATACTAGAAGTATGAGCCATTTTATTTTTCAGAATTTCATTGCCAAAGTTATGGTTCCAACACCAATTGATGTATTACGTCAATTATTAGGCTATTGTGTTTTATTAGGACTTGCCACCGGCGGTCATAGAGTTTTGTTTTGCTGGTGGCACTTGAACAGATTTTACAAGTTTTTATAGTCATTTTTTGTTTCATTATAGCTTTAAAACTTTGTTAAATCGTGAGTGATTCAACTGAGTTCATCTACAGAAACCTACAAAAGCACTTTAAATAGAAATTGAGAACTGGATCAAAACCGAAAACGTTACACCCGAAATACTTCAACTCAAGTTATAAATTACTCTTACCTTTAAAATACTTTAACTCTATATAATTATTTATTTGCTAGTCTGTAATTACTTTTATACTACCTGAAAGTTGACTCTGTGACTCAATTCTTTCATGTGTTGTCTTAAGCTTTACATCTTATTATTTAGGTATCATATTGTTCTTATCATTCGCTTATTATATTGTTGTCATTGGGGAAAATAATCACTAATTCCACTATCTTGATAAATCACTCGATAATCATTTGAACTCTATAATTGTAATTATTACTTTATATATACCTACTTTAATATATATAAATGTCAATTAATTATCAAAGTTTTACTGTAAATGATACTGTATTTACTGTGAATTCATAAAACTGTATTTTGTTTTGATGTTTGTGAATAATTTTTTTTCCAATTTGGCAATAAATCTCTCTTTTCTTTTCAGTCTAGTATTGAATTTTTAATACCTGACTATTTGTGTTTTAAAAGGATGTGGCAAATAAAGAAATTGGAATTGGATTGGAAAGCTACTTACAGAAAACTTCTTGCACTGGTGCCGGTGCCCCCACCTCTGGGGCTGGGGCTGGCGGGGGCACTGGCGAAGCCGGGGGCACTGGCACTACTGGGGCTGCTGGCTCTGCTTGGGCTGGCGGGCTAGCCGGCCGTGCGGCGGCAGCAGCAGCAGGGAGTGCAGCAGCAGCAGCAGGTTGCAACTGCCGCAACTGCATCTCCAGCTGCCGCT
>JADWYY010000053.1:15000-35110 GCA_017141395.1 Laodelphax striatellus
TTTTTCTATTCTTTATTAAGTGTTCCTATTTCAAATAGTATTGCTCTGTCGTCTTGTTCAATTTGTATTTGAATTTTCGAATAATTGATCAAACAATCAATGAATCATGAATCATTTAATAATGCTTAATCATTGAATGAGTTTGATTCACTTCTACTGTGGACTGTATTCTTACCTCAATTTATTATAAAAAAATCTGTTGTGTATTTCGGTCAATGTTATTTGTCCTTCAATGCTATAGAAAAGTAGAATAGATAGATCTATCTGGAATCATATGAATATTGCCTGATATATTTGCCAGTATGATTTGAGAGACGTCATCTACTGTATTCAATAAAACGTTCTAGAGTGAGATATGGAATTTATGTTAATTTTTGAGAGGAGTTTCAACACTTTATTAGCAAAAATGTTAATCAGTTTTTAAAATGCGTTATGGAATTCAATCAGTCATAAAAAATATGTTTAGAAACTTAGTTAGATTGAAAGACAAGAGAATACGTTTCAGTAATTATAGTTTTGAACCAGCACAAACCGATAATGACTAATCGGTGTGCTTTATAAGCAACTGTGAAGTAAAACGTGACTAATCTGTCTTGTCTTGTCTTGACTAACTGGTGTACGCCTAGCCTTATAAAAACATCAGCTATGAAAATGTACAATCAATTATTCCTTTCTGTCTTGTTCGAATAATTAGTATGGAGGATATGATATCAAAGTTCTCCAACGCTGATTTTCTCATAATACTATAATCACAACATGATTGAAATATTGAGTTTGAAGGTTGGGAAAATTAGTAGAATCCACGGCAATGAAAGATGTTATCACTGTTTGATTGTAGGTTTTATCTGATATGTGGGATAATCAAGTAGAATAATTAGAGGTAGCTTTTATAAATTGAATGGGGAAGGAAAACAGGTATCAAAAGACAATTAGAATAGTTTATCGTCATATCATCAAATTATTGATTTAATGACTATTTTGTTTACTAATGAGATATACACTGGAATGTACATAAAGGTACTAATCATTTAGTCATCGAAATATCATAGTGTGATTCCAATGTATACCATTGCTTACCACCATTATGAGTTACTTGAGTACAAAATTATATCATAGAGAAAATAAATGACATCAGCTATCTGTAAAAATAGCTAATCACTTATCAAAATAATCAAAAATGAAAAATAGCTATCACTTATCACCTTGAACCAATTTTGCTTTGAACATTAACAATTAAATAATAAACAATTTATTATTTGACAATAACAACATTCTACAAAGAAGCTTTCAAACATTTGAAATCGACAAATCCGATTGTTTCTACAAATTAACTGATTTATTATTTTCTGATCAAAATAACATGATTTTATTTTATTTTACATGATTCAATTACATGCTTTTACAAGTCCGATTGTTTTTATCAATTTACTGATTTATTGTAGACTGATCACAATAATTACATGATTAGTTGCATCAATTTTCAAAGCTCAGTCAAGCATTGATTCATTTTGAGAAAATAGACTTCTCTTCACATTCTGAAGTTGGAGAAGCCCAAGACATAAATGCTGGCTGTTGTCTACTCAGTACTCAGAAATCGTTTATCCACACTTATTGAAGATGACAAACAATCTCATATTTTTAAAAGGAGCTTGGACAATAAATGTCAAGCGATGTATTCGTAAAGGTAGTCTACTCATCTTTCTGTAAATGTTTAGAAGCATTAATATCAGTTTTCAAAATGATCTGAGAATCTCAGATATAAGATCTGAGAATCTTGAGTGGTCTGAGAATCTACAGTCACACATAAGTTTTAATATAAATAATTATGGTATCAATAATGTTTTCAATGTCTAATCAATATTGATATGGTCAATCTATCATTATAAAGTTCATTCAGATTCACATTCATTCAAATATAAACTAATAATGATATATTTCATCCAAATAAATTGTTTCAATATAATAGTAATAAACCGATTTCCGCAGTGGAGCATCTGGACAATATTTGCTTGATTGGAGCCAATTTTATTCACATCTTAAGATTGAAACTATTTTTTAAATTCAATCCTCATAATTGACTGAGCGAAAGAAGACTGAGCGAAGCGAAATCTGAACAAGAAGTGAAGTCTTGTTTGAAGTCGGTTGGCTTTCGTCTGTTTGTTTGTTTGTATGTGTTGCCTTAATGCATTTACAGCTCGGCTTACGCATTGACAGATTTCAATAAGATTTGGCAGGAATGTTCATTTTCGAGACTGCTGCGATGATGCTCCTTGTAAGGTTTTTTTAATTTTGCATTTTGAGGACGAAATAGAAGGGAAGAGAATGGCTGTATGGAATATAGCTATATATGAATGGCTGTATGGAAATATACAATAGCTATATGGAACACGTGCAAATCAGGATTTATTTGAATTGAATAAAAAAGAAGACTATAAGTTGAAAGTGGAGGTTAAAGAAGGTTGCACGAGCATAGGGGACCACAAAGGATCCCATGTTAATCTTATGATAAGATAAAGACTATAAGTTGAAAGTTGCACGAGCGTATTACGTGCGTTAATGAATGATTTTTCAGGAAGCGATGATGGCAGGAAGCTATCATTGTACTGTAGAACAGTATACACTATAGAGTACACCGTTCAAAAATGAAAAGTTTGGTTACGTTAGGTATAGGTTATGTAAAAGTAAGCTTTTTTTTATTCGAGGATCATGAGTAATTATTTGTAAATAGAAGTGAAATTTTTTTTGCCACATTACAACATTACGGAACTAGAATACTGAGTAAAACTAACCTTATCAAGATGACGTATTAGCGACAAATAACCGACAACGGTTGGGAATAGCAATGTTGTATCAGCTTCTCTATGAGACTGAGTATCTAAGGTTACGACGATCACACAATCACACATGGTTTGCCAATATTGTTTTTTGTATACTGTAGACTACACCAGTTGAAATTCAACTTAGAAATTTTTAAAAGTAACATTGGGTGAAATGTTAAATTTCAATAAATCAATAATTATAACCAGAAGTAGACTGTATCTAAAAAACAAGTATATCTTTGTATATTAGAAACCAATGTAGGCTATATATTGTTAACCAGTGGGGCGTATAATAACGATTCGTAAAATGAACTTTTTCTGAAAAACCAGAGTAAAATTGTATATATATTTTGATTTGTAAATTTGTAAATAAAATGGACTTGAAACCAACCTCTCACCATTGGACTGTTAATTTTCAATTTGGTATTTGAGCGGAGATGAAAATAATATATTTGCAATAAAAACGGAATAGCAGCAGATGAAAATAATATATTTGCAATAAAACGGAATAACCCAGCTTGGAGCACACAGGATTACATTATAAGGCAAATTGAATTATATAATTATTTCCATACTTACCGCCGGTAGCCTGTTTGTGTAGGTGGAGGAAAATGTTATGCACCACTAGACAGTGCCACTTTTTCCTCACTAGGAATGCCACCCTAGCAGATGAAAATAATATATTTGTAAATAAAAACGGATACCCAGCTCAGCTTGGAGACAGGATTACATACAGGAGGTAAAATTATAAGGTATAATTATTTGCTACTTACCGGTAGCCTGTCGGTGTAGGTGGAGGAAATTATGTTATGTGCACTTCACGTGGTAGCCTGTTTGTAGGTGGAGGAAGTACTTTTTCTCACTGTTAGAAGGTTAGGCTATAAAGTACTTTTTCTCACAACCGTTTGTTGCCCCGGCTATGCTCGGCAACAACTGTTTTCCTCAGGGAGAACGTTGGCACCCTTATCTTCTCTCGATACAGTTGACAGGACCAATTCTGTACACATGGACAAGAAAACCGCTAATTTACGCACTGACCCCCGGTAGTAGTCGCTGCAAAAAGACGAGCGTAATGATGGCGTTATTCTCGTGCAGAAGAGGAGCCGCTTAATGCATCTGTTGCGGAATCGCTCGCATTGTGATGACAGCCCTGATTTCAGCTAGCATAACTCGTGAAGTCTACTGTTCACAGAACTACTAGTTTAAAAAGTTGATGTTAATATGAATTGAAATTATTGCTTAAGCTGCGTCCATACTGAACAAACTTTTGACAAAACATGTTTGTTGAAACAGTTTGGACAAATTTTGTTTTTTTTTACAAACAATGGTTGTTCGTGGCGAGTTTGGACGCGATACAAACAAAATGTTTGAAGGTGTGTGCAAGCTAAGGAGGAAGTAAACCATGGAGTGCTTTTGTTGAGTTCTACGCGCATCTTGATCTGCGCAGTGTGAGCATTAAGTGAAAACTCTCTATCCTCCCTTTTGGGTAGAATAGATTTTGTGTCGCGCCGCCATTTTTGTTTGGACTATTAATGTTTGCTCCAGAAGCGAAAACTAGCAAAACTGTTTGTAGGGTATACTTTTTAGCATGGCGTCTGATGAATAGCTTGTTATTTGAAATTTCCATAGCAACAAGTGATGTTACCAGAATTCAATTTCCATAACAAGGTCGTAGCCAGGAAAAAAATTTATATATATAAATAAAAATTAAATAGACTTAAAATAATTTTAATACAATCATCACGTAATCTTTGAAAAATTGTAATCCACATTAATTAATAATTAAACACTAATTATACGAATTAATAATTAAAATTAAACACAAAATCAACACAAGAAAATATGATAACATAAGAACATATGATGATTCGATATCATCACACACAGCAAACGCCGAAAATGTTTGGCAAAATAGCAGCAGAATTCTTTTAACTTGTCAGAAAACAGCTGGTTTAACGTTAGTAAACGAGCGTAAATCAATCAACTGTTTCTGACAATTTAAAAGAATCTTGCTATATTTTTGTTTGACAAACAATGTTTGTCCGAACTTTTAAAATGTTTGTTCCTTGAGCTCCTCAACAACATAGCCAAAAATGTTTGTCAAAACATTTGTTGAGTATGGACCGTGTTATAATGAAATCATTAAAGTTTCATAATTGAAATTGAAAGAGAAGCATCTTCGAAATGGAATTTTATAAATAGTATTTGAGTTTTATAAATCGTAATGACGATTTCATGAGACGGATTGAACATTATGAAACGTTTCTAGTTCAACCTGTTCCAGTTTTAACAATGGTTGTATTTCAGCTCACAACCGACTCTTGGAATACCTTAAAATACCTCGCGGCTCTGCCGCTCGTATTTTAAACTCTATATCTCACTCGTCGATTAAATGCTCTCATAATACAAACATTGCATGAACTGCTATTATATAACAGTATTATAAAAATGATGAATTTGTTGGGAAGAGGTTATCCTACCACTGCTACTACTTCAGATTGAATTCTCTTTGGTTTAACTTTCCTCTATTAGACATCGTAGAAACTTCGGTTTAACTGAACTGGAGTTTAGTTGAACCACAGTCAATAGACGAATAATACTTAGTCTGAGGTTGAACTTTGCTCTATAAACATCACAGGAACTTCGGTTTGAAATCGAGTTCAGTTAAACTACAGATAATAGAAGAATAATACCTATTCTGTGGTTGAACTTTGGTCCATAAAACATCATAGAAAAATAACATACGAAACAGCAAATATACCTCGTGTTTTTCAGTCGGTAGCAAGCAAAATACAGTATTATTTAGCCTGCGGGGCATTGTGCATTGCGCAAGCGCAGACGAGTTATGCGCAACCTCTGAGCTTGGTGAGGTGTGTAGAGGGGGGGCGGTGGAGAGAGGAGAGTCTCTCACAGCAGCGAAATCAGTTCTCAGCCGACGTTCTTAACTCGCGTTTCTCCGGCGTTCTAACGCTCGTAAAGTTGACGGCAATCAGTTAACCGGTATGAAATTGGCGCGAAAAAGACAGGTTTGCCAACCGGTTTGCGCGGGAAAACTCATCCATCAGTAACAAATGCTAAAAATCAGTGTGGAAAAGTATGAAATCATTGAGAAACTAATGAGTTATATTTAGTGAATAAACTCTCAAATATGAATTTCTTGAGAGAATCTTGGTAGAATGTTGTAATGTGAGTGTTTCCTTGTGGATTTGGCGCCGAAAATCAAGTTGGATTATATGATGAAAAAGTGTGCAACCATACCATTTCGCTTTTATATATATAGATTGAGAAATCTTTATTTTCGGTATGAAATCATAAAATTAGAATTATATCAATTATTAAACTTCAAGAAATTTCAATACTATATTCAAATGATAATTAGTCAAGACAAAATATAGCGTCATAAAGACCAAATCTAGATAGTTTCAGAGAGAAACCATCACGAATGTCATACCAGCCGGAATTTTTCCACCACTGTTCCTCACGTTTTAAATATTGTGCTAATTCATCTTGACTAGCGAGGCGTACAACAATTTCCGAGTCAAATCGTCACTTATTCAAGTGTCACAACCAGTCATGTGTTTTGTGAAATGTGAATTACATGAAGTTTCTTCCTTGAATTGTAATACCAGTCCAATGGTGATGCTTATTCCACATTGATGATTATCTAGAGTCATTCAATGTCATCTCACTGTACATCATTGATTTATGAATGATTTTCTTTGCGTTTATGGCAGGTTACTTTTAAAGTTTGAATTTTTTGGAAATAGTAACAATTCCATTGTTTTCATGGGATTGATAACGAACTTTCAACATGAATCTCATTGAAACATTTTAAAGAATTGAAAAGATGAACAATTTGAAGTATACATCCTAATAAATCAAAAAGGGTTGAAATATAAATACAATTATTACAAGAACATTTAATCTGTAGCAGGAATATCCATGGGTATATAGAAGAATACTTTTATTTTTCCAACAATACAAATTGTGATCCTTGAAAGGAATGAAATGAAAAACAATCCTTCATTGGGCGAAGTTATGAACGAGGAGCCCTATTTATCACTTGAAGAGAAAGTACCAGAATTACATTATTTATTATTATGAAATTGAATTAATCGATATTTTTAAATCGAAAGTATAAAATTAGAATTATATCAATTATTAGAAGAAGAAATTTCAATATTTTTTTTTCAGAAGGATGCACAAGAAGTAGAGAGAAGGAGAAGAGAAGAAGAAGATATTCAAGAAGAAGAAGAAGAAAGAAGATCATAGGGAGTTCAATACAAAACCATCACAATATTCTTAACAGGAAAATGAACACCTCACTGTTCACGTTTTCCACATTCGGAAAAAGAAAATGTGGTTTTCCAATATTCCAGCCATATTTCCCGAACTTGCCAATAAAACGTGTTACTGACAAGTTGAAGTGTGCTTTGAATAAAAGTTGTTAAAGCAACGTTTTCGTCGAAATACACGCTGGGCTAAGTTCGAAGTCCACAATTGGTCCAGTTACTTTCAAGTGGTGGGAGACAAAGCGATTCCAAGTTAGAGAGTCAACTTGTAATTGATTGATCTAGCCTATTTACAAGAGTTGGTGATCCTTAATGGGTTTAGGGCGATACTCGCAGAGTTGAGTCTATTTATTTGAAGAAGAAAAAGAAGAGGAAGAAGAAGAGAAGAAGTAGGAAGAACAAGAGGTCTCAAGGTAGGAGAAAAGAAAGTGAAAAGAGAATAAAGAAGAAGGTTTAAGAAGGTGAGGAATTAGAGAAGGAAAAGAAGAAGAAGAAGTGAGTAAGGACGAAGAAGAAGAAGAAGAAGAAGAAGAAGAAGAAGAAGAAGAAGAAGAAGAAGAAGAAGTGGATATGAGGATAAGGAGGAGGAGGAGAAGAGGAGAAGGAGGAAGTGGAGGAGGGAGGAGGAGGAGGAGGACAAGAATAAGGAGGAGAAAAGGAAAATAGAATTAGAAGAAGATGGAGAAGAGGAGAAGAATGAGAAGAAGAAGGAGAAGAGGGAGAAGATCAGAAGAAGAAAAAGAAGAAGGAGAATATGAGAAGAGGAGAAGAGAAGAAGCGCAGAAAGGAGGAGGAGAGTAGAAGAAGTTAGAAGAAGAAAGAAAGGATAGAGAAGACATTACATGAAGGAAAGCAGAGAGGGAGGAGGAGGAGGAGACAAGTGAGCCTAGGATTTGGAGAGAGGAAGAAGAAGAAGAAGAAGAAGGAGGAGAAGGATCAGTAGAAGAAGAGAAGAGGAGGAGAAGAAGAAGAAAGAAGGAAGAAGAAAATGAAGGAGAAGGAGAAGAAGAAGAAGAAGAAGAAGAAGAAGGAAGAAGAAGAAATTTAATAGGAAGAAGAAGAAGAGGAAGAAGAAGTGTGGAATGGTTCTTTGTTTTCAGAATAAGAATGAAGAAGAAAGAGAAGTAGGAGAAGAAGAGAGGAAGAGAACATCCCGAAGAAGAAGAATAAAACCCGGCCGAATTGTCAAGAAGAAGTTGTTCATGCTTTGTCCTATTTGAAGGATAGAATAGGAGGAAATATTCTACAAATTCAACGCCGTATTAGGAAGGAGGAATAAGATATCGGAGAGAAGAAGTAAGGAGGAAGAAGGAATGTATAAATATTTAGCTGGAGAGAAGGAGGAGAAGTAGAAGAAGAAGAAGAAGAGGAGAGAAGAAGAAGAGAAGAACAGGAAGAAGGAAGAAGATGAAAGAAGAGGAGGGGGAGAATGAAGCGTGAACAGTACGTTGTACTCTGATTACCTTGGGTTCTGTATTCAAAGAAAATGAGTGATTGAAAAGATAAGACAGGGGGATTTCTTTTATTCATTTGTAAATAACAAAAATATAATTAATAGTTCAATATGCTTATTTCTAGTTCACAAAAGCAGAGATATAGAAGAATAAGTAAGTAATAAGTAATGATGATTATTCTATCAATTTTATAAATTGTAAGCTAATTTTCATAACATTATAAGAACTAGATGCAGTGTGATAATGTTGACATATAACTGAGATTTATTCACATGAAACGGCAGAAGTTAGAACATATAATTGTCATTCTTGGAAAGGATGTCTGAGGACTTCTTTCCATTAAACAACTTGGCCGTGGAAAAAGGTGATTTGCAGTGGAGGGAAGACAGAAGAAGAAGAAGAAGAAGAAGAAGAAGAAGAAGAAGAATAAGAGGAGAAGGAGGAGAAGAACAGAGAGAAGAAAGAAGAAGAAGAAGAGGAGAAGAAGAAGGAGGAAGAAGAAGAGAAGGGGAAGAGGAGGAGAAGAAATAAGAAGAAGAAGAAGAAGAAGAAGAAGAAGAAGAAGAAGAAGAAGAAGAAGAAGAAGAAGAAGAAGAAGGGGAAGAGGAGAAGAAGAAGAAGAAGGAGAAGAAGAAGAAGAAGAAGAAGAGAGAAAAAGAGCCTAGAGTGAGAGAATGAGGAGAAAGAAGAAGTGAGAGAAGAGGAAGAAGAGGAAGAAGAATGAGAAGAAGAGGAAGAAGAGGGAGAAGAAGGAAATCATGAAAGGAAGATGGAGAGTGAGAGAGTGAGCCTAGCTCACTTTAATAATTATATTAGTATAGATACTTTACTATTCCTATAATAATTATAGAGACTGATAATTGAATGACATGGAGAATGTTACAGTATAATTTCAACGAAGACCTGCTCACGATAGTATTGGAAAACGTCTATACGAGAGCATTCATCATTGAATTATCTGCGCTTCTGCTCATTATTATTTAGCACGAAACAATAGCGCCAATTAGTGAGCTCGGGGCTCGATTATTGTTCTCATGAGACCTAGGTGATAATTTCAACGCGCCCTTGGCCTCTTTAGCATTGACGGATTGCCACTCCCAATATACTCTGCTCAGTGTTATAGCAGGAGTAGCTTTAGATTGTCATCAAACGAGGCAGATTGATGTATGCTCGTTACTGACGTTGAATCAGCTGTTTTCTGACAAGTTAAAAAGGATCCTCATGAGTGTCAATAAGTTGTTTAGTAGCTAGATGAAAAATCGAGTGTCTAGTTGGAAATCAGCTGTTTTGGTGATTTTGAAAATTTAAACAATCAATCTTTACACAATAATCAAAAGGCATGAAAGTCTTAATTGAGTCTTGTTGAGACCTTTTAGAGAAGACCTTCAAAGAATAACTTTTTTGAAGACCTTTTCAATGTAGATTCAGCATTTGTAGGTTATCATCATTATCATATGCTCGTCGATCATATTTTTATCATGATGTTAAATGATGCTATATTTCTGCTCATTTATTTGGTCTATTGAGAAGAGATATAGTGTCAAGTTGAAATACGTAAACTTTTTGTGATTTTGTTAAAATTATAAATGTCAAAATCAATCATTTACAAAGGAGAGTACATATTTAAGATGAATTGTTTATGCTTTGTGAAGAACTGTCACCCATTTTTTATTTTATTATTGAAAATCAACTTTTTGACATTTTATCTGGGGTTTACCTCCATAAAGAATAAGGCCAGCTTTACCCAGACAGTATTGTAATATGGCTTTATAGAATATCTGATGGTATAATTGATAGAGTGATTTGGAAAAAAGGTAAATAAATATGTTTGACTTATTCCCTTTTGAGACAAATCCAAATATTTTTGTAACTTATGTTCGTATAACATATATATTTTTATCACATACTTTCAAGGCTGGGGCATTTTCTCTCCCAATCATATTCTTAATGGTTTGTATTAGTATTGTGAAACATCGGTATAACTTATTTGAGTCATCGCCGGGTATGTTGCTCATAGAGATACAGTGGCCTTTACTTGGCGATGACCAATATAAAGCAGGTGTCCCATCTAGGTATATTTCCTCTAGGAAATACAGTAGCCTATACCCGGCGATGACCAAATACGTATACCACCTTCGCCACAGTTTGTAATCAATAATTAATGAACTGAATTGTAAAAAAGGTTAGCTAAATGTACAAATATTGAAGATGAATCATCAATGACAATTACAGGCAAATTTTTTTTCAAATGGGATGGATTATTTTCCAACCCACTTACGTTGAGATAATCGGTGATCACTTCAAGTACCTACTCACTTCAGAAGTGATCACTTCAAGAAATACACCAAGATAAAAATTGGGGTGTTGCAGAACAGAAAAACGTGAGAACAAAAACTGAAGGAGAAGAAAAGATGATGATGAGTAGGTAGGAAGTGATGATGATGATGATACAGTGATGATGGTGATAAAGAAGAAGAAGAGGAAGAAGAAGAAGAAGACTGAAAAATGGAAAATAGAGGAAGAAGAAAAATGGGGAATAGGAAGAAGAAGAAGAAGAAGAAGAAGAAGAAGAAGAAGAAGGTTAGGAGGGATTATGAGGGAGGGTGCAGGGGAGCATTGGGAGGGAGGAGGGATCAGGAGAAGGAGGAGGAGAAAGAAGAAGAATTGAAGGAGAAGAAAAGAATTGATGAAGGAGTAGAAGGAGTAGAGTGAGAAAAGAAAGTAGGAAAGTGGGAGAAAGGTGGGGTTTACGGAGAAAGAAATAGGTGAGAAGAAGAAGAAGAAGGAGAAGAAAAAGATGATGATGAAGAAGAAGAAGAAGAAGAAGAAGAATGGAAATAGGAAGAAGAACAAGAAGAAGAAAATGGGAAATGGGAGGAGAAAAAGAAGAAGAAAAATGGGAAATAGGGGAGGAGAAAAAGAAAGAAGAAAAATAGAAATAGGAGGAGAAAAGAAAGAAAGAAGAATAGGAAATAGAAAAGAAGAGAAGAAGAAGAAAATTGGCGTATAAAAGGAGAAGAAAGAAGACGGAGGAGGGATGATGAGGAGTTATGAGCAGGAGGAGGAGGGGGGAGGAGAAGAGGGAGGAGGAGAAAGAGAAGAAGAACTAAAGGGAGAAGAAAAAAGAAGAATATAGGGGGAGAAGGAGGAGTAGAGAGAATGATTAGGAGAGGAAGAAGAAGAAGAAGTAGAAGAAGAAGAAAGGAGAGAAAAAAGAGAGCCTATATTTGAGAGAGATGGATTGGGAAAGGAACTGGGAAGAAAGATAAATTTTCAATCAGGATTTACTTAAAAGTTGCTTTCCATTATCCTTCCGAAAGATCTTATGGATGGAGACATCCACCTCAACCGATCCAATACCCCATAGAGAAGATTGCTTTAACTCATTTTTTCCCATTTAGTAGAAGCTCTTTTCATACATACTGGTGGAAGAGGAGAGAGTACAAGGTGTATTCAAATGTTTTTTGGCCGGATTCCAATAATAGCATCATGGTGAAATTCAATCAAACTTCCGGTATATTGAGGAATTGATTGGGGATGAATTGTTGACTCTACTCATTTTTTGAATCTGTATTTGAAACTATAACTATTAGACATGGCTTAGAAACCTCTTCCTCATACTTTACATTTGAGACATGTTAAGCTTATGTGGATGAATTTTTGTGTAAGGCTAGGCGTACACCGGTTAGTGAAGTTCATATTCAATAAACTAAATCAGAGCTCATTGAACGTATAGTCTTCATTCTGTTGCTGTATCTACGAACAGCCAGTTTTGGCTAATCAGAGGATCCAAATAGCAACCAAAATATGATAATAAATAATGCTGATATGACAAAGAAAATCAGCATTAAATTAGAAATAAATCAAGTAATAGCTTATTGCATTGTCATCGAAAACTATTGTCTATCATAACAAATGTCAATGCGTTTTTAATCATAAAAGTGAGCATACACCGGATATTCAAGACAAGACAAGACAGATTAGTCACGTTTACTCATGAAGTAATTCCATGGTTGCTTATGAATCAGCACGCACCGATGCGTGACTAATCGGTGTGTGTTGCTTGTCATTGAAACGGCGCTGTGTGAAGTGCTGCATCATGAACTAAACGTGACTAATCCGTCTTGATGTCTTGACCAACCGTACGGCTAACTAAAGAAATAAGGAAATATCAGTAGGGGGTTTTCTTTCCACTTTGATAATCCTGTCCTACAGGGAATTGGAAATAATAACGTTAAATTTGGACCTAAGAAGTCACCTCTGCTGACCAGAAACAAGTTAATGTGGGATTTTCGACTTTTTTCAATCATCACCACATCAAATCAAATCCGATTTTATTCAAAGAAGCAGTACTCCTATAATTACTCCTGTCTTTTTCTATTCCGTCAAACTCCAAAATCTTTCCTGTAAACCAGACAAATCATTTCTGACCCAGTTCTGCTTATTCACATCCATTTCAATCACAATCTTGAACTAGTACATTGTATCGACACCGGCACTCATTTCACACAAAAACCGAATGAGCTTTCTGATTTTTCCAGCATCCAGTGCATCCAATCTAGAAATTCGTCCAGTGTTTCTAGTTGATTCGAGCACGTCTCTGTGAGCACCTGCTGCATGAGTGGTCGTGAATACGACAGGTTCATCTCTCGATTGTTTGTGAATTATTAATTACTAGACTCGTTACCAACAACTGAAAGAGAATGGCTTCCGTAATTAGAAGATCTCCCTCTTTCTCTCTCACCCTCTCTCTTATCTCTTTCCTCTCTTCACTCTCTTCCTCTGTTCTTCTCTCTCTTTCTCTGTCCTTCACTCTCTCTACTCTCCATCCCTCTTCTCTCTTTCTCTCTATCTCCCTTCCTCCCTCATCACCCTCTCTTTCTCCTCTCTCACTTCCGCTCTCTTCTCTCTTCCACTCTCTCTTTCTCTCTCTATTCCCCTCTCTTTCTCTTCCTCCCTCCCTCTCAGAGGATGCACCCGTTGAAAATTCATTAATAATGCTAACAACAGCATTGCATTGATGAATATTCAGTCTGAGTTTATGGACTGGAGTGATTTCGTATCACAATAGCTTTTGCCAAAACGCTTTGTTAGTGGGTGTTCCCTTCCTTTGGCCCTTTTCACTGCATTTTTGAGCTATGAAAGAAGTCTTTAAGATCAGAATTGGGAGGGAGTTAATTTTTAGAAAATTTTTATGCGGATTTCAAACTTGAAACATTAAGGGTTAGACTTTAAAGAATGATAGTTTTAAAATCTTTCAGTGTAGAAGTGAAGGTGATGTTGTGGTCACTTACAACATCAAGTCTTCTTATTCAGTTTAGAATCTTCCTGCCAAGATCTTGTAAGTTATGATCATAGACTATAAGCATATATATTTTAGTTCATCCCTCTTTCATGTTTTATCTATGCTATAGCAATGTCTGCTATACATTTTCTCTAAGAATTTTTAGATCACATTTTCGAAATGAAAGTTTTTCGCATTTACGAAGTTCACCCGTTTAAGAGCTCCCTAGGACTTGGCTAAATCCCGGAAAGCTCATGAACCGACCCTAAATCGTAATAACACAATATTATTAGCCAAGCTTCTCAGACATTGTTAAGGTTCACTATTACAAATTGAAATATTAGAAACTTGGTACAGTGCTTAGTAGACTGGAGCGCTGTCAAAGCGTTCAATTTGTCATCTATACTGCACTTTCATGGATGAAATTGCCTTGTTTGATAATACGAAACTCACTTTTGAAAACTTATCTGAAACCAGTTCTCTATAGGTTTGTTCTGGAGTTACTTTGTCACGAACACTGAGTAGAACCATGTATTTACATGTAAATTCTGTGTTCGGTGGTTCAAGAGCCGAGAAACCCATTTAAAATTAGAAAATTTCGATTTTGAAGAGTTTGTGAATTTCAACAAGAGAAGTAAGATAATCAATAAAATCTATCTGATAGAAATTGAATAGAACTCGTAGTTCGGGCAATAATTATGCTATAGCTTGAAGAATTCCAGTAACTCATGCACTTAACAATTTAATAGCATTTGAGGACCAACTTAACAACTTATTAGACAGTTGAGATGATCTGTTAAAATAGCAAGCTCTTGTAGCAAGAAATATTAAAAGCAACCAGTTCTCAAGATCAATGATCGACAGAAAGATCTAAGTTATAAGAGTGACTGACGTCAAAGAATTTTTATCGATGATAGATCGATATTATCGATACATCAATGATAAATAATATGGATGATAAATAAACTTATATTATAAGTGACTAGACGTCGAAAAGAGATTACTGTTTATCGATGATAGATCGATAATACGGGCCTCTATATATCGATTATTATTATCGATGATAATGGCGTCAACTCATAAAGGAATACCTTTACAACTGACGTCAAAGGAATGATGCACTGCTTCAATGGGACGTTGAGCATGGGACTGGCTTTACAACACCGATTGACGTAACAGTTGTTTTTTCTACCTGTTCTAACACTGACAATCGAAAATTCGTTGTATTGCATCTCTGCTGTTATTGTAGTATCAAGTTGCATAAGTATCCGATATGTGTTCCGTTATTTTACACAATCTTCTCGTCAATCTCAGCGTCATTGTTTCAAATTATTATTACTGATGCTTTGTATGTTTAAGGCCCTGTAGTCTCTATTATTGATCTAAATAGTCTCTATTTATAGATAGAAATACGAGAATCATAATGATTTGGAAGAGAGAAAAAGGCTTAGCATTTGCACTAATCAAACGCAACACTTTGCATAGCTTAGCATTTTTTCGAGTTCTGATAAATAATATGTATTCTTTGGTGTAGGGCTTCGATTTCACAGCACTTAATCATGGAAATTTCTAGTTTACGACATAATACCTGGGCATAATAGATCACGCATAATGTAGTTTAGGCATAATAGATTGGATTCAAATTTAGATAATAATTATATTGAATGAATGAACTATGCAATGAATAGATCTTGAAAACTTAAAAATTGAAAGTTTGTTGGGAAAGGGATTATTCTACAAACCTTGCTGAAAAATGACACAATTTGCACAAGGTTGCACAGCAATTTTATCAAAAGGATTAATATAATTGTCCAACCATCACTGTTCAAAACCTAGCGATGGAGAGACGGAGGGTAGAAAGAAGGAACGGATTATAAGGAGAAAGAAAGAAGGACAGGAAGCAGGAGAAAGAAAAAAGGAGGTATAGAGAAGAAGGAGAGGAAGGGAGAAAAAGGAGGGAGGAAAAGTGGAAAGGGAGGAGAAGAGGAGAAAAATAACTTGAGGAAAAAGAAGAAGAGAAGAAGAAGCAGCAGAAGTAGAAGAAGAAGAAGAAGAAGAAGAGAAGGATATGGGAAGGAGAAGAAGGAAGAAGAAGAAGACGGAAGGAGAGAAGGATAGCAGGGAGTAGGAGAGAGAAGAGGAGAAGAGAAAGGAGTAGGAGGAGGATTTTTCGAAATTGGACAGGAAGAAGAAGAAGACTCATCCTTGGATGGTTTAGAAGAAGAAGAAGAAGAAGAAGATTCAGATTTAGATACCTAGAAGGAGAAAGGAAGAACGAAATATCGTTTTGAGAGAAGAAGAAGAAGGATAATGAGAATGAGTGGGGAAAAGGGAAGAAGGAGAAGAAAGAAGAGGGTGGAAGAAGGAGGGAAGGAATCTGGCACGGAGAAGGAAGGATGAGGAGAAGAAGAAAATAAGGAGAAGAAGAAGGGGAAAAAGAAGAAGAAGGAGAAGAAAAAGAACCACTTTCTATTCACTCTGCTTTTCTATCTCGTTTCACTGTATCTCTCTTCTTTTCAACTCTTCACTCTTCATCGTACTTTCTACCTCGTTTGTTACCAACTATTTTCATTTCATTTTAGAAGGGATACAAGACCATGAGAACATACCGCGCTGATATGTTAAAGTTCTTTGTCATTCGACCCCGTAATTGGTATGACAGGACGTTAAAGAAAATAACCGGAGCTCTTTATTTTCAGTATTTCCTTGATTCAAAATGGCGGACTAACATTGGAAGACATCACTATAGCTGCGGGCGCCACTCACTTAATAAGGCCACATTGACGCATTCTGTGCTCTACAATGATTGCAGCAATTATTTTTTACAGCCGTGTAGTTTTCGCACTTGCTATCACTTAATCTATGCAGTATGTAGGGTGGTTTTTCATGTATGTACTAACCGTACTGCATTTTCAGGACCTTATTATCTAGGTTTAAAAGCTAGCATATTTTGCAATACATATGCTGCTATTAGCAAATCATTGTAGAGCAGACGTTTGTCTTATTAAGTTGAGTGGAGCGTTGCCTGCAGTGATTTACATGCCGTCTTCTTCTTCCTCTTGCTTCCATTCTTCATCCTCTTTCTCCTCTTATTTATTATTTATTTCTCTTCCCTCTTCATCATCTTCTTCCCTCCTCTGTTCATCATCCCCTCCCTTCTATCAAGCCCATGCCATCTTTCTCGTATCTTTCAGTTTCATCTTTCCGTATCTTTCTGGTATCATCGTGCAACTCTGCGGCGATCAAAAGCGTGTACAAATGTTTGCCTAAGCTTGAACGTTCTCAAATTTACTACTGTATCACATTCTTCACATTCATGAGAAATTCATTCATCAATTGGTTGTTCTTCATCCAATAAATAAATTCCCCGAGAACGTTCAACGAGTGACAAAGATAGGCAAACATATGTGTTTCATCCATAAATTTATTCTCATGTCTCAGTACAAAGAAATAAAATGGAGAAGAAACAGAAGTAATGATTAGCACCTTCTAAATAGCCATTTCTCAGTTATTTATTATCAGATTCTTTCAAATTATATACCATTTTATTCAAAATAAAATTTTCTACATTTGTGTGTTTTCACAAAGTTTTACCGTGAAATATCGTAAAAAGCAAATATTTCTCCAGTAAAATCGAATTGAAAATTTTAGTTTCGGTCATGCCATTTTGGAAAAAAACAGATATTGAAATTTATTGATGATGTATGTATTTTGTAAACCACACCTTTATTATACTTATTCCACCAAATTGTATTTTTTAGAAAGTATTAGAACCAATTGAGTTTTTAACGAAGGATTGATATAATGAAAAATATTAGAAACACAAAATAGCCGGATAAGGATTACAAACTAAGGAGAAATCAGCAGTTTGCCAACATGACTACAATTTTCTGGATTGTTTTGACTTGTAGAATACCGTGGTAGTACTGAGTCACTATTTTGGGACACTCTATACTTTTCAAAGGTATATGTGCATATGCTATACTCAAATACTATACTGTATACACAATTAAACTGTAAAGACATGTTTGACTACCATCACATGAATGAACATAGAAACTATTCTCAAATCTTCATCTGTTAATGCAAGACAGTTTTATGGATTTTTTTAAAAACAAACGATTCAAACCGTCACTTACCAGGATCATAAGCTAGAAATAATTGTATACTACATTTAATGTGAAAAAGCATAGTTTTTATCATTACAAAGAAAGTGGCGAGAACCGTCAAATGGATAATGATACATAAAGAGAAAAAGCGTGTGAAATACTGGAGTCTCCACATAGGTTTTGTAGTTTATGGCAGGATGCCGATGGTAGAAGTGCGGTTCTGTTTTAATGATCTTGGTGTTCCCTCTATGTGCATCTTCGACCAAATTAGCTGTTTTGACAGCATGACATCGCTGGAAATAATGGTAAATTGTGCTTTGCTGTGGTTGAAAGCAAACAACTGAAACAACTATGGTTTTGTAATAGCTGTTGAAATACAAATTTGACTGACAAATCTGATGTTGGCTGAGTGGAAGTGTAAGTAAATGATTAGTGCAACACAGATCATGATGAGAACTCGTGCAATTCACATGTGGAAAAACTGGTATTTGCTGATTGATTGAGGAGATTTCCAGCTGAATTCTTTGTTGATTTTAGTCAAGTGATGATTATTTTGGGAGAGGCTTAGCTAGCTATGTTTTAGTGATTATACTATGAGGGAGGAGAGGGAGGTGAGAATGGAGGAAAAGAGAGGGGAGGAGTGATTAGGAAAATGAGAAGGAGGAGGAGGAGGAGGAGGAAGAGGGGACAAAAAGAGGAAGGAGGGGAGGGAAGTTGATGAGGAAGAGAAGAGGAGCAGAAAGAGGAGGTGAAGCATAGGGAGAATGAGGAAGAGGAGGAGGAATAGAGGAAGAGGGGAGGAGAGGAGGAGGGGGAAGAGAAGGAGGAGGAGGAGGAGGAAGGCAGAGACAGGGAAGAGGAGGAGAAGAGGAGAAGGAGGAGGAGGAATAGGGGAGGGAGAGGAGGGGAGGAGGAATAGAGGAAGAGGAAGAGGAAGAAGAGAGGAGAAGGGAGGAGGAGGAGGAGGAAGAGAAGAGAAGGAAGAAGGGAGTGAGGAGGCAGAAGCAGGAAGAGGAGGAAAGGAAGAGAAGAAGGGGAGGGGAGGAGGGAGAGGATAGGAGGGAATGAGGGGCAGAAGGAGGAAGGTGAAGGGAGGAGAAGGAGGAAGAGAAGGAGGATGAAGAGGGAGGTGAAGCATGAGGAGGAAGAGGAGGAGGAGAAAGAGGAGGAAGAGAAGAAGGAGGATATGGAATAGGAAGAGGAACAGAAGTGGGAGGAGGAGCAGAAGGAGGAGGAGGAGGAATAGAATTTTTGTTGATTCAATTCATTGTTGAATATTTGGAGAGTTGGTTAGACTGTTAGTTTCTGTGATGAGTTCTCCGCGATTTTCAGTTTATTTAGTTCGATGATAATATTTGAAGAGTAAAGCAATAGATCGATTAATGTTAATAATGATTTTATTATTATTTATCATTTCTGAGATTACTGTTTATCCATTTGGACTCTTTGTTTATTTAGTTCCATGATGATTGTTTGTGGGGTTGGACGATAGCATGATCAATATTATTAATTTATTCATGAATTCATAAATTCAGGATTGCTCATATTAACGAAAATTTTACTGTTTTATCATTTTATTCAAACTGATTAAAGCTTACTCAATCCACTAAAATAATAAATGAACGATTGAATAATACGTATACTGTACTGGAATAGGGAAGAAAAAGGTGAGGAGAAAATGGGGATGAGTATTAAGAAGGGGAAAGAGGAAGAGGATAACAGGAAGAGAAGTAATAGGGAAAGTAGGGACAGATCAAAAAATCAATTAAAATGGAATAATTTGGTTAGAGAGGACTGACGAAGTAGGAAGATATGAAGATGGTTTGGAGAAGGAGGAGGATAAGAATCAGGGATGGAGAAAGTAGCAAAGGAAAATATGAAGAGAAGAGAAGGTGAAAAGGGAGAGAAATGGAGAAAGAGGAGAAAGCAGTTAGAGGAGGAAGAAGTGGGCATAAATGGAAAGATAGAATAACAATGAAGTTGAGGGAGAGAGAAAATATAGAATAACTAAGGTGGAGGGAGAGTAGAAGGAGAGGGTTGTGAGGAGGAGAAGGAGGATCGGGATGAAAAGAGGAGGAAGAGAAAGAGTATGACAGATAAAAAAGAGAGGAGGAGTAGTCAAGAGAAGGAGAAAGTGAGAGATTGAGGAAGG
>JADWYY010000054.1:0-34963 GCA_017141395.1 Laodelphax striatellus
GTGGGTCAGGTCGAGGTCAGGTCAAGGTCGAGGGTCAGGTCAGGGTCGAGGTCAGGTCGGGCCGAGGCCAGGTCAGGCCGAGGTCCAGGTCAGGATTGAGGTCAGGCCGGGTCAAGGTCCAGAACAGGTCGAGAACAGGTCAGGCCGAGGTCAGGTCGGGTCGAGGTCAGGTCGGCCGAGCCGAGGTCAGGTCGGGTCGATAGTCAGGTCGGGCCGATGTCAGGTCGGGCCACAGTCAGGCCGTCAAGGTCAGGTCGGGCTCAAGGTCAGGCCGGGTCAAGGTCAGGGGGCCGGGTCGAGGTTAGGTCAGGTCGAGGTCAGGTCGGACCGAGGTCAGGCCGGGTCGAGGCCGTACGGTCGAGGCCGGGGCCTGTGGCCGAGGTCAGGGCCGGCCGAGGGCCAGGCCGGGGCTGAGGTCAGGTCGGGCCGGGCGTCAGGTCGGGTCGAGGTCAGGTCCGGTCAAGGTCAGGTCGGGCCAAGGTCAGGCCGTAATGGTCAGGCCGGCCAAGGCTGTAGTCGGGCCGAGGTCAGGCCGAGGTCAAGGTCAGGTCGAGGTCAGGTCCGGTCGAGGCCAGGCTCGGGCCGAGGTCAGGTCAGGTCGGAGTCAGGTCGGGTCGAGGTCAGGCCGGGCTGAGGCTGTGGCTGGCCAAGGTCAGGTCAGGTCGAGGTCAGGTCGGGCCGAGGCTGCCGGAGCCGAGGTCAGGTCGGGTCGAGGTACGGGCCGGCGTCACGTCAAGTCAAGGCCAGGCTGTACAAGGCCGCTGGGCCAAGGTCAGGTCAGGCCGAGGTCAGGTCGGGTCAAGGTCAGGCCGGGTCGAGGCCAGGTCGGGCCGAGACTGTGGGGCTGGCCGATGTCAGTCGGGTCAGGGAGTCAGGTCGGCCAAGGTCAGCCGGGCCGAGGTCAGGTCGGGGTCGAGGTCAGCTGTGGTCGATGCTGGGTCGGACTGAGGTCAGGCCGGTCTGAGGTCAGGTCGGGTCAAGGTCAGGTCAGGTCGAGGTCAATGGGTCGAGGCTGTCAATGAGGTCAGGTCGGGTCAGGTCAGGTCAGGTCGGGCCGCGTCAGGCCGGGTCGAGGTCAGGCCGGGCTCGAGGCTCGGTGGCTCGGGCTCGAGGTCAGGCCGGGTCGAGGCTGTACGGGCCGGGGCTGTGGGCTCGTCGGGGCCAGGGTCGGGCCAAGGTAAGGTCGGGTCAAGGTCAGGTCGGGCCAAGGTCAGGTCGGGTCGAGGCCGTGGGGTCAGGTCAGGGTCAGGGTCAGGTCAGGGTCAGGTCAGGGTCAGGTCGAGGTCAGGATTAGAAGTCAGGCTGCCGTCAGGGTCAGATCGAGGGTCAGTCAGGCCGGCCGCGTCAGGTCGGGTCGAGGCTGTCAGGGGTCAGGTCGAGGTCAGGTCGGGATCGAGGTCAGGTCTGTGTCGAGGTCAGGTCAGGTCAGAGGGTCAGGTCAGGTCGAGGTTCAGGTCAGGTCGAGGCACGGTCAGGCTCAGAGGTCAGGTCGAGGTCAGAGTCAGGTCGGGTCAAGGTCAGGTCAGGTCGAGGAAATCAGGTCAAGGGTCCAGGTCAGTCGGCCGAGGCCAAGGAGTCGGGTCGAGGCCAGAATCAAGTCAAGGCCGTCAAGCTGGCCAGGGTCGGGTCAAAGTCAGGTCAAGCCGATGTCAGGTCGAGGCCAGGTTGGGTAAAGGTCAAGGTCAGGTCAGGTCGAGGTCGAGGCCGTGGCTAACGGGTCAAAGGGATCAGAGTCAGGTCGAGGGTCAGGTCGGGTCAAGGTCAGGTCGGGTCAAGGTCAGGTCAAGTCAGCTGAGGAGTCATCACGGTCGCCAGTCAGTCGAGACAGGGTCGGCCGAGGTCAAGGTCGTGGGTCAAGGCTGTCAGGTCAAAGTCAGGTCAGGCTCGGCCGAGGTCAGGTCACTTGGGTCGAGGGTCAGGTCGGGTCAAGTTAGGTCAGGTCGAGGTCAGGTCAGGTCAGGTGGGTCAAGGTCGAGGTCAGGTCGAGGTCGGGTCAGGTCGAGGTCGAGGTCACTTCGAGGTCAGGTCGGCCAAGGCTGCTGGTCAAGGTCAGGTCAGGTCGAGGCTCAAGTCATGTCAAGGTCAGGCCAGGTCGATGTCAAGTCAAGTCGGGTCGAGGTCAGGTCAGGCTCGGGTCAAGGTCTGGTCGAGAGGTCAAGGTCAGGTCGAGGTCAGGTCTCCGTCCAGGCTGTAATGGGTCGAGTATCAAGGTCGCACGGGTCGAGGTCAGGTCAGGTCAAGG
This sequence comes from Laodelphax striatellus, assembly GCA_017141395.1. NCBI lineage: Eukaryota > Metazoa > Arthropoda > Insecta > Hemiptera > Delphacidae > Laodelphax > Laodelphax striatellus. The sequence goes on from JADWYY010000054.1 coordinate 2,243, forward strand.
TCAGGTCAGGTCGAGGTCAGATCGGGTCGAGGTCAGTCTTCGGGTCGAGGTCAGGTCAGGTCGAGGTCGGGTCAGGTCGAGGTCAGGGTCGGGCCGAGGTCAGGGTCAGGTCGAGGTCAGGTCGGGTCAAGGTCAGGTCAGGTCGTAAGGTCGAGCGGGTCAGGTCGGCCGTCAGCGTCATTGCGGGTCAGGTCGTAAGGTCGAGGTCAGGTCGAGGCCGAGGCCAGGTCGTGGTCAAGGTCAGGCCGAGGTCAGGCCGGGTCGGGTCGAGGTCAGGTCGGGTCGAGGTCAGGTCGGGCTGGCGTCAGGTCGGGTCGAGGTCAGGTCATCGGGTCAGGGTCGAGGTCAGGCCGGGGTCGGAGGCCAGGCCGGGCCGAGGTCAGGTCGGGTTGAGGTCAGGTCGGGCCAAGGTCAGGTCAAGGTCAGGCTGGGGCTTCGCCGAGGCCAGGGTCGGCCGAGGTCAGGTCGGGTCAAGGTCAGGCCGGGCGTCGTACGTCAAGGTCAGGTCGGGCCGGGCGTCAGGTCGGGTCGAGGTCAGGTCGGGTCGAGGTCAGGTCGGATCGAGGCTGGGGTTGTCAGGTCGAGGTCAGGTCAGGTCCGGTCAGCTCGGGTCGAGGTCAGGGTCAGGTCCGGCCGAGGTCAGGTCGGGTCGAGCTGTGTCGAGCCGAGGCCAGGTCGGGTCGAGGTCAGGGTCGGGTCGAGGTCAGGTCGGCCGAGGTCAGGTCCGGTCGGCCGAGGTCAGGTCGGGTCGAGGCCGCCGGGTCGAGGTCAGGTCAAGGTCAGGTCGGGTCGAGGTCAGGTCAGGTCGGGGGCAGGTCGGGTCGAGGTCCGGTCCGGCCGGCGTCAGGCCGGGTCAAGGTCAGGTCGGGTCAAGGTCAGGCCGGGCCGAGGTCAGGTCAGGCCGGGCCAAGGCTGTCAGGTCGAGGTCAGGCGTCAGGCCGAGGTCAGGTCAGGCCGAGGCCAGGTCGGCTGTACGAGGTCAGGTCGGGTCGAGGTCAGGTCGCTGGTCAAGGTCAGGTCGCGGGTCAAGGTCAGGTCAGGTCGAGGTCAGGTCAGGCCGAGGTCAGGTCAGGTCAAGGCCGCCGGGTCGAGGTCTGGCCTGGGCTCGGTCGAGGTCAGGCCGGGTCAAGGTCAGGCCGGCCGCGGCTTGTAGTCGGGCTGGCGTCAGGTCAGGCCGAGGTCAGGTCGGGTCGAGGTCAGGCCGGGTCAAGGTCTGCGTCAGGCCGAGGTCAGGCTTCAGGCCAAGGCTGTGGGTCAAGTCAAGGTCAGGTCGGGTCAAGGTCAGGTCGGGTCAAGGTCAGGTCGGGTCGAGGTCAGGTCAGGTCGAGCTGTGGGTCGGGCCGAGGTCAGGGTCGGGTTGAGGTCAGGTCAGGCCGGTGTCAGGTCAGGCCGAGGCCAGGCCGGGTCGAGGTCAGGTCAGGTCGGGTCGAGGTCAGGTCGGGTCAGGCCGGGCCAAGGTCAGGTCAGGTCGAGGTCAGGGCCGGTCGGGTCAAGGCTAGGTCAGGTCAAGGTCAGGGGCGGGTCGAGGCCAGGTCGGGTCAAGGTCAGGTCGAGGCCAGGTCGGCCGAGGTCAGGGTCGGGTCGAGGTCAGGTCAGGTCGAGGTCAGGTCGGGTCAGGTCAGGTCGGGTCAAGGTCAGGTCCGGCCGAGGTCAGGTCGGGTCGAGGTCAGGTCAGGCCGAGGTCAGGTCGGGTCGGGGCTGTAATGGTCAGGTCAGGTCATTTCGAGGCCAGGTCAGCCGAGGCCAGGTCGGGTCAGGTCAGGTCATTTCCGGTCGGGGCCAGGCTCGCCGGCCGGGGTCAGGTCAGGTCGAGGCCAGGCCGGGCCAGGTCAGGTCAGGCCGGGCTGAAAGTCAGGTCGGGTCAGGTCCGGGCGAGGTCAGGTCGGGTCAAGGTCAGGTCAGGTCGGCCGAGGCTGTGGTCGGGTCGAGGTCAGGTCGGGTCGAGGTCAGGTCGGGTCGAGGGCAGGTCAGGCCGGGGTCAGGTCGGGCCGAGGTCAGGCCGGGTCAAGGTCAGGTCGGGCCGGGCACAGGTCAGGCCGAGGCCAGGGTCGGGTCAAGGTCAGGTCACCGAGGCCAGGTCCGGGTCGAGGTCAGGTCAGGTCGAGGCCAGGTCGGGCTGAGGCCGGGTCGGGTCAAGGTCAGGTCAGGTCAGGCCGAGGTCAGGCCGGGCCGAGGCCAGGTCCGGACTGAGGTCAGGCCGGGTCGAGGGTCAGGCCGGGTCGAGGTCAGGTCAGGTCGAGGCCGGGTCAGGCCGAGGTCAGGCCGGGTTGAGGTCTGTCAGGTCAAGTCAAGGTCAGGCCAGGCCGAGGGTCAGGTCGGGCCGAGGTCAGGTCGGGTCAAGGTCAGGTCGGGGCCGGGTCAGGTCGGGTCAAGGTCAGGTCGGGCCGAGGTCAGGTCGGGTCAAGGTCAGGTCGAGGTCAAATGGGCTTGGTCAGGTCAGGGTCGGGTCGAGGTCAGGCTGTGTCGAGGTCGCCGGCCGAGGCCAGGCTCAGGCCGAGGCCGCGTCGGGTCAAGGCTGTGGCCAGGTCGAGGCCAGGTCATCGAGGTCAGGTCGAGCTCGAGGTCAGGTCCGGGTCGAGGGGCAGGTCGGGCCGAGGTCAGGCCAGGTCAAGGTCAGGTCAGGTCACAACAGGGTCGGGCCGAGGGTCCGGCCGGGCCGAGGCCAGGCCTGGGCCGGTCAGGCCGGGTCAGGTCGGGTCAGGTCAGGTCGGGCCCGAGACTGGCAGGTCAGGTCGAGGTCAGGTCGGCCGAGGTCAGGTCAGGTCAGGTCAGGTCAGGTCGGGTCGAGGCCACGTAATGAGGCTGTGGGTCAGGTCACGATGTCAGGGTCGGAGCAGGTCGAGGTCAGGTCAGGTCGGAGGCCAGGTCGGGTCGAGGTCAGGTCAGGTCGAGGTCAGCTCGGGTCGAGGTCAGGTCGGGTCGAGGTCTGTGTCAGGTCAATGTCAGGTCCGGCCGAGGTCAAGGTCAGGTCTGTAAGGTGAGGTCAAGGTCAGGTCGAGGCTGTCGTCGGCCGATCAGGTCAGGTCCAGGCTTCCGGTCAGGTCAGGTCAAGTCGGGTCAGGTCAGGTCAGGTCGGGTCGGGGCCAGGTCGGGTCAAGGTCAGGTCAGGTCAGGTCAGGTCAGGGCCAAGGTCAGGCCTGGCCAGGTCAGGTCCGGTCGAGCCAAGGCCAGGTACGGGTCAGGTCAGGTCGAAGTCAGGTCGGGTCGAGGTCAGGTCAGGTCAAGGTCAGGTCGGGTCAGGTCAAGTCCGGGCTGGGGGTCGAGGTCAGGTCAGGCCAAGGTCAGGTCGGGTCAAGGTCAGGGTCGGGTCGAGGTCAGGTCGGGCCGAGGCTGTGGTCGGATCAGGAGGTCAGGTCAAGGTCGAGGTCAGGTCGAGGTCGAGGCCAGGTCGGGCCGAGGCTGTGGCCGGTCGAGGTCGGGTTTTGGGTCAGGTCAGGTCAGGCCGGGTTGAGGTCAGGTCGGCCGGTCAGGTCAGGTCGAGGTCAGGTCGGGTCGAGGTCAGGTCGGGTCGGTATCATGTCGGGTCGAGGCCGTAGTCGCGTCAAGGTCAGGCCAGGTCAAGGTCAGGTCGGCCGCCGGCCAGTCAAGGCCAGGCCGGGCCGAGGTCAGGTCGAGCCTGGGGCCCGGCCGAGGTCAGGCCGGGTTTGAGGCCGCGCCGGGCCGAGGTCAGGTTGGGTCGAGTCAAGGTCAGGCCGGCCGAGGTCAGCCTGGTCAAGGTCAGGCCGAGGTCAGGCTTGGGCCTGAGGTCAGGCCGGGCCAAGGTCAGGGCCAGGCCGAGGCCGGTGTCGGGTCGAGGTCAGGTCAGGTTGAGGCCAGGTTGGTCAAGGTCAGGTCTGTCGGGTCAGGTCAGGCCAGGTCGGGTCGAGGGTCAGGTCAGGTCAGAGGCCGTGGTCGGGTCAAGGTCAGGTCGGGTCGGGGCTGTAAGTCGGGCCGAGGGTCCAGGTCGGGCCGAATCAGGGTCAGATTCGAGGGTCGAGGCCGGGGTCCAGGGTCGGGTGGCAAATCTCAAGAGGTCAGGAGTCGAGGGCCGAGGTCAGGTCGAGGCCGAGGCCAGGTCGGGTCGAGGTCGGGCCGGGTCGAGGTGCGTCAGGTCGGGTCAAGGTCCGGTCCCGGGTCGAGGGTCAGGTCGGGTCGAGGAGTCAGGTCGGGTCGAGGAGTCAAGGTCAGGTCGAGAGTCAAGGCCGAGTTTGAGGGCTCAGGTCAGGATCGAGGCCAGGGTCGCGGAGTCAGGTCGAGGTCAGGTCGGGTCGAGGGAATCAGGCTGTCAGGCCGAGGTCAGGTCAGAGTCGAGGTCATCAGGAGTCAGGGGTCAGTTCCAGGCAATTCGGGCCGGGGTCAGGCTCGGGCCGGCCGGTCAAGGTCAGGTCAGGAATCAAAGGTCAGGCCGGCCGAGGTCAGGCCGGAGTTGGTCCAAGGTCAGGGTCGAGGTCAGGTCAGGTCAGCGAGGTCAGGTCGGGTCAGAGGTCAGGTCAGGTCCGAGGTCGGGTCGAGGGTCGAGTTGTGGTCGGCTGAGGGTCAGGTCAAGTCGGCCAAGGCCGTAATGGGGCCGAGCCAGGTCAGGGCCGGAGGTCAGGTCGGGTCGAGGTCATGTCAGGGTCGAGCTGTGGTCAGCCGTAAGGCCAGGTTCAAGCCAAGGTCAGGTCGGCCGGTCAGGTCAGGAGCCAAGGTCAGGTCAGGGTCAGAGGTCAGGTCGGGTCAAAGGGTCAGGTCAGGTCCGAGGTGGGTCGAGGTCGAGGGTCAAGGTCGGCCGAGGTCAAGCCGTCAAGCCGGGCCAATCGGGTCGAGATTGGGGCCGTTCAGGTCGGGTCAGGGGTTGGGTCAGGTCCGGGTCAGGGTCAGGGTCACTGAAGGTCGAGGTCAGGGGTGCTTGGGGTGGGTCCAGGGGTCGGGTGGAGGTCCAGGGGTCGGGTCAGTTGGGTGGTCAGGGTCCAGGTCGAGGTCCAGGGTCAGGTCAGGGTCGAGGGTCAGGTCAGGTGGGAGTCGGGGTCGAGTCAGGCCCCAGGGGTCAGGTCAAGGGTCGAGGTCAGGTCAAGGTCAGATCGAGGTCAGGTCAGGGTCAGGTCAGGATGAGGTCGAGGTCAGCCGGGGTCGAGGGTCAGGTCGGGTCCATGAGGTCAGGCTGCTCAGGGTCGCTTCCGGGTCCCAAGGTCAGGCTGGCGTCAGGGGTCAGGCCGAGATCTGGCCGGTCGGGTCGAGGTCACAGGTCGGCCGAGTCTGAGGTCGGGTCAAGGTCAGCCGTTGCAAGGCTCAGGGTCAGGTCAAGGGGTCAGGTGGGGTCAAGGTCAGGCTCGTCACGGGTCGAGCCAGGCCGTCCTGGGTGTGGTCAGAATGAGGTCAGGTCAGGCTCGAGGCCAGGCCGGGCCGGGCACAGGTCGGGTCGAGGTCCAGGTCGGGCCAAGGTCAGGCTCAGGCCGAGGTCGAGTCAAGCCGCCAAGCCGGGGTCAGCCAGAGGATCAGGCCAGGATCGAGGCTGTGGCCAAGTCAAGGCTGGGTCGTCAAGGCTGTGGCCGGGTCAAGGCTGCCGGGTCAGAGTCAAGGTCAGGGCCGAGGCCAGTCAGAACTGAGGTCAGGTCAGTGCCGAGGCCGTGGCCGGGTCAAGGCCGTAGTCGGGCCGAGGCCGTCGGGCCGGCGTTGCAGGTCGGGTAAAGGTCAGGTCGGCCGAGGTCAGGTCGGGCCGGGGTCAGGTCGAGGCCGTGGCCATTGGGTCAGAGGTCAGGTCGGCCGGGAGGCCAGGCCGGCCGAGGCTTGTCAGGCCGGGGCCTCGGCCAGGCCGGGCATACCGGGGTCAGGTCGGGTCGAGGTCGGGTCGGGTCAAAGTCAGGTCGGGTCCGAAGGTCAGGTCGGGCCGAGGTCGAGCCGGGCACGGCCTCAGGTCAGAGGTCAGGCCAGGGCCGAGGTCAGGTCGAGGGAGACCTGAGGTCAGGTCAGGTCGAGGTCAGGCCGGCCGAGTCAGGTCGGGCTGAGGCCAGTCAATACCAGGCCGGTTGCGGTCAGGCCGACGTCGAGGCCAGTCGTAATGAGGCCAGGTCGGGTCGAGTCAGGTCGGGTCAAGAGTCAGGCCGGTCAAGGTCCAGGTCGGCCAAGGTCAGGTCGGGTCAAGGCCGGCACGGGCTCGGAGTTGCATGGGTGCCGTGAGGTCAGGTCGGATCATGAGTCATGCCGGGCCAGGCCGAGGTCATGTCGGGCCAGGTCAGGTCATGTCGGGCCGAGGCCTGTGGGGTCCGGGCCGTCAGTCGGTCGATGGCTCAGCCGCTGATCGCCGTCAAGTCAGGGTCGAGGTCAGGTCAGGCCGAGGTCGGTCCGAGGCCAGGCCGGGCCGAGGTCAGGGTCGGGCCGGGGTCGACGGCCGGGTCGGGGTCAGGTCGGGCCAAGGTCAGGTCGAGGCTGTGGCCGGGCTCGAGGTCAGGCCTCGAGGGTCGAGGCCAGGTCAGCTCGAGGTCACGGGCCGAGGCTGGTCGGGCGTGAGGCCAGGTCCGCTGGGCCGGACCAGGTCAGCGGCAAGGTCAGGCCAGGCTTGAGCCGAGGTCAGCGTCGGGCCGAGGTCAGGTCGGGCGTCGAGGCCAGGTCGGGTCAGCGAGGTCAGTCAGGTCGGCCGAGGTCAGGGTCAGTCGAGGTCAAGGTCAGGAGTCCACGGTCAGGTCTGGTTGAGGTCTGTATGGGTCAAGGTCAGGTCGGGTCAGGGTTCAGGTCAGGCCAGTCAGGAAGTCTGGTCAAGGTCAGGTCCGGGCCGATCGGCCGTAGGGTCGAGGTCAGCCGGGCCGGTCAGGTCAGGTCGAGGCCGAGGTCACGGGCCGAGGAGTCAGGTCGGGCCGAGGTCAGGATCAGGGCCGATGCTGTAAGGTCGGACTGAGGAGTCAGGTCGGGCTGAGGTCCAAGGTCACCGGTTCAAGGTCAGTCGAGGATCAGGTCCGGGTCGAGGTCAGGTCCGGGCCGAGGCCAGTTCCCGGGTGCAGAGGGTCAGGTCGGGCTGAGGCCAGGCCGGGTCGAGGTCAGGTCAGCGGGCCGAGGCTGCTTGGAGTCAGGAGTCCAGGTCGGGTCGAGGGGTCAGGGTCAGGTCAGGGGTCGATGTCAGGGTCAAGGACCGGAGGCCAGGGTCCAGGGCTGATTAAAGGGTCAGGTCGGGTCAAGGCTGTGGTCAGGCCAGGTCGAGGAGTCAGGTCGGGCCGAGGTCAGGCTCAACGGGCCATGAGGTCCCAAGGTCAAGGCCGAGGTCAAGGTCAGGGCCGAGGGTCAGGTCGGGTCGATTGGTCCGGGGCTAAGGGTCGGTGTCAGGTTGAGCCAAGGCTGTCAGGGTCAGGGGTCAGAGGCCAGGATCGGGCCAAGGTCAGGTCGGGTCAAGGTCATAGGTCAGGCGGCCGAGGTCAAGGTCGTAATAGAAGGTCCGTCGGGTTGAGGTCTGTGTCGGGAATCAAGTCTGAGGTCATGGCCGGGCCGAGGTCCAGGCTGTGCCGAGGATCAGGTCGTGGTCCAAGGGTCAGGTCCGGGCCATGAGGCCGGGGTTGGGTCAAGGTCCAGTCGGGTCAAGGTCCAGGCTCGGGCTGCGTCAGGTCGGGCTGGTGGGCCAGGCTGGGTCGAGGGTCAGGTCGGGTCCGGAGGTCTAGGTCGGGTCGAGGTCAGGTCGGGTCGAGGGTCCAGGTCGGGTCCGAGGTCAGGAGTCGGGTCAAGGTCAGGTCACCGGTCAGGTCGAGGTCAAGAGTCAGGGCGGGGTCAAGAGTCAGGTCGAGGTCAAGTCGAGGTCAGGTTGGCCGAGGTCAGGTCAGGTCGAGGTCAGGTCGAGTCAAGGCTGTATCGGGTCACCGGAGGCCGGGGTCGGTTCGCGCCGGGTCGGGTTGAGTTACAGGTCATGTCGAGGCCAGGTCGGGCCGAGGTCAGGTCGGGTCAAGGTCAGGTCGGGTCAGGGCCAAGGTCGAGGCTGCGGTCGAGGCCGACGGGGTCGAGGTCAGGCCAGGTCGAGGTCAGGGTTGGCCGAGGTCAGGTCGGGTTGAGGCTCGCCGAAGCCGTCAAGTCAAGCCGCTGTCAAGTCAAGCCGTCAGGTCAGGTCGGGCCGAGGTTCAGTCAGTCGGGTCGAGGTCAGGTCGGGTCGAGGTCAGGCCGGGCCGAGGTCAGGTCAGGTCAGGAGGTCAGTCGGGTGTCGGGGTCAGGTCAGGTCAGGGGCCAGCCTGGCCGGGTCAGGCCGAGGTCAAGGTCAGGCTCGATCTGCTACCGGGGCCGGGCCGAGGTCAGGTCGGGTCAAGGGTCAGGTCGAGGCCAGGTCGGCCGAGGTCAGCCGGTCGAGGTCAGGCCAGGCCGAGGTCAGGTCGGGCCACCGAGGTCAGGCCGGGCTGAGGCTGTACGGCCAAGGCTGTGGTCAAGGCTGTGTCAGGACGAGTCGAGCCAGGTCAGGTCAAGTCGAGGCCGGGTCGGGTCGAGGCCGGGTCGGGTCAAGGTCAGCCGGCTGGTCAGGCCGGGCCAAGGCCAGGTCGGGTCAAGGTCAGGTCAGGTCGAGGGTCAGGTCAGGTCAGGTCGGGTCGAGATGCCAGATCAGAGATCGAGATCAGGCCAGCAGAAGTCGAGGATCAGGCAGGGCCAGGAGGCAGGTCAGGTCAGGTCAGGGAGTCAGGTCGAGGTCAAGGGGTCGGAATCAGGTCGGATCGAGGCCGCCGTTGCCAGGTCGCGGGTCGAGGTCAGGGATCAGGCCGAGGGTCAGGGCCGTCAAGGCAGGAATCAGATCAGCCAGAATCGAGGTCAGGTCAGGTCGAGATCGAGGTCAGGGTCGGGTCGAGGTCAGGATCAGGGTCGAGGGAGGTCAGGATCAGGTCGAGTATCAGGTCGGGTTATCGCAGGTCGAGGTCAGATCGGAGGTGAGGTCGGATCGTCGCTCAGGTCAGGTCGAGGCCGGATCGGCCGAGGTCAGATCGGGCCAAGGCTGTGTCGAGGTCAGGTCGAGGTCGAGGGGAATCAGGCCGAGGTCAGTCAGTCGTCAGGGGCCGGGGCCGGGCCGGGGCCGGGCCGGGGCCTGGCCGCCCGGGCTGGCGGTCAGGCCGGGCCGGCGCTGTACGGGCCGAGGCCGGCCGGGTCAAGGGTCAGGCCGAGGTCAGGGTCGGGGTCAGAGGCCAGGTCAACAGGTCAGGTCAGGGTCACCGGAGGTCAGGTCAGGGTCACCGAGGATCAGGGTCATTGAGGCTCGAGGTCAGGCGGATCAGGTCGAAGGTCAGGAATCAAGGCTGGGTCAGGGTCGAGGAATCAGGTCAGGTCGGAGTCGAGGTCAGGGTCGGGTCGAGTAGTCAGGGAATCGGGATCAAGGTCAGGCCGGATCAAGGTCAGTCGGAAGTCAAGGCCGTATCGGCCGAGGTCGGCCGAGGTCAGGAATCAGATCGAGGTCAGGCCGACTCAGGCCGGCCGAGGCCAGGTCAGATCAAATCAAATCGGATCAGATTGAGGCCAGGTCAGGAGATCCGGATCCGGGTCGAGGTCAGGGATCGAGGTCAGGCCGTCAAGGTCAGGGTCAGGTCAGGCCGGTGGATCAGGTCAGGTCGAGGGGTCAGGGTCGAGATCGAGGTCAGGGGAGATCGAGGATCAGCCGGCCAGGTCAGGTCAGGTCAGGGTCAGGGCAGGCTCGGCCAGTCGAGGATCAAGGGGTCAGATCGAGGTCAGGTCAGGTCAGACGGATCGAGGTCGGGTCAGAGGCCAGGTCAGTCCGTCGGATCCGGAGTCGAGGTCAGGAATCGAGGTCAGGGTCGGGTTGAGGTCAGGTCAATCAAAGCTCAGGATCAAGATCAGGTCAGGCCGAGCCGAGCCGGGTCAGGGATCGAGGTCAGGTCAGGATCGAGGTCAGGCCGGGTCGAGGTCAGGATCAGGTCGAGGTCAGGATCGGCCGGAGGGTCAGGGTCAGGATCAGGTCAGGGTCAGAGGTCGAGGTTAACAGGATCGAGGTCAAGTCAAGGTCAGGTCAGGGTCAAGGTCAGGTCAGAATCCGTCAAGGTCAGGGTCAGGGTCGAGGTCGAGGTCAGGTCGAGGCCGTAGATCGGGGTCGAGGCCAGGTCGAGCCGAGGTCAGGTCAGTCGTCGAGGTCAGGTCGAGGTCAGAGGTCGAGGTCAGGACAGGGAATCAGGTCGAGGTCCGGGGCTGAGGTCGGGAGGTCCGGTCTAAGGGATCAGGTCAGGATCGAGGTCAGGGTCAGATCAGAGGTCAGGTCGGGCCGAGGCCAAGTACAGGCCGAGGTCGGATCAGTCGAGGTCAGGTCAGGTCGAGGTCAGGTCGGGCTCGAGGTCAGTTCAGCCGAGGTCGAGGTCAGGGTCAGGCCGAGGTCAGATCAGTCGAGGTCAGGTCGAGATCGAGGTCAGTTTGCCGAGGCCAGGTCGGCCAAGGTCAGGTCAGTCGAGGTCAGGTCGGGTCGAGGTCGAGGCCGGGTCGAGGTCAGGTCAGAAATCGAGGTCAGGTCGGGCCGAGGTCAGGTCAGGCCGAGGTCAGGTCAGGAAATCGAAATCAGCGCCGTGCTGAGTCAAGGCCGTACGCCGAAGGTCAGGGGCCCGATCAAGGTCAGGTCGAGGTCAGCCGTCAGGTCGAGGCTGTGGCCATCCGTCGAGGTCATCCGTCAGGCTGAGGCCAGGTCAGATCGAGGTCAGGGCCAAATCGAGGCCAATCAAAGTCAGGTCAGGTCAAAATCAAGGTCAGGTCAGGTCGGGGCCAAGAGGCCAGGAAGATCAAGAAGTCAGAGGCCGGTCAAGGTCAGGTCGGGTCAGATCAGGCCAGGTCAAGGCCGGCGGTCGAGATCAGGCCGGACGTCGAGGTCGAGGTCGGCCGAGGCCGGGTCGGCCGAGGATCAGGCCAAAGTCGAGGCTGTGGCCGGGGCCTCCCGAATCGGGTCAGGCCAGGCCGGAAGCTGTCAGGTCAGGCCGATGTCAGGAATCGAAGTCAGATCAGGTCAGGTTGGGTCGAGGTCGGAGGTCGAGGCGTCAGGCCGGATCGAGGTCAGGGTCGGGTCGAGGAATCAGGCCGGCCGGGAGGTCAGGCCGGGCCGAGGATCAGGTCAGGTCGAGGCTGTACGGTCAGGTCAGGTCGGGTCGAGGCCAGGGCCAGGTCGAGGTCAGGCCGAGATCGAGGTCAGGTCAGGTCGAGGGTCAGATCAAGGTCAAGGTCGAGGTCGGGCAAATCCGAAAGGTCAGAATCAGCGTCAGAAATCAGGAATCAAATCAAGGTTGCAGGGTCGAGTCAGGTCGGGTCAATCAAGTCAGGTCGGGCAGAGGTCAGGGTCGGGTCGAGGAATCAGATTCGGCCGAGGTCAGGAATGGCCAAAAGGATCGAGGTCAGGTCGAGGATCAGGTCAGAGTCGATGTCAGGCTCGAGAATCAGTCAGTCGAGGTCACCGGGTCGAGGTCAGTCAGGTCAGGTCAGGTCCGTCGAGGTCGAGGTCAGGTCAGATTGACGCCAGGTCAAGGTCAGGTCCAGAGGATCGAGGTCGAGGTCAGGTCGAGCCGAGGTCGAGGCCAGATCGAGGTCAGGATCGGGCCGGGTCAGGCCGGGCCGAGGTCAGGTCGTGGTCGAGGTCAGGCGGAGTCAAGGTCGAGGTTTCGGGCTCGGGCAGTCGAGGCAGGGTCAAGGTCAGGGTCAGGTCGAGAGTCAATGGAGGCCGAAGTCAGGTCGGCCAGGGTCAGGTCAGCGGAGGCCAGTCGGATCAGGTCAAGGTCAGGTCGGATCAAGGTCAGTCGGTCAGCGGTCAGGTCGGGTCAGGTCAGGGTCAGATCAGGAGGCCAGGGTCGAGTCGAGGTCGACCGTCGAGGCCAGGTCGAGGGTTGAGGCCCGGTCGAAATCAGGTCAGGTCAAATCGAGGTCAGGGTCGTCGAGGTCGAGGTCGAGGTCGAGGTCAGGTCAGGATCGAGGTCAGGATCACGGGTCAAGCCGGCCGTCAAGATCAGGTCAGGTCAAGCTCGAGGTCGCCGCCGTTGTCGGGTCGAGGTCAGGATCGAAGGCCGAGGTCAGGATCAGGGGTCGAGGTCGGAGGTCGGGTCGAGGCCGTGGCTGGTCTAAGGATCTGAGATCGAGGTCAGGCCGTCAGGTCAGAATCCGCCAGGTCGGCCAAGGTCAGGTCGGGAATCAGTCGGTCGGGTCAACAAGGTCAGGTCAGGGTCGATGGTGGAGGTCAGGTCAAGGTCAGGTCGAGGTCAGATTAAAGCCAGGTCGGGTCGAGGTCAGTGGGTCAGGTCGAGGTCAGGGTCAGGAGTCAGGAGGTCAGGATCCGTCGAGATCGAGGTCAGGTCCGTCAAGGTCGAGTCAAGGTCAGGGATCCGAGAATCGAGTCGAGGTCCAGGTTGTCGAGGCTGTGCCAGATCGATGGATCTGAAGAGTCAGAGGTCAATCAAGGTCAGGCCAGATCAGGTCAGGGCCGAGATCAGGAGTCGGATCGAGGTCAGGTCGAGGTCGAAGGTCAGGTCCGGGAATGAGGTCAGGATCAGCTTCGGTCGAGGTCAGGTCGGATCGATACTGTGGTCAGGGGTCGAGGATCAGGTCGTGGCCGAGGTCAGGATCAGGTCGAGGTCAGGCCGGTCAAGGTCGAAGTCACGGTCAGGTCCGATCGATCCGGATCCGAGGTCAGGGTCAATGGGTCAGGTCGACCTCAAGAGGTCAGGTCACGAGGTCAGGCCGGCCGAGGTCAGGTCGAGGTCGAGGTCAGGGTCAGAGGTCAGGCCAGGTTGGGGCCAAGGGTCAGGGTCGAGAGTCAAGGTCAGGTCGGCCAAGGTCAGGCTGGGTCAGGGTCAAGGTCAGGTCAAGGGCTGGAGGTCAGGTCGGGCCGAGGTCAGGCCGGCTGAGGTCAGGCTCGGGCCGAGGCCGTGGTCGGGTCAGAGGTCAGGTCGGGTCGAGGTCAGGTCGGCCGAGGTCAGGTCGAGGTCGAGGTCAGGTCGGTCACCCGAAGTCAAGTCGTCGTTTGTCAAGTCAGCCAAGCCGGCCGCCGGTTGCCGGCCGAGGTCAGGATCAGGCCGAGGTCAGGCCGGGCCGAGGCCAGGTCAGGGCGAGTTCAGGCCGGGCCGAGGTCAGGCCGGCCGGGGCCGGAGATCGGGTCTGGGGTCAGTCGGCCAAGGCCGTGTCGGCCAAGGTCAAGGTCTGGGTCAAGGGCCAGGTCGGGTTTCGAGGCCAGGTCCGGGCCGAAGGTCAGGTCGAGGTCGAGGTCGGGCCGAGGCCAGGTCAGTCGTGAGGTCAGGGTCAGGTCGAGGTCCGAGGTCGGGCCGAGGTCAGGTCCGGGTTGACCCGGGTCAGGTCGACAAGGCCAGGCGTCAAGGTCAGGGGACTCGTGGTCGAGCCGGAGGCTTCGTCGGCTGAGGTCAGGTCGTCAAGGTCAGGTCGGCCAGGTCGAGGTCAGGTTCGGGTCAGAGTTGGACCAGGTCGGAATCCGAGGTCAGGAGTCGACCTGGTCGAGGTCAGGTCAGGTCAAGACCTCAGAGTCAATCCGGCCCGTCGGGCCGAGGCCAGGCCTCGGCCTGAGGTCAGGTCAGGCTCGAGGCCGTGCTGAGTCAAGTGCCAGGCCGGGTCAAGGTCAAGTCAGTAATAAGCCGTCAAGGTCCAAGTCAAGTCGGGTCGAGGTCAGGTCGGGTCGAGGTCGTCAGGTCGGGGTCGAGGTCAGTTTGTCGAGGTCAGGTCAATGAGGTCACCGGTCAAACCAGGGTCGAGGCCAGCCTTGTCGGGTGACAGTTGGGTCGAAGGTCGAGGTCAGGTCGGGCCGAGGTCACCTTGACCGGCCAGTTGGGTCGAGGTCAGGCTGTGTCGAGGTCGAGGTCAGGCTGAGGTCAGGCCGGGCTGAGGTCAGGCCGGGTCAAGGTCAGGCCAGGTCGAGGTCAGGTCAGGTCAAGGTCAGGAATCGGGTCAAGGTCGGCCGGCCGAGGACAGGTCGGGTCCAGGTCAGGTCGAGGTCAAGGTCAGAGTCGAGGTCCAGCTGGCCGTCGAGGCCAGCCAGGCCGAGGCCAGGCTCGGCCGAGGGTCAGGTCGGGTCGAGGTCAGGTCGAGCCGTTGCCGGTTGCCGTCGTTGCCGCCGTAAGTCGTCAAGCCGCGCCGGGTCGAGGTCAGGCTCAGGTCGAGGTCAGCCTGGCTCGGCCTGGTCGAGGTCACTTGACCGGTCAGCTTGACTTGTCGGGTCGAGGTCAGGTCCGGGTCAGGAGTCAGGTCAGGTCGGGTCAAGATCCACGGCCAGAGTCGAGGTCGGGTCAGGTCAAAGGAGTCCAAGGAGTCAGGTCGGCCAAGGTCAGGGATTCAGGGGCCAAGGTCAGGCCGGCCTCGAGGCCTGTGGTCTGGTCAAGGCCAGTCAGGTCGAGGCCAGGCCTCGGCCGAGGTCAGGTCGGGGTCGAGGTCAGGCCTCAGGCCGAGGCCAGGCCGGGCCGAGGTCAGGGTCGGGTTGAGGTCGAGGTCAGGGTCAAGGGTCAGGCCAGGTCGTCAGGCCGGTCGAGTCGAGGTCAGGTCGGGTCGAGGGTCAGGAGTCGGGTCGAGGTCAGGTCGGGTCAAGGTCAGGTCAAGCCAAGGTCAGGTCCGGTCAAGGCTGGGCCGGTCAAGGTCAGGTCGGAAGGTGAGGTCAGGCCAGGTCGAGGTCAGGCTTGACTGGAGGCCGTGGGCCGTGGTCGAGGCCGTCAGGGCCGGCGGTCAGGCCGAGGTCGAGGTCAGGCCGAATTGGGATCCGGGGCCAGGTCAGGCCGAGGCCCGGTCGGGCCGAGGTCAGGCCGGGCCGAGGAACTCAGGCCACGAGGTCAATGGGTCGAGGCCAGGTCGGCTGAGGTCGGGTCGGGTCAAAGGTCAGGTCAGGTCGAGGTTAGGCCGAGGTCGAGGTCAGGTCGGGCCGAGGCTGTGGCCGCAGTCGGGGTCAGGTCGGGTCGTAGGTCAGCCGGTCAGTCAAGGCTGTGGCCGTCAAGGCCGTGGGTCGGGTCAAGGTCAGGTCGGGTCAAGACTGGGTCGTGGTCGAGGCCGTTGGGCCGAGGTCAGGTCAGGGTCGAGGCTCAGGTCGGAGTCAAGGTCAGGTCGGGTCGAGGTCAGGTCGTCTAAGGTCAGGTCGGGTCGAGGCCATCGATTAGGTCGGAGTCGGGTCAGGTCGGCCGAGGTCAGGTTCGGGCTTCAAGGTCAGGTCGAGGCCGTTGGGTCGAGGTCAATGGGTCGAAGTCAGGTCAGTGTCGAGGCCGATTGAATAGCTGGCCGAGTCAGGTCAGGCCGGGCCGAGGTCAGGCCGGGGTCCGAGGCCGATCGGGTCGAGGCCGATCGGGTCGAGGTCAGGTCAAATTGGTATCAAGGGCCAGGCCAAGGGTCAGGTCCAGGTCGGGCCAGGTCAGGCCAGGTCGGGTCAAAGGTCAGGTCGACCAAGGTCAGGTCAGGGGTCGAGGTCGGGTCAGGGTCAAGGCTAGGGCTGTCGAGCTGTGGCCGGGTCGAGGTCAGGCCGGCCGAGGCTGGGGTCAAGGTCGAGGTCAGGTCGGCCGAGGTCAAGGTCGGGTTGAGGCCGTAATGGCCAAGGTCAGGTCAAGGTCAGGGTCAGGGCCGAGTCGAGTCAGGTCCGGGCCGAGGTCAGGCCGTCGAGGTCAGGTCGGGTCAAGGTCAGGCCGGGTCCGCTGGCCAGGTCGGGTCAAGGTCAGGTCGGAACAAGTCAAGGTCAGGTCGGGCCAGGTCAGGTCAGGTCGAGGTCGAGTCCGGTCGGGCTTAAGGTCAGGTCGGGCCGGCCAGGTCGGGCCGAGTCAGGTCAGGCCAAGGTCAGGCCAAGAGTCAGGGCCGGGCCGAGGTCAGGCCGGGCCGAGGCCAGGCTCAGGCCGAGGTCAGGTCGGCTGGTCAGGTCGGCCGGTCAAGGCCGGGTCCGGATCAGGTCGAGCGTCAGGTCAGGTCAAGGTCGGAGGGTCAGGTCGAGGTCGAGGTCAGGCCGAGGTCGAGGTCAGGTCAGAGATCAAGGCCGGGCCAGGTCGAGGTCAGTGGTCGGCCAAGGTCGAGGTCAGGTCAGTCAAGAGCACAGGTCAGGGCCGAAGCCAGGTCAAAGTCAAGTCGTCAGGCCAAGAATCAAGGCCGAAGTCGACCCAAGGTCAGGTCAAGGTCGAGGATCGCTCATGCCAGAGTCAAGGGTCGAGAATCAGGTCAATTGTCAAGGTCAGGTCAGAATCCAGAGTCAAGCCATGTCAGGTCGGCCAAGAAGCCAGTCATACAGGTCGTAGAGTCCAAGGGTCATGAGAGTCGAGGTCAGGCCGGTCAAGGTCAGAGCCAGGTCAGGCCGGTCAGGGGTCAGCCGTCGAGGTCAGGTCAGTGATCGAGGTCAGGCCGCTCAGGTCGAGGTCGGGTCAGGGTCCGAGAGTCAGGTCAGAGCCGAGAGTCAAATTAATTAGGGTCAGGTTCAGGTCAGGCCGCGGGTCGAGGTCAGGTCAGGTCAGAGTCGTGGCAAGGTCATAGGTCAGGGCCGAGTCAGGTCAGGTCGAGGTCAGGGTCAGGTCAGAGAGTCAGGTCAGGCTCAAGGTCATGCCAGGTCAGGGGTCGCCGAATGGGAATCAGGTCAAGGTCCAGGTCGAGGAGTCAGGTCGAGGTCAAGGTCAGGTCGAGGAATCAGGCTGTCAGGTCGAGGTCAGGTCGGAGTCGATAAGGTCAGGTCAGATTAGGCTCGAGGTCGGGTCAAGGTCGAGGTCATTGAGGTCAAGGTCAGGTCAGGGGTCCAAGGTCAGGTCAAGGGTCAAGGGCCGGGGTCAGGTTGAGGTCAGGAGTCAGGTCGAGGTCAGGTCCGGACCAGGTCAGGTCAGGTCACGTCAATGGGTCAAGGTCAGGTCGGGTCAGAGTCAGGTCAGGCCAGGAATCAGGTCGAGGTCAGGTCAGGTCGAGGTCAAGCTGCCGGGTCAAGGTCAGGTCAGGCTCGAGAGCCGAGGGCCAGGTGGGCTTCAGTCGAGGCCAGGTCAGGTCAAAGTCAATGAGGTCAGGCCGGTCGAGGGCCAGGTCAAGGTCGAGGTCAGGTCACGGGCTCAAGTCAGGGAGTCAGGTCAGAGTCAAGTCAGGGTCAGGGTCAGGTCAAGTCAGGTCAGGTCAAGGGTCAGTTAGTCAGGTCAAGGTCAGGTCAGGTCAAGGTCAGGTCAGGTCAGGTCAGGTCAAGGCTGGGTCAGGTCAGGTCAGGTCAAGGTCAGGGTCAGGTCAGGTCGAGGTCAGTCAAGGTCGAGGTCAGATTGAGGTCAGGTCGAGGAGTCAGGTCAGGTCGAGGTCAGGTCAGGTCAAGGTCAGGTCAGGTCGAGGTTCAGGTCAGGTCAGGCCGAGGTCAGGTCAGGTCAAGGTCAGGTGGGGGCGGAGTCAGGTCAGGTAAAGGTCAGGTCAGGGAGAGGTCAGGTCGGGTCGAGGTCGGGTCGGGTCAGGTCGGGTCGAGGTCAGGTCGGCTCGAGGTCAGGTCGGGGTCAAGAGTCAGGTCAGGTCAAGGTCGAGGTCAGGTCAAGGTCAAGGCCAGGTCAGGTCGAGGTCAGGTCAGGTCAGGGTCAGGTCAGGTCGAGGGTCAGGTCAGGTCGAGGTCAGGTCAGGTCGAGAGAGTCAGGTCAGGTCAAGGTCCAGGGTCAGGTCAGGTCAGGTTGAGTCAAGGTCAGGTCAGGTCGGGTCAGGTCAGGTCGAGGTCGGGCCGAGGGTCAGGTCAGGGTCGAGGTCAGGTCAGGTCGAGGGTCAGGTCGGGTCAAGGGTCCGGGTCAGGTCGAGGTCAGGTCGGGTCAGGGTCAGGTCAGGCCGAGGTCAGGTCAAGTCGAGGTCAGGTCAGGTCGAGATCAGGTCGGGTCGGGGTCGGGTCGGGTCAAGGTCGGGTCAGGTCAGGTCAGGTCAGGTCAGGTCAGGACAAGGTCAGGTCAGGTCGAGGTCCAGGGCCGGGTCAAAGGTCAAGTCGGGTCGAGGTCAAGTCGGGTCGAGGGTCAGGTCGGGTCAGGTCAGATCGAGGTCAAGGGTCAGGTCGGGTCAGGAAGGTCAGGTCAGGTCGAGGTCAGGTTCGGGTCGAGGTCAGGTCAGGTCGAGGGTCAGGTCAAGGTCAAGTCAGGTCAGTCAGGTCAGGTCGAGGTCAGGTCAAATTAGGGTCAGGTCGGGTCGGATCAGGTCAAGTCGGGGTCAGGTCAGGTCCGAGGTCAGGTCGGGTCAAGGTCAGGTCAGGTCCAGGTCAGGTCGAGTCCAGGTCAGGTCAAGTCCGAGGTCAGGTCGAGGTCAGGTCAGGTCAGGGTCGAGGTCAGGTCAGTCAGGTCAGGTCAGGTCGAGGTCAGGTCAGGTCAGGGTAAGGTCGGGTCAGGTCAGGTCGAGGTCAGTCAGGTCGGGTCGGGTCAGGTCAGGTCGGGTCGAGGTCAGGTCGGGTCAAGGTCAGGTCGGGTCAAGGTCGGGTCAGGTCGAGGTCGGGTCAAGGTCAGGTCGGGTTCAAGGTCAGGTCGGGTCAAAGTCAGGTCGGGTCTGGTCGGGTCAGGTCGAGGTCGGGTCAGGTCGAGGTCGGGTCAAGGTCAGGTCGGGTTCAAGGTCAGGTCGGGTCGAGGTCAGGTCAGGTCAAGGTCAGGTCGGGTCGGGGTCAGGTCGGGTCGAGGTCAGGGTCCGGGTCAGGTTGGGTCAGGAGTCAAGTCGAGGTCAGGTCTGGTCAGGTCAGGTCGATCAGGTCAGGTCAGGTCGAGGTCAGGTCAGGTCAGGGGTCAGGTGAGTCGAGGTCAGGTCAGGTCAGGTCAGGTCAGGGTCAGGTCAGGGTCAAGGTCAGGTCAGGCCAGGTCAGGTCAGGTCGGGTCAGGGTCAGGTCAGGTCAGGTCGAGTCGAGGTCAGGTCGGGTCAAGGTCGAGGTCAGGTCGGGTCGAGGTCAGGTCGGGGCAGGGTCAGGTCGGGTCAAGGTCAGGTCAGGTCGAGGTCAGGTCAAGTCATGGTCAGGTCAGGTCGGGTTCAGGTCGGTCGAGGTCAGGTCAGGTCAGGTCAGAGGTCAGGTCAGGTCAGGGTCAGGTCGGGTCGAGGTCAGGTCGGGTCGAGTTCAGGTCGGGTCAAGAGTCAGGTCGAATCAGGTCAGGGTCGAGGTCAGGTCAGGTCAGGTCAGGTCAGGTCAGAGTCAGGTCGGGTCAGGTCAGGTCAGGCCGAGGTCAGGTCAAGGTCGAGGACAAGGTCGGGTGAAGGTCAGGTCAGGTCGGGGTCAGGTCAGGTCGAGGTCAGGTCAGGTCGAGGCCAGGTCAGGTCAGGTCAGGTCGGGTCGGGGGTCAGGTCGGGTCGAGGTCGAGGTCAGGTCAAGGTCAGGTCGGGTCGAGGTCAGGTCAGGTCGAGGCCGGGTCAGGTCGGGTCAAGGTCAGGTCGGGTCGAGGTCAGGTCGGGTCGAGGTCAGGTCAGGTCGAGGTCAGGTCGGGTCGAGGTCAGGTCGGGTCGAGGTCAGGTCAAGTCAGGTCAAGTCAGGTCATGTCAAGTCGAGGTCGGGTCGGGTCGAGGTCAGGTCGGGTCGAGGTCAGGTCGGGTCGAGGTCAGGTCGGGTCGAGGTCAGGTCGGGTCGAGGTCAGGTCGGGTCGAGGTCAGGTCGGGTCAAGGTCAGGTCAGGTCAAGGTCAGGTGAGGTCGAGGTCAGGTCAAATCGAGGTCTGGTCAGGTCGAGGTCGGGACAAGTCAAGGTCAGGTGGGTCAGGCCAGGTCAGGTCGGGGTCAGGTCAAGTCAGAGGGTCAGTCGGGTCAAGGTCAGGTCGGGTCTAGGTCAGGTCGGGTCGAGGTCAGGTCGGGTCGAGGTCAGCAGGTCAGGTCAGGTCAGGGTCAATCAGGTCGGGTCAAGGTCAGGTCGGGTCGAGGTCAGGTCAGGTCGAGGTCAGATCGGGTCGGGTCGAGGTCAGGTCGGGTCAAAGTCAGGTCTTGGTCAAGGGTCAGGTCAGGTCAGATCGTCAGGTCAGGTCGAGGGTCAGGTCAGGGTCGAAGTCAGGTCAGGCCGAGGTCAAATCAGATCGAGGCCAGGTCAGGTCGAGGTCAGGTCAGGTCGAGGGGTCAGGTCGGTCGAGGTCAGGTCAGGTCCGGTGGTCAGGTCGGGTCGAGGGTCAGGTCAGGTCGAGGTCAGGTCCTGTCAAGGTCAGGTCAGGTCTCGGGCCGAGTCAGAATCGTCAGGTCAGGGTCGAGATCAGGTCAGATCGAGGTCAGATCAGGTCGGTCAGATCGGGTCGAGGTCAAGTCGGGTCAGGGTCAAGATCAAGGTCAAGGTCAGGTGAGGTCAAGGTCAGGTCGGGTCAGGGTCAGGTCAGGTCAGGGTCAGGTCAGGTCGAGGTCAGGTCAGATCAGGTCAGGTCAGGTCGAGGTCAGGTCAGGGTCGAGGTCAGGTCGGGTCGAGGTCAGGTCGAATCAGGTCGAGTCAGGTCAGATCAGGTCAGGTCAGGTCAGGTGGGTCAGTCAGGTCAGGTCGGGCCAGGTCAGGTCAGGTCGAGGTCAGGTCAGGTCAGGGTCAGGTGGGTCAGGTCGAGGTCAGGTCAGATTGAGGTCAGGTCCTGTCAAGGTCAGGTCAGGTCAGGTCAGGTCGGGTCAGGTCAGGTCGAGGTCAGGTCGGGTCAGATCAGAATCGAGGTCAGGTCAGGGTCAGGTCAGATCGGGTCAGGTCAATTGATCAGGTCAGGTCAGGTCGAGATAAGGTGGGTCAGATCAGGTCAGATCGGGTCAGGTCAGGTCAGATCAGATCAGGGGTCAGGTCAGGTCAGGTCGAGGTCAGGTCCGGGTCAGGTCAGGTCAGGGTCAAGGTCAAGGTCAGGTCAGTCAGGTCAGGTCAGGTCAGTCAGGTCAGGTCAGGTCAGGTCAGGTCAGGTCAGGTCAGGTCAAGGCAGGTCAGGTCAGGTCAGGTCGGGTCAGGTCAAGTCAGGTCGGGGTCAAGTCGGGTCGAGGTCAGGTCAGGTCAGGTCAGGTCAGGTCAGTTCGAGATCAGGTCGGGTCGAGGTCAGGTCAGGTCAAGGGTCAGGTCAGGTCAAGGTCAGGTCGGATCGAAGTCAGGTCAGGTCGAGGTCAGGTCAGGTCGGGGTCAGGTCAGGTCGAGGTCAGGTCAGGTCAGGTCAGGTCAGGTCAGGTCAGGTCAGATCAGGTCAGGTCAGGTCGGGTCAGGGGTCAGGTCAGGTCAAGGGTCAGGTCAGGTCGTCGGTCAAAGTCCGGGTCAGGGTCAGGTCAGGTCGGAGGTCAGGTCGATCAGAAGATCGAGATCAGGGGATCAGACGGTCAGATCAGGTCGAGGTCAGATCGAGGTCGGTCGGTCAGGTCAGGAATCAGGGTCAGGTCAAGGTCAGGGGTCAGGTCAAGGTCGGGGAATCAGATCAAGATCAAATTAAATTTAAAGGTCGTCGGTCAGGTCGAATCAGGTCAAGGTCAGGTCAGTCAGGTCAGGTCAGGTCGAGGTCAGGTCAGTCGAGGTCAGGTCAGTCAGGTCATCGGTCAGTATCGATGGTCAGGTCAGGTCAGGGTCATGGTCAGGTCAGGGTCGTTCAGGTCAGGGAATCAGGTCAGGTCACGGTCGATGGGTCAGGAGTCAGAATCAAGTCAGGAGAATCAGGTCAGGGGCATGGTTCGTCAGTCAGGTCAGGAGTCGAGGTCAAAGGTCAGGAGTCAGTCAGTCAGGTCAGGAGTCAGTCAGTCAGGTCGGGAATCAGGTCAGGTCAAGAATCGGATCAGGTCAGATCGTCAAGGTCAGTCAGGTCGTTGTCAGGGAATCAGGGTTGGTCAGGGTCAGGTTCGGTCAAAGGGTCAGGTCAGGTCAGGTCAGGTCAGGTCGGGTCAGGTCAGGTCAAATCAAGTCAGGGTTGATCAAGTCAGTCGTCAGGTCAGGTCAGGGTCAGGTCAGGTCAGGGTCAGATCAGGTCAGGTCAGTCGAGATCAGGGCGTCAGGTCAGTCAGATCATCGGAATCTGAGGTCAGTCAGTCAGGGGTCAGGTCAAGGTCTGGGTCAGGAATCAGGGTCAAATCGGAGTCAGGTCAGGTCAGTCAGGGTCTCAGGGTCAGGTCGAGAATCAGGTCAGGTCAAAGGTCAGGTCAAGTCCAAGAAGTCAGGTCAAGTCAGGTCAGGTCAAATCGGGATCATCGATCAGGTCAAGTCAAGTCAGGTCAGGTCAAGGTCAGGTCGGTCAGGTCAGGTCGAGGTCAAGGTCAGATCAGGAATCAGGGTCAGGTCAGGGCAGGTGGGGCAGGTAAGAATGCGGGCAGGTCAGGTCGGGTCAGGTCAGGTGGGGGCGAGATGGGGAATGATCAGGGTAGGTCAGGTCAAAGTCAGGGTTGGTGAAGTCAATCGATCAGGAAATCAGGTCGAGATGATCAAGTGAAATCAAATCCGTAAGGTCAGGTCGGGTCAAAGTCAAATCCGTCAAAGTAATCCAGGTCACGTCGAAGTCAGGTCGGGTCAGGTCAGGTCAGATCGAGTGAAATTGGTCAGGAGTCGAGGTCAGGTCAGGTCAGGTCGAGAATCAGGAATCAGATCGAGTCAGTCAGGATCGGGTCATCAGAATCAAGATCAGGAATCGAGGTCAGATGGTGATCGAATCGGTCAGGTCAGGAATCGAGGTCAGATCAAATCAAGGTCAGGGGTCAGGTCAGAATCATGGGCAGGTCCGGTCGAGGTCAAGTCAGATCGAGGTCAGGTCGGGTCGAGGTCAGGAAGTCGAGATCAGGTCAGATCTGATCAGGTCAGGAATCGAGTCGTCAGGTCAGGGTCGAGGTCAGGTCAGGTCAGGGGTCCGTCCGTCAGGTCGAGGTCAGGTCGGGTCGAGTCCGTCAGATCGTCGGGCGTCAGGTCAGGTCCGTCAAGATCAGATCAATCGATCGAGATCAGGTCAGGTCAGGTCAGGTCAGGTCAGGTCAGGTGAATCGGTGAAGTCAGGTCAGGTCGAAGTCAGGTCAGGTCGGGTCAGATGGTCAGGTCAGGTGATCCGTCGGATCGAATCGAGTCGGTCCGTCCAGATCGTCGAAGTCCGTCAGATCAGATCAATCCGTCAGGTCAATCGTCAGGGTCGAGGTCAGGTCGCGTCGGTCGTCAGGTCAGGTCGAGGTCATCGTCGTCAGGTCGTCGTCAGATCAGGTCATCGGTATCAGGTCAATTAGTGATCAGGTCAGGTCAGATCAGGTCAGGCGTGGGGAATAAAGTGCAGGTCGAGGTCAGGGTCAGGTCAGGTCAAGGTCAGGTCGAGGTCAGGACAGGTCAAGTCAGATCAGGTCAGGAATCGGGTGTCAGGTCAGGTCAGGTCAGGTCAGGAGACGGGGTCGAGGTCAGGTCAGGTCAAGGATCAGGGTCAGGTCGGGGTCAGGTCGGGTCGAGATCAGGTCGAGATCGAGGAAGTCGTAGGTCAGGTCAGGTCAGGTCGGGGAAGGGTCAGGTCAAGTCGAGATTGAATCGAAGTCAGGTCGAGGTCGAAGTCAGATCGAATCCGGTCGGGTCAAGGTCAGGTCAAGTCAGGTCAGGTCAGGTCGAAGTCAGGTCAGGTCAGGTCGAGGTGGGTGAGGTCCGAGGTCAGGTCGGGTCAGGTCAGATCGTCGGGTGGTCAGGTCAGATCAGGTCAGGGTGAAATCGAAATCGGGTGAAATCAAAAAATCAGATCAATCAATCATCAAGTCAATCGGTGATCAGGTCAGGTCAGTCGTTAAGTCGAGATCGTCAGGTCAAGTCAGGGATCAAAGTCAGATCGGGTCAGGTCAGGTCAGGTCAGGTCAGTCGTCAGGTCGAGGAATCAGGTCAGGTCAGATCGGTTAAATTGGAATCAGGTCAGGATCGTGGTCAGATCAGGTCGAGGTCAGATCAGGGCGACGGTCAGGTCAGGTCGAGCCGTCACGTCAGCCGTCACCGTCGCGTCAGGGTCAGGTCAGTCCGTCGGGTCAATTAAGGTCAAAATCAGATCAGTGGAGTCAGTCAGTCGAGAATCAGGTCAGGTCAGGTCAGTCCGTCAGGGTGGGTGGTCAGGTCGAGGTCAGGTCAGGCGGTCAAGTCAGATCGATCAGGGGATCCGTCAGGGTGAATCCGGGTCAGATCAGATCAGGTCAGGTCAGGATCAGGTGTTGGAACCGGTCGAGGTCAGGTCAGATCGAATCGGTCAGGTCAGGTCCGGTCAGGTCGAGTCAAGGTCGAAGTCCGTCAGGTCGAAGTCAGATCGGGTCGAGATCAGTCGATCAGGTCGAGGTCAGGCAATCAGATCGAGGTCAGATCGTCGTCGAGATCGGTGGTCAGGTCGTCCGCATCAGTCGTCGTCCGTCAATCCGCCGTCAGGTCAATCCGAATCGGTCAATCAGGTCGAAGTCAGGAATCAATTGAGAATCAAGTCATCGTCAGGAGTTGATCAGGTCAGTCGGTCAAGGGTGAAGTCAGGGTCAGGTCAGGTCGAGGTCGGATCGGTCGTCAGGTCAGGTCGTCAGGTCAGATCGATGGTCAGGTCGGTGTCAGTCGGTCAGGTCGGTCATCGGTGGTCAGGTCGGGTCAGGTCCGGTGGGGTCAGGTCAGGTCAGGTCAGGGAGATCAGGTCAGGGTCAGATCCGTCGGGTCAGGTCCGTCGGGTCAGATGATCCGTCAGGTCGGGTCAGGTCAGATCCGTCTCAAATCCGTCAAATCAGGTCAGTCAGGTCAGGTCAGGTCGAGGTCAGGTCGTCGGTCGAGGTCAGGTCATCGGTCAGGGTCGAAGTCGGTGGTCAGGTCATGGTCAGGGGTCGGATCAGGTCAGGGTCAGGTCGGGTCAGGGTCGGGGTCAGACGGGTCAGTGGGGTCAGGGTCCGTGGTCAGGTCAGATCGGGGCTGGTCAGGTCGAGGTCACGGGTCGAGATCGAGATCAGGTCAGGTCAGGTCAGGTCGGGTCAATCCGTCAGGTCAATCGAAGTCAAATCAGTCAGTCAGGTCGAAGTCAAGGTCAGATCAGGTCCGGTCAGGTCAGGTCAGGTCAGGTCGGATCGAGGTCAAGTCGAAGTCAAGATCAGGAAGTCGGGTCAGGTCAGGTCCGTCAAGGTCCGTCAGGTCGAGGACAGGTCAGGTCAGGCCAGATCAGGTCGAAGTCAGGTCGGATCAAGGTCAGGATCGGGTCAGGTCAAGTCGGATCAGGTCAGGTCGGGTCAGGTGAGATCGGGTCAGATCAGGTCGGGTCAGTCGTCAGATCAGGTCAGATCCGTCGAGATCAATCGGATCAAAGTCAGATCGATTAAGTCAGATCGGTTAGTCAGGTCAGGTCAGGTCGAATCGGTCAAGGTCAGGTCGGTATCGATCGAAGTCAGGTGGGGAAATGAGATGGGGTGGGATGGAACAGGTCAGAGATGGGAATCAGGTCAGGTCAGATCAGGTCAGGCAGTCGAGGTCAGGTCGGAATCGGGTGGAACGAGGGCAGGTCGAGATCAGGTGGGGTCAGGGGCGCATCAGGTCAGTGGATCAAGATCAGGTCAGATCGAGGTCAGATCAGCGGTCGAAGTCAGGTCAGATCCGGTCGTCAGGTCGGGTCGAGGCCGTCAAGTCAAGTCGAGGTCGTGTCAGGTCAGGGTCGAGGTCATCCGGTCAGATCAGATTGGGTCAGGTCAGGTCGGGGGTCAGATTAGGAGATTGGGGGTCAGGTCAGGGTCGAGGCCAGGTCAGGTCAAGTTGGGTCAGGTCCCGGGTCAGGTCGGCAGGTCGAGGTCAGGTCAGGTCGGAGGTCAGGTCAAGAGTCAGGGTCCAGGGTCGGGTCAAGGGTCGTGGAGGTCAGGATTAGGGGTCGAGGTCAGGTCAGATTCGGTCAAGTCAGGTCAAGGTCAAGTCAGGTCGGTTGGTCAGGTTGGGTGGGGTCCAGTCAGGTCGGGTCCGGGTCGTCCGGGCCGTCAGGGTCGAGATTAAGGGGTCGCGGTCAGATTAGGGATTCTAGGGTCAGGGTCTTGGGGAATTAGGGTCAGGGTCAGGGTCAGGTCTTGGGTCCGATGGTCAGGAGATGGGTCAAGATAAGAGCCAAGGTCAAAGGTCCAGGTCGCAGGTGGACTGTTAGGGTCCAGGTCAAGGTCAGGTCAGGTCAAGGCCGTCAGGTCAGGTCCGAGGGTCCAGGTCAGGTCGAGTCTCAGGATCCAGGTCGGGTCAGTGGGTCAGGTCGGGTCAGGATCAGGGTCGAGGATTCAGGTCAGGTCGAGGGGTCAGGTCATGGTCAGGTTGGAGGGTCCGGGGTCAGGGTTGAGGGTCAGGTGGGGTTGGGGTCTGGAATCAGGGTCCTAGGGTCAGGTCGGGTCCGGCGTCAGGTGGGTTGAGGGGGTCAGGTCAGGTCGAGGTCAGGTCAGGTCGAGGTCAGGTCCGAGGTCGAGGTCAGGTCAGGGTCGAGGGTCAGGTCGAGATTCAGGGTCAGGTCGAGGTCAGGGTCAGGTCAGGGTCGAGGTCGAGGGTCGGGGTCCCGGTTGAGGTCAGGTCAGAGGGTCGAGGTCAGGGTCAAGTCAGGCCGGTCAGGTCAGGTCAGGTCAAGTCAAGGTCAGGTCGGGTTGAGGCTTCGTCCGGACGGGTCAAGGTCCGGGTCAGGTCAGGGTCCGTAAGCCGGTCAGGTCAGGTCAGGTCAAGGGTCAGGCCAGGTCAAGGCTCAGGGGTCGGGTCAGGGTCAGGGGTCGAGGTCAGGTCACGTCGAGGGTCGGGGTCAGGTCAGGGTCAGGTCAGGGGTCGAGGTCAGGTCAGGGTCGAGGTCAGGCCGGGTCGTCGAGGTCAGGTTGGGGTCGAGGTCAGGTCTAATGAGGTCGAAGGCTTGTGGCCAGGTCAGGTCGAGGTGGGTCAGGTCAAGGTCAGGTCGAGGTTGTCAGGTCGGGTTTGAGGTCAGGGTCGAGGTCAAGGGTCAGGTCAGGTCAGGTCAGGTCCGAGGGTTGGGTCTAAGGTCAGGTCGGGTCGAGGTCAGGTCGGGTCGAGGCCAGCCCGGTCAGGGTCAATGGGTCGAGGTCAGGTCAGGTCGAGGTCAGGTCGAGGTCCGGGGTCAGGTCAAGGTCGGGGTCGAGGTCAGGTTGGGTCAGGTCATGAGGTCAGGGTCAAGGTCAGGGTCGAGGTCCGGGTCAGGTTCGAGGTCAGGTCAGTCGGAGGTCAAGGTCAGGGTCGAGGTCAGGTCGGGTCGAGGTCAGGTCGGGTCGAGGTCAGGTCCGGGTCAAGGGTCAGGTCAAGTCTGGCCGTCAGAGTCAGGGTCGGGTGGGGTCAGGGAGGTCGGGTCGGTCGGGTCAGGGTCCAGGTCGGGTCCGAGGTCGGGTCAAGGTCAGGTCAGGGGTCCAGGTCATGTCGGGTCAGGTTAGGGGTCAGTTCGAGATTGGGGTCGGGAAGGTCAGGTCGAGGGGTCGGGTGGGGTCAGGTCGAGGTCAGGTCGGGTCGAGGTCAGGTAGGGTCGAGGAGTCAAGGTCGGGTCAAGGTCAGGTCAAGTCAGGGTCAAGTTTTCCAAGTCAGGTCCAGTTCAAGGTCAAGGTCAAGTCAAGCCGAGGTCAGGTTGGGTCCAAGGTCCCGAGCCGTCCAGATTGGGGTCAGGTCAGGTCGAGGTCAGGTCAGGTCGAGGTCAGGTCGGGTCGAGGTCAGGTCGGGTCGAGGTCAGGTCGAGCCGCGGTCAGGTCAGGTCGAGGTCAGGTCAGTCCATGAGGTGTCAGGTCGCGGGTCGAGGTCAGGTCGGGTCGAGGGGTCAGGTCAGGTCGAGGTCAGGTCGGGGTCGAGGTCGAGGTCAGGTCTCGAGACTGTCAGGTCGGGTCGAGGTCAGGTCAGGTCAAGGGTCGAGGATCAAGATCAGATGGTCAAATTAGTTGAGGGTCCGAGGTCAGGGTCCAGGTCAGGTCGGGTCGAGGTCAGGTCAAGTCGAGGGTCTCAGGTCAAGTGATTGGGTCAGGTCGAGGTCGAGGTCAGATTAGGGTCGTAGGTCAGGTCGGGTCGAGGGTCAGGTCGGGTCGAGGTCCAGGTCGGGTCAGCGTCAGGTCGGCCGAGGTCAAGTTTTGGTCAGGTCAGGTCCGAGGGTCAGGTCATATCGAGTCGAGGTCAAGGTCGGGTCGAGGCCGGTCCAGGTCGGGTCGAGGTCAGGTCGAGGTCGAGCCGTCAGGTTGGGTCGAGGTCAAGGTCAGGTCGGGTCCAGGTCAGGTCAAGTTGAGGGTCAAGGTCCAATCGGGTCGAGGGTCAGGTCAGGTCGAGGTCAGGGTCGGGTCAAGGTCAGGTCAGGTCGAGGGTCAGGTCGGCCAAGGTCAGGGTCAGGGTCAAGGTCCTCGTGGTCGGGTCAATGGTCAGGTCGCCGGGGTCAGGTCAGGTCGAGGTCAGGTGGTCAGTGGGGTCAGGTGGGGTCGAGGTCAGGTCGGGTCCAGGTCAGGTCGGGTCAAGGTCAGGAAGTCAAGGTCAGGGTCAGGTCAGATCAGGGTCGAGGTCAGGTCAAGTTGAGGTCAGGTCAAGTTGAGGTCAGGTCGGGTCGAGGGTCCAGGTCAGGTTGATGGTCAAGGTCAGGTCAGGCTCAAGATTAGGTCCAGGTCAGGTCGAGGGTCGAGGTCAGGTCAGGATCAGGTCGAGGTCAGGTCAGGTCGAGGTCAGGAGTCAGGTCAGGGTCAGGGGTCAGGTCAGGTCCGATCGGGTCAGGAGGTCAGGTCGAGTCGGGCCGTCAGGTCAGGGGTCAGGGGTCAAGGTCCGAGGTCAGGAGGTCAGGTCGGGTCGAGGGTCAGGCCAGATCGAGGTCAGGTCAGGTCAGGTCGGGTCGGGTCGGGTCAGTCGAGGTCAAATTAGGGAAATTTTAGGGGTCAGGTCAAAAGTCGAGGTCAGGGTCGGGTCGAGGTCAGGTCAGGTCGAGGTCAGTCCAGATACTGGGTTCAGGTCTGTCAAGCAGAGATATGTCAGGTCGAGGTCGAGGTCGGAATCGATATTTTGGGTCGAGATCAAATATGTTCAGGGTCAGGTCATCGGGTCGAGGTCAGGTCGGGTTGCGAGGGTCAGGTGGGTCCAATCATGGTCCCAGGGTCATGCGGAATCTCAATATGCCAACACAGGTTTAATAACTATTGATTAGGTAAACGGGTCAACTTCATTGTATGTGCAGGATCTTGATAATAACAATGGTCGGGTGGGGATTGGTCAACTGGGTTCGATCTTGGGGTCGGGTCCAGATCAGGGGAGCACAGGTCGAGGTCAGGTCGGGTCAGGGGTCAGGTCAAGGGTCAGGGGTTTGTGAGTCAACCAAGGCGTGATATTGAGAGAAGACTATTGAGGGTTATCACTCAAGAGTCCAAAAGAGTCATATGGCTTGCAGGTACCAAAGGTGTCGGGTCGAGGTCCGGGTCAGGTCGAGGTTTCCATAAATCCGAGGTCAGGTCAGATTTCGAGGTCAGGTCGGGTCGAGGTCATTAACCTATTTAATTAACGAGTCAGGTTGGGTCAGGGTCTCAGGTCAAGGACAGGTTTCAACAGTTGGTTCAAAAATTCATAGGGCCTCTAATACATTCCAGAGAGGGATCAGGAGTATTAGACAGGTCGGGTGAGGAGGTCAGGTCAGGAGGTATTATTTTGTCAGGTCAGGAATAGCTATGCGTTTACAACTCACGGTCCACGGCTATCAGGAAAAGATTCTTGAAACCAATCGACGTTTCATGACTGAACCAGCACGTTTGTTTCATCTTGGTTGCTGACGCCTTTTTTGTCTAAACACCAGTGTGGTTTCGACCAAAACAGAGTTCAAACTTCTGGTAATGTTACACATTTTGACCTACGGATGTTTTGAGGACTGTTCTGGTCATAATGATCACCTTGAAGATCGTAAGCACTGATTGAGTACTCAGATATTTTGTGTTTGACATTCATGTAGACCCATTTGACAACTAGTTCCAATGCTGTTTATTATCAAGATTTGCACTGCTGAGGTTTATGGAATTCAGTTGTTATTCAGTCACACGGTGAGCAGAAAATCCATTTTCTATAGTGACTCTCGTCCACTAAATAACTTTTATTTTTCAGTAATCGTCAGGTCCCATGTACTGTAGAAGGTTAAGTCATTGGGTTGCCACAATGTTTTGACCTACAAACACCAGCTACTTTTCGGCAAAACAGAGTTCTTCTGATATTTTTCCAAATATAAGTTCTGATATGAATGCATTAATGAGCATGAAACTTGTAGTACATACTTTGTAGTTTCCATTTGTGATCTTCTAAAAATTGATCATCACAGATGGATCAGGAAGCAGGGAAGTGTGTGGCGTGTGGAACTGCATGGATGATCTCTGTTGGATAAGATCGACATTTTGGAACTGGAAGAATCAAAATATCATGGGACATGAGTTTTATCATTTTGGAACTGCTTTTCTGTTTATATAGGTGACCTTGAACTTGGGATTCAATGGAAGTCATTTTGGAACTATTAACGCTGCGGATTGGCACGTCTGGCTTTTTGAGTAGTCGGGAGAATAAAATTGTTTGTGAAAGTAGGTGATTGAGGAAACCACTTGAGATGGTTTGTTTATTAGATGTAAGAGAGGGCTGAGGCTCGTAGTGATAAAATCCAGGACTCTCACATGTGGGGCATTGGAGAACAATCCTATAGATCAAAATTCGTACCAAGACAAGATATTGTAATTACTGGTGATTGAATATGGGATTTTTGAAAAAGATTATCGCAATGTGGTTTGATAAGATATTTTCTCCGGTGGCGGGGCGTCTGATCGGTGAGATTGGATCAAAGAAACATTACCACTGCTCTGTTGTAACGGTGGACCAGGCTCCTCTAAATACTGGTGATCAGCTGGGGCTTGGGAACCCATAAAGACTATCTGTGGGACGCCCAGTTCATCTATCAGTCATTCTTGACACAGGAAGACAGAAGCTTGGAGCATGAGGAATCATCCTAGTAAAATGTGGAACTCGTCATGCAGCAGGTGGCCTCGTAATTTACATGATTTCCACAACTATCACTCTTGTTCTTTTTCGTCCTTGATCATTGAGGAAACAAGATTAAAATAAGAAATTGAATGTGAAACTATTGAAGAAGCTGCTAATGTGATCATGTTGACCTTCGTATAATTTTAGTTCTCCAAATGACCGATTAAATGGTGGAAAGCGCATTTTTAAAGGACTAAAGGTTGATGCGAGACATCACTGCACCGAAAACTTGGGTCTCTGCATAAAAGGAAATCCACTGTCTTCATGAAATTTCTCGTTCTGGTAGTTAGGGCTGAATCCCTTTAGTCAGGTAATTTATCCTCTTTTTTCTAATGATAGGTCATTTTCTACACATTTAATAATTTAACCCAGCAGTGCAGGGACTTGATAATAACAGCATTGGAACTATGGTTCACCTGGGTCCCCGGAATTGGCAAACGGTTTCACCTACCTTTTGTAACCTACAGCGATGTTTTGAAGACTATTTTATCACTCAAACCAAAAAGTCATATGGCATTGATGAATTGTTTCGGCCTTTCAGTGGTGCTTCTGTAAATCCTTTTAGTATGTCCGCAATGAAGTTGTTAACCACCTATTTAATTAACGGGTCTTTCTCTCAAGGACATTTTTTCCAAGCGGGTTTTCAAAGGAATTTCAAGAATAATTCCCAGTTTTAAGAAGGGTGACAGACGCAGTGTAGGGTGACAAGAATATTATCAAGAGCCTGTTGCTCTTTTAACCCACCCTATCGTCAAAGGAGATTCTTGAAAAAATCTGTTCATACTAAATTGTTGTTGTCTTGGTTCATACACACTAACTTTTTGTCTAAACACCAGTATGGGTTTCAGGCCAAAACAGGGAGGTTCTTCTGATGCCATTTGTCTTTTTTTTTGTCTTTTAGTTCTATCATGAATCCTTGACACCTTGAGCATCGTGAACCTGCTGTAGGTTTATTTTGTGATTTATCAAGAGCACATTGATCCATTGAGTCATAGGAAATTTCCTAATAATCCAAGCTTGAAATGTGTGGCGTGCGTGGTTTATCTCTTGCATGGTTTAAATCTCTATGGTTAGAAGATCTATTTGATAGATCGTTCTCAGTTCGTGGAGGTGCATGGACAAAAATCAAAATATCTCAGGTCAAATCAGGAGTGCCTCAAGGCTCAATATTGGGCCCCTACTTTTCTCATTTATATAAATGACCTTGAACTTGAATTACCGCTTTGTAGGCCGCTGTTTTATGCGGATGACACATCCTTGCTTTTTGGTGGTGAAGAGGAGAGTATGGAATTGAGAGTTAATGGAACATTATTAAAAATGAGTGATTGGCTTTCCGCGAATGGGTTGTTATTAAATGTAAACAAAACCAACTTCATCCAGTTTCTGACAAAAAATAAGACACCTATTCCAATAGAACTCTCTGCAAATGGTAGGCCCATTAATGAAACAGAAACATCTAAATTTCTAGGTGTTACTATTGATAAGTATTTATCATGGGTTCCTCACATCACTAATGTGAGCAGTAGACTTAGTAGTGTGTGGTTTTCATTGAGAATACTGAAACCACTACTGAATAAGGATTCTCTAGTCACGGTCTACCACGGCTGCTTTGCATCTGTGATAACATATGCGTTAGAAGCTTGGGGGTTTTCATCTCATTCCACTGAGGTATTCAAGGTGCAAAAGCGTGCTATAAGAATTATTGAAGGTCTTTCAATGAATCATACATGTCGAGGGACGTTTAGTAGACTGGGTGTAATGACATTTTATAGTATTCTTATTATTTATCGATCTGCCATGTATATAAGAAAAAATCTTGACCGCTTCAAAACAGTAGGGGAAAGTCATCATTATTCCACCAATTTATTACTTCCCCAACACCGCCTTGCTTTGTCGGAAGGTGATATAAATATTACAGGGATTAAGATTTGTAATAAGATACCTGATGACTTGGAATCTATTGAAAATTATGTGCTCTTCAAGAAAAACTTAAACAATTTGTTGTAGAGAAAGAGTTCTATTCGTTGA
>JADWYY010000055.1:0-34613 GCA_017141395.1 Laodelphax striatellus
CTGAGAGAAAGAAAACAGTTTGGACACAACAGGAAGTGAGTCCATCGGTCGAAAACAATACTTGTTTTTTAACATTCTCTAAGCAGATTGTAAAAGTTTAGTTTCTGTATAAATAAACGTACTGTACGTTTCTATGAAATATACCTACTTTTGCACCCCTCTGTATAGTATTAAAGAAATAGCACTTGATCAAAATATAGGGCCCATCCCAAAAGTAATGATCCTTATTGAAAAAATATCGTTTCAATGATCGGATTGGTACAAGGCCTTAATAATCTTCGGCATCAATTCATTCTTGGAGAAGAGCCTTACAAGCCATGAAGGCATCGTTGCCTATTGTTCTATTGAATGTGTCCGTGAGGGCTGCTTTGAAATGATTTTTCATGTTCTCAATCGAGTCCCAGTGCTTTCCATTTGGCGCTATTTTCAACCGTGGAGACAAAAATAAGCCTGGGGGAGATAGTTCCGGGCCTTAGTGAGGCCGTGGAACCAGGCCGAGGTGAAAAAGGACACGTTAGTCGGTTACGTGGTCCGCCGTGCGCGTTGTCATGCTTGATTATGTTGATTATGCCTGAGATCGTTCTCCTTTGTCCATCGTCGATTTCGGATTATTCAGGGCATCTTCCACCTGGTAAATACTCAACAAACCGTCGCACAGTAGCTGCACATTCTCGTCGATTTGAGAGGTCATTGGGCGTTCAGAGAAGCTTCATCAGCCACCTCTTCCCAGACCTCCTGAACGTCTTGCCCCCACTTGGGAATGGGATAAACACTTATCCTTCAAGACCCCTAAAGCATTGAAAACAGATTGCGATGAAAAACAGAACGAAGCAGAAGCAGAACGAAAAAATGACGAAGCAGAATAATTTGATTGCAGATTTGAGTTCGATGGTAGGTTCCGTATCGAAAACTCTAAACAGAGGCTCGCGAAAAGTCCCCTCCGATTGACCTAAAAGCTAAGAGTCGGAATGAAAAAAATTAATTATTCAGGGTGAAATTGAATGATTGTTGTGAATGAAATTAATAAGCTTGAAGTAATAGTTTGCACGTGCCTTGTAAACATTGCACTTTTCTTGTATTATAAACAATGTCTACTCCTTATAATTATTTTTTCTTATTTTTCAGACTTCTGATCTTCACCGCGACCTCGGAGTGGAATCAGTCATCAGTGAAATGCAAAGAAACATGAGGAAAGGCTTCACCAACATGTGAACGTGGAAGCAATCCAGCTGCTCAATGTCCATGCAATAAGAAGACTACAACGTGAAAAGCGATGTGACTTGGTTGAGTGCTAAAGTGTGAAAGTGCAAAAGCAGTTCTTATATGTGAATTTGTGAAAAATAATCAGATAGTTTTTATTCAGTATAGAAGGATAAACTAATCAACAATACTTTCTTCAACAATCATTAGCAATCTAAGTTAAAATAGAATAGCTTATTAGTCCTTGACTATGTGCTATAGTAATAATGAAAAAAATTCAGACTGTTGAACGCGTGGCTTATTCGACTGAGACACCTTCAAACAATTGAGTTGTTTCGCCTGAAAGAAGCCAATATTTTTCTTAAACTGTAATGAAGGCTGCCATGTTTCATAAAAAACATTTCAAATTATTTTAATTTTCAAATAACCAAAATAATCACTTGTAAATCATTTATAAAGTTAATTTCATAAATTGCATATGTTTTTGTAAATTTATATTGTTTCCATGTTAGTATGTTATTTGGTTTTTATACAAGAGTTTTCTGGAAATTTTATAATAAATTGGAATTTTATTAATACTATTATTTTTCTGTATTATATTTTTATAAGTATTGTTTACCCTGGTGAAGTTAGCCCTACCCAATACGACAAAACATTGTCATACTGTATCTACGAGTGCTAATTTTTCGAGTAAAACTGTGCTGTTCATTCACACAACTGTACAGTACCATAATTTGAAAGTGGGTGGTGCTGGCTTCACGCTAGCCTCAACCAAAACAGATAAAAAAATGTACCATACAGAATTTTAGAGCTGAATTTGTGTTGTTCTAGGCCACAAAGGAAAATATTTTCCCTCAAAACAAAAAAGTTATTCAACTTTTAGTTTTTTTGCCAGTCCCACCCAAAGCATCAAAAATGAAATGTCATATTATATGAAATTAAATATGGTTGTTGTGGATATCCATACTTCGTGTACTGCAGAGATTAATAGAATAAAAGATAACTTCGTGCTATACAGTACTTACACTATTTTGAGTCGCGGACGCGTTTCGAACAACGTTTCGTTTTTTAAGGTAGTCAGTCGTAGCCCAAAGCGCCAAGAATGAACATCATTGTTCGAAACGCGTCCGCGACTCAAAATAGTGTAAGTACTGTATATCACTAAATTAAATAACTATTTCGTGCTGTTTGTAGCTGTCTATATATTTCTTATTGTTTATAATTATTTGTTCTGCTGCCTACTTTTCACTGACAAATTTGTGCTACTAATGACAAAAGTTATTTGGTTTTTGAACGTTCTTGTCAACTCACCTATCTCATGGAAGTTATTGGATAATGCAGAACAAACTCATGCCCTAATGATTCACTATAATGTTCAGCAATACATTATAGTGAATCATTACAATACGACCCTTATTACTAGAATAGAACAATAGGCCTACTAGTATTTGTTGAGCAGCAAGTGCTCTGATAAAGCTAGTCTATTAGTGTTTCGTTTGTATAATTAATTTTCAAGCATTAGCCTTTTTGTAGGTTTATTGTAAAATAATTGTCTTCTAGTTCTAGATTATGAGCTCTTTCCCCGCGCACGGATCAATAGTCCATGCGGGGAAATAATTATTCCATGTATTGTTTTTATTTTGTACTCTGTTTTTTTTTTATTTGAAATAAAGTTGAATTGAATTGAAGTAATAAGATTAAAGAAATACCTACTAAACAATGAAACATTGTCAGAAATAAAAGATTTTTAATAAGAATAGGACTCCGTTGGTAGAAATCACATGATATAGTAGGCATAAATTAATGTGGAAAGTTCTCCAGAATTTAATTATCAACTCAGTCACCGTCCTAACAACAGTTTTTCTTGAAACATTCTTCATGTGACTTGCGCATTTCCAGCCTCAAGCTCATACAAAAATATTCATAATGACTCATTTATGTTCAATAAATTTACAAAGTCCTCTAGAAATGGATCATGGATTTCAATGGATCTGCTCTGTCAACAACATATTTTATCTCTAAAGATGGGTTTTCGTTACTGCGACCGAGTACCGCAGCGGAGCCCGACCCAGCGTTGCCAGATGCCAACTATTTATAGTGGGGATTTTTCATCAATTGCATCTGGCAACGCTGGGTCGGGCTCCGCTGCGGTACTCGGTCGCAGTAACGAAAACCCACCTTAACTCTTGGTGATGTCTTGCAGCAAAAATAGCAAATCGCTAATATAATCAGATGAATAGTCTCATGAATAGTGATATTAGAGCAAACTATATTATAGAGATATAGTTATATCGATATTATATATATAATGTAAATTATAGAGAAGATAATGGTTATAATAATGCTTGAGAAATGATTGGAGACACATTTTTGAATAGCTTGAAAAAATAGACTTCGATTTATACACTTCTCCTGCTCCTTACTTCTACTATTATTCCTCTCCTTCTTCTTCTTCTTTTTCTTCTTCTTCTTTTTCTTCTTCTATTACGACCATTATGAGATCATGAAGGGTGAATTTTGCTGTAACCAAGTTTGGAATATACGTTTTTGAAGCTCTGTCAATGTCTCATTATTATCAATTCTATTGGCACTTGTAATACATCATCTTATAGAAAATTATAATTTCTACAAACTTTGTTATCACTCTAATTTATGTTCAACAAACTATTCAAATTCAAAAGTTATTCACAAAAATCTAGAAGTTACTTAATCTATTACTTATTGGTTTTATGAACATTTTGTTTATCTCACCTTGTAGGAAATTGTATGTTCTACTAGAATGGTCCTTACTGAAATTCAGCTAAAACGTACTGTTCAAAAGTTATAGTCGAAAAACTGCAATCACTACTAAATTTTTTGGAACTCTGGTTTTATTGCAGTCTGCTGACTTGACTTCAGCCGAGGCTAGACAGAGCTGGATTGAGAAAAGTGAACGTCCGCTCCATCTATCGGCAGAAAGTGTAACTAATCTCGACATGGCTTCAGTTTTCTTCAAATTATGGCCTAACGCTTCGTTTTATCGAATAAATGTATAGAACATAAGTTGTAGAAAATGAAATGGTGAACAAAAAACGTTATATATGAATTTTCACTAAATATCGAAATAAAGGCATAAAATCGGAAAAACCTGGCCAGTCTTGTCTCACAGAAGGCATCAGAGAATGAGACAAGATTAGTACAATACTATATACTATAGTTATGCTAGAAATAGCTCACAAAAACTATGCATCATCTTATTTAAAATTCAATTTTCTACAATTCGATATGATAAAAAAGTTTGGCAACAATCAACCGTTGATAAGTTATTGTCAAAACAACGATACAGTGTTTGAACAAAGTGAAAAAGAACTAACTTATCTTTGAAAACGCTACAACCTATTATATATTATTGAAATGTAGAATACAAAAATTGTAGATGAAAGTAAAGGTCATATTATGATTATGAAAAATATCTGTAGCTAAATTGTGTTAGAAAATGTTATTTTGAAGTTGCAGACAAAAATGAGTGAAAATTTGACCAAGAATATACGATCTATCCATTCTTTAAAACTAAATAAATATCGTATTTATTAGTTTATGAAACGTTTTCATACATAGAATAGTAAGGAATTTGATCTTCTACAAGCTAGGATCGATCAAATCGTGATACAAAGCACCATAATGGGAGCTATACATGGAAAAAGTGGTACAAATTCAGCTGCAAATGCGAATTACAATTGTTCCAAGCTGGATAACTCATCCATTTCACAGGTATTTAGAAATTTGGATAATGAATCTTGTAGAAAATTCAATTTCCTAAAATATTGGTCATATGAAAAAATTGGCTATAATGTACTGTTTAGAAGTTATAAACAAAAACATGCGTCAACTACCGTTTTACTTCAACATTCATTTCTGAAATCTCAAGTCTCACCCGAAATAGCTTCAGTAGATGGTCAGAATGCAATTCGTACAGCCCGCGACATCTAGCGGGAATCTTTAAAACTACTACAATAAACTTTACACTTGAGCCGCTAGGTAGCAGTAAAGAACGGTATCGAAATTCCCTGGATGAATTCAAAATATTTGCATATTCCTTTTACAAGTGAATAACTGAAAAATCTAATTTTATTAACAAATACATTCAACTTAGGTCATAAACTTTATGTAATACATGAAATTAGATAGTTATGAAAATATAAAGCGTATGATTTCGTCATTTTTTTGCTAAATAAAAGCTTTATAATGTCTTGCAATCTGATAAACATGAACTATTGATCAGGTAATGTGTATTATTTTTCACAGATAACTTTTCAACCGCTCATTGTATCGAAATATATCACTGAACAAATTTCATAGAAAATTGAATTCTCTTCAAGATTCGATCCATTTTACAACACAAAATTACCAAATAAGTTCACAAGATGCCTGAAGGTCTAGAAGTTAAGCCATTATGGTGCCTCAACACGATTATACTAATGAGGTCACCTAACCACTTTTTCAATTTTGTATTGTATTTATATGTTGTATCATTGTATTGTTTTTGGAAAATGTGTGTAAATAAATGAAATGAAAAATGATGAAATTATTGGGTTTATAACAACTCCAATATAGGTACTTATACTTCATAAGGTTTTAACACTGTTATAACAACTGAATTTCATAAATCCCATCATCATCGAT
This sequence comes from Laodelphax striatellus, assembly GCA_017141395.1. Taxonomy (NCBI): domain Eukaryota; kingdom Metazoa; phylum Arthropoda; class Insecta; order Hemiptera; family Delphacidae; genus Laodelphax; species Laodelphax striatellus. The sequence continues at coordinate 5,863 of JADWYY010000055.1, forward strand.
CACAAATTATATAATTTAAGTACTGAACAGTTCCTCAAAAACTTGTCCAAAACGAATACAAAAATCAAATTTTAGAGACCTTTCTCGATCTTTATCTTTTAATAGTAGCTTTCTCGCACAATATTCAACAAAATATTATAGAACATAATTTGTTGAGTATTAAATTCTTCACAAAACTATATATGTAAGATTTTTCGTCATAAATAAATTAAAAATAAGGAAGATATTTGATGAAAACGCGAACACTGTTACCTTTTTTGATCGTTAGCGATGTTTCCAACTACCTATATCTCGTAGATTCCTCAGTAAATAAAATCATAACCCCATTATCCAATACTTTTATATTTAGAATATACTAAAAATATCGATATAAAATATAATATATATAATATACTAAAACATAATATGTTTTCAAGATATATTGGAAATGTTTACAAAACAATACTTTGGAACTAACCGTACTCAATAAGTAACAGTAGGGAGTGATAATATCAAATCTTCTTTGTTAAATATAGAGTCAGGGGTACCACAGGGCTCGATACTTGGACCTTTTCTTTCTCTGGTCATGATAAACGATCTACCTGCCTACATAGGGTCAGATACAGTGCTGTATGCAGATGACACTACTTTCTTACATATTAATAATGATTTGAGAGACCTTATCCAGGAGACTGAAAGTACTATGGAACGAGCATCTCTCTGGTTCAGGGCAAATGGATTTGTTCTGAATAAAGATAAGACCGAAAAACTAAACTTCAATTTAAAATATGGGTTCAACACAACAATCCCTCTAGTGTAAAATTTTTAGGTATTCACATGGATCAAAAACTTACTTGGGAACCCCATGTCAAATACATAAGCACTAAGCTGTCTAGAGTAATCTATCTGCTGAGGAGTCTTGCTAATGAGGTGCCTAAGAAATATTTAAGGACAGCATACTTTTATTTTTTTCATAGCATAATGTCATTTGGCATACTTTTATGGGGCAATTCAGCACACATAGACGACATTCTACTTATACAAAAAAAAAAAGCCTTGCGAATAATTACTGCATCACCATATCTAGAGCACTGCAAGCCACTATTTATAAATAACAAAATTTTGACGGTAATTAATCTTTATATATATTCCGTTTTGATTCACACTAAGAAAAATTTGCGCAGGTATCAAACTAGAGATAATGTTCATTTCTATAGTACTCGAAACAATAAACAGATTTATATTCAGCACCAGAGATTGTCAAAATCATTAAACAGTTTCGAAATTGTTGGGGAAAATGCTTTTAATAAACTACCAATCGAACTCCATAGTGCACCCCTCTATATTTTCAAGGCAAAGATGCATGAGTGGTTGATGCAAAACCCATTTTATAAGTTGGGCGAGTTTTATGACGCTAAAATTACTTTCCATAAATAATTTTTAAGTGACTACTTAAGTAACTAACTTTTAAGTGACGTTGTCTCATGCCTTCGTGGCTTTCTGACAAAAAAATTTATTTATTTATTTACTATTTATTAGAGGCCTTTTTCTTCTTGAAAACTCAAATAAGCAAAACAAAGTCTAGTTTGAATATTACTTTCATCTATCATAATAGTTTGAATTTCATAAAATTTTGAACTCTATAAATAAATAAATTATAAGTGAATTATAAATTCACTCTATTTTGGAAAATACCTTAAATTCATTTTGATACGATGTCTGCGAAATATTATGCTTCACCAACACAATATGTAGTATAAGATTAAATTAATTGTGTTGGTTTTTAGCGTTCAGTGAGCTTTTTTAAGGTGTTAAATGTTAAATTTATACGATTATAATTAATTTAGGAAGTAATTAAAGTGAGAAACAAGTTCCAAACACTTCAATCCTTCTCAAATATTATAATGGTTAATAATGCATGAGAAATTACTCGATAGGCTACTCACTCTACACTTGAATCACCTACAGAAAAAACTGACTTCAATAATTTATACTCTTCTCCGTGTCCTTCATCTCCTACTCTTTCTTCTTTATCCTCTTCCTCTTCTTCTTCTTTTTCTCATTCAAGTTTTCATTTTAGTCTTATCAGTTATAGTGGAATTCCCATCGTTTAATCAGATAAGAGATTCTAATCTGTTATCTATGGTTTAATATACTACCGTATCACAAGTGTTTTCATCATCGGTAACGTTCTACATAGCTACTTCTTTTCCTCTCTTTTTTCTTTTTGTTCTTCTATCCTATCTTCTTCCTTTCCTCTTCAGCGAAGCCCTAAAATGGAACAAACAAAAAGAGGGAAAGGAGACGAAGGTGGTGGAGGAGAAGAGAAGGAAGAAGAAGAAGAAGAAGAAGAAGAAGAAGAAGAAGAAGAAGAAGAAGAAGAAGAAGAAGAAGAAGAAGAAGAAGAAGAAGAAGAAGAAGACAATACATCCTTTACAATACTATCAATAAAATATTGCTAGGATAAAGAAAGATAACTTACATAGTACCTATATTAAAGGAGATGAAAGTGCAGGAGAAAGAGGAAAGAAGAAGAAGAAGAAGAAGAAGAAGAAGAAGAAGAAGAAGAAGAAGAAGAAGAAGAAGAAGAGGAGGAGGAGGAGGAGGAGGAGGAGGAGGAGGAGGAGGAGGAGGAGGAGGAGGAGGAGGAAGAAGAAAGAAGATAAATAAGATGAAGAAGAAGGGAGGAGGAAGAATGAGTAGTAGAAGTAAGGAGCAGAAGTGTATAAATCGAAGCCTGTGTCTTTCTTAAAGCGATTCAAAAGTTTGTCTCCAATCATTTCTCAAGCATTATATACCATTATGATTATCTAAGGTAGATTGATGTATTTTGAGCCAGTTATACTAACTTCAGCTACTTCTAAAATTTACTATAATAACATAACTATAGCATATATCACATTGGAAAAGCCTCCTGAACGCTAAAAACCAAAACAATCACTTCTTATAATGTGTTGGTGTTGAATATTTTGCAGATAATATATATTATATCAAAATCCATTTATTTACCAAAATAGAATGAATTAATTCATCTCACATTTTATGACTAACAACAATAATTATTTTTATCATTAAATTACATCTCCATGACACAATAATAATATTGCAGACAGAATTCAAAAAATAATTAAATTTGAACAATTTATGGCACGGCATGAAAGTAAAATCCAACCTTGACTTTGTTTTGCTTATTTGAGTTTTCGAAAAGGAAAAGGCCTCTCCCAATTTATTGTATTGTGAACAATTTCAATTTTTTTTGATTAAACGTTGATATTTATAGATTATTTTCAATATATAAGTGTTGAATAATAGTTTTATGACTTTATTTACTGATGAATCTACTAGAAACTGTTGGAAACATCTTTAACGGTCAAGAAAGGGAACAGCGTTCCCGGTTTCATCAAATAATATCTTCCTTGTTTTTGATTTTAACGAAAACCCTTGAATAACATGTTCTATTAAATACTTGACAAATTATTTCTTATAATATTTTATATTCTATGAAAAATATAGGCTACTAAATTGTAAGATAAAGATCGAGGTATCCATACTGAAGGTCTCTAAAATCCAATTCTTTTATTAGTTTTGAACAAATTTTGAGGAACTATTCAGCAATAAGATTCATGAAATCTATTTGATATAGTGTTGAAACCTCAAAGAAAATAGCTTTTATGAAGTATAAGATAGTATTCGAGTTTTAAACCCAACTGGCTTAACTTCTAGAGTTTGAGGTATCTTATGAACTTGTTTGATCATTTTGTGTCATCAAATGAATCAAATCTTGTAGAGATTTCAATTTAATATAAAATTTGTTCAGTGATATATTTCGATACAAAAAGCGGTTGAAAAGTTATCTGTGAAAAATCAAACCCATTGCCAAATCAAGAGTTCAAGTTTATCAGTTTTTAAGACATTAAAAAGCTTTTATTCAGCAGAAAATTACGTAAATATACGCTTTATATCTAATTAAGAAGCTAAATTCATGTACTACATCAAGTTTGTGAGCTAAGATAGAGTTATTTGTGAATAAAATTAAATTTTTCTGTTTTTGACTTGTAAAAGGAATATGCAAATATTTTGAATACATCGAGGGAATTTCGAGACTGTTTTTTACTGCTACCTAGCGGCACAAGTATGAAGTTTGTTGTGGTAGTCTTGAAGATTTCCGCTAGTAGTCGCGGGCTGTACAACTTGACTTCTGACCATCTCCTGAAGCTATTTGGAGTGATGAGCTGGAGATTTCAGAAATGAATGTTGATGTAAAACGATAGTTGACGCAGGTTTTTGTTCATAACTTCTCAACGGTGCATTGTAGCTGATTTTTGCATATGACAAATATTTTAGGAAATTTAATTGTCTACAAGATGCATTACCCAGATTCCCAATAACCTGAGGAATGAATGAGTTATACAGCTTGGAACAATTGTAATTCGCATTTGCAGCTGAATTTCTACCACGTTTTCCGACTATAGCTTCCAAATAGTGCTTTGTATCACAATTTTATCGATTTTAGCTTGTAGAGAAGATTAAATTCCCTAAAATCGAATGTATGAAAATGTTTTATGAATAACCTATAAATATGATATTTATTAAGTTTTAAAGACTGGGTAGATCGTTTATTCTTGATCAAATTCGCACTCATTTTGTCTGTATCTTCAAAATGGTATATTCTAGCAACTTTTTTTCAGAGATTTCTTGTTAGTAATAATATGACCTACATTTTAATCTACAATTATTGTGAATTTTTTAATAAATGGAAAGTTATCGCGATTTTGAAAATATGTTAGCTCTTCATCTTGTTCAAACATGCTGTACGGTACGGTATCAATGTTCTGTCAATAACTTTTCAACGGTTGATTGTTGCCAAATTCTGCTTATTACATGATAATATATATTGTAGAGATACAATTTCTAATAAGATGATGCATAGTTATTGTGAGCTATTTCTATCATAACTACAGTATTTTGCTTAAAATCAAGCCTTATCTCGTTCTCTGATGCCTTCTATGAGACAAGACTGCCTAGGTTTTTCGATTTTATGCTTTTATTTCGATATTTAGAGAAAATTCACTCGGAACGTTTTTTGTTTAACATTTTATTTTCTACAACTTATGCTATATGCATTTTTTCGATAAATCGAAGCGTTAGGCCATAATTTGAAGAAAACTGAAGCCATGTCGGAATTAGTTACACGTTCTGCCGATAGATGGAGCGGACGTTCACTTTTCTCAATCCAGCTCTGTCTAGCCTCGCCTGAAGTGAAGTCGGCAGACCAATAAAACTTGTGTTCCAAATAATTTTGTAGTGGTTGCAGTTATCCTTCTATAACTTTTGAACAGTGCGTTTAAGCTGAATTACAGTAAGAACTATTCTTGTAGAAAATAAAATTTACTACAAGATGAGTTATAAATAGTGTTCATAAAACTAATAAATAACAAGTAATAAAGCTTTAAAAATTGAGTACATTCCAATTACAGCAGCAACTCATATAGTTTTCTATGAATAACTTTTGAAGGATGCATTTAAATTTAATTGAGGTCATGACAAGATTTGTAGAGAATTGAATTCTCTATAAGATTGTCTATTGAAATTTACAAAACCGTCTGAAAAGTTTGAAATAAAATAGTTATTCAGCTTGAAAAATGGTAATCCACATTTCCAGCTGAATTTCTTTCTCGTTTTTGACTATAACTACAAAATAGTGCATTTTATCACAATTTTATTGATTAGGACTTGTAGACGATCAAATTCCTAATAATTTTATGTATGAAAATGTTCGATAAACTGATAGTACGATTTTTTTTTAGTTTTAAAGATAGATAGATCGTATATATTATATTATGTTAAGTCAAATAAGCACTCATGTTTTGTATAGAAAAATCAATCATAGAGGACTAATTTTATTCAAAATTAAATTTCCTATTAGAATATGTTGTATATTTTATGATACAAAACTATAAACTAAGGGGATAAATCTATCTTGAAGGAGAGGCATCACTCAGTCACAGTAGTAAACTATCTTGTGAATCAATTTTTGTATTGAAATTTCTCTCTGGTTGATTGTATAAAAAATAATAGAGAACAATTTTTATTTAGAATAAACTCTCCTATTAGAATATGTCTATTTCACTACACAAAACCATTAATTGACGTGAAAAATCTGTCTTAGAGTAGGCGTAAATTCGTTAGCTACGAGCCTTAGAATATATTATTCAATATTATTATCGATATTACTATAGATATTATTTTCTTCAATTCATTGTAGTTTATTGTAGTCCAGTATTATCAGAATCAGACAGTTAACTATTTTAGAACAATAATGGATTATTTATGTAATAGCATGCATACCGTATTCAATGAAATTACTTGCCATTCGAGTCAAGTAAAATCAAATTATATCAAAATTTATTTAGAATAAATTCATAAGAGATAAATAAAATAAAGATTTTAAATGAAATAATTAACCAAACAATCAATAGAAATAAAGCGTGTGTTACCGGTACCATAATGTGCAGTTTTAGAATGTTTTATTTTTTTTCAGAACTTTAAGACAATAAAGTTAACCATTTCTTTGGAAAGCAATTCTTGAATGAAAGATAATATTGAATTAACTTATTACCAATGTAAAAATTATGGAGAAACAGCACGTTTTAAGACTCTTCGGTTTCTATCATTCGCACATTACAATAATATCTTGACACCAATGAAAACCTATTTCTCATTGAATAATTAGTATTTTAATAGTTTATTGTGGTACATATTCTTCGACAGTGACTGAAAAATTTCCAAATATTTCAGGAAACATTGCACATTACAATCAAGCATATGGCAGCAATATAGACTTTCAACATAGACTTTATTGTTTTGCATTTTTGTGTTTTTGAAACGAAACATGACGATGCGATCAATTTTGCATTGTTTCAAGAAGGAGAAAAAGGCGGTAAAGAAGAAGTAGGAGACGAATAAGATAAAGAAGGAGAACGAGAAGAAGAATAAGGAGAAAAAGAAAAATGAGTAGAAGAAAGTGATGAAAAAGGTGAATATAAAGAGGAGAAGAAGATGCAGAAGAAGATTGAAAAGAAGGAGGTGAAGAAGAAGAAAATGAAGTAGAAGAAGAAGAAGAAGAAGAAGAGAAAAAGAGAAGAAGAATGAGAAAAAGAAGAAGAATAAAAAGAAGAACAAGGAGAAGTCTAGTAGCCTATTACGGTCACTTGCGGAAGTACCCTTCAACGTCCTCTTGGCCCCAACAAATGGTTCCTGTCATAACTCGTTTTTGACATAACTTATTCATGTGTTTTTTACAGTATAGAATAAAAACAATTAACCAAAGTGAACTGTGAATTTATAACCCCTCATTGCTGAACATTATTGTCAACTTATTGCGTTAAGCTGCAGTTCACTGTGTTCAAGTTTGAGAGATACCGGTATAGAGTGACTTACAAGAAACGAACGTTTTTGAAATGGCTAGTATACATGCCTTTGGTAGGCGTTGTGGCGACGGAGGACAGGTCATCATGTACCAGCCATTTCGAAAACATCAGTCTCTTGTAATTCACCCTATATACAATAGCCTAATAATTGATAATTATAATAGTATTAAGTCACTTTTTACTTTACTATCAATTCTGGCGCCTGTTTTCTAAAAATTTAGAAGTCATGTAATACAGGAACAGCTGATATTAATTCCCGTATTTGCTTTGGAGTGATTCTCTTATATTACGTGACTTATAGGATTTATTCAGGGCCCTGGTTCACGTTACAAAGTTGTATTTAATTATGCCAAACAGCTTACCTGCTTAAGCAGACAGCTAGTCGTTCTCTACTAGTTCTGAAATATCTGTAATTTGTATAATCAGATTCATCCTATTTGACGCTTGGCATTAGATAGATAATAATAATAATTCCGTGTAACCTGGCTGGCTCAGGTCTGGTGTCAGAGTTTTCAGGTCACTCCTGATCAGTTCAGGGTCTCTGACGTGACTTAACGACTGTTTTTTAGGCAGCCGGGACCGACGGCTTAGCGTGTCCTCCGAAACACGGAGATATTAGATAGATAGATATTATTCTTTGCCATCGACAGCTACGGTCATCTGCAACATCAAGAAATAATATCTCTCCATCTAATGACAAACGTCAAATTAAATGAATCTGATTATACCATCCTCCCTGGATGTTATTTATCATTATCATCAATGAATGATAACACTTCATCAAGTTTCTTGTTAAATCTAAAATATCCCCTGAACTTATCTTTATCAACTTGTAAATCTGACATAAAAAATGATAAAACTCTCCATACAATCTCCTTTTATTGTCGATTGAGTGCACCCAATGGGATCTATTATAATCAGATTCATTTAATTTGACTCTTGGCATTAGATAGATATTATTTCTTGACGTTGCTGATGACGGTAGAGTACGATGTCAGAGAAATAATATCTAGGCCTATCTATCTAGCTAATGCCAAGCGTCAAATTGAATGAATCTGATTATACTTAAAGAATATAACAGAGTTAAAACATCATCGTCACTGCTTGAGCTGTTATTGAGCCATGGAACACTTTTAAAAAAAAACTTATACCAAGGTGGCTGATACTGCCTTTCATGCATTCCTAATAAATAAAAAAATGGCTTATTTTGTTACACCTTGCCTGTCTTCTTGAAATAGGTTCTATTACAATTGAATCTCTTGAATGATTACAAAACAAGCATTTTTCAACCATTTCAAAAGGGTATAGTGTATCTCGCTTTCTCACCAGACATTATTTTTCATGGCTAATAAAAATTTGTACCTACTGTATATATTTTGAACGGAAGTGAATTTTGAAAATCCAATTGCATACATTCTTGTTCCTCTATTCAAGTACTTTTCATCCATCCATCTGAGTATTAAGCAATTTTTTTACAAAAAACCGCACAATCTTATAACTTAGTAAGCTACTTGAAAAAAGGAATAGATATGCTCAGATTTTGAAAATTTCCTTCCGTTCATGAATGGTTAATTAAAAATTGCTATTTGCACCTCAAAAACAGGCATTTTTATATAGGTACTGAGAATTAGAACCTATATCTTTTGAACGTGGGCGAAATTCGTAAATCCAATTACATACATTTTCTTGTTATTTCCAGTAGTATATAAGCACTTTTTTCACCGAAATAACGCACGATATTTTATTATACATAATGGTTTTTATAAAGAAAAATAGGAAAAAATAAAACGCCCATACTATGATATCTTATATTTAGGTGCTGAAAAATAGACAAGAATATGAGCTCTGATTTTGAAAATTCACTCTCGTTCAAGAGATTGAATTGAGAAAGCATACGCCTTGGCATACCTAATAAATACTGGCAATTTCCACATCCAGAACAGACATTTTCCCATTATATAATGTAAGGAAGAAGTTCTTCCTTCTCTGTGATGTTACTGAGTTTATACTCCGTGGCGAAGCGTGGTATACTTATTTGGTCATCGATGGATAAATTTCCTATAGGAAATAAATAAAAGTATAAATTATACGCCACCTTAGCACCTTGCTGTTTACTTCCACCTCAGCACTACTTTGAGACGAAGGAGAAAGCAGCTCTTGGTGGGGTCTAAGCAAGGCTATCGTTGAACAATAATAATGATTAATTTTAGCCAAATACTCTCTAAACATTAATATCTGTGATAGGATTATCAAATCAATATTGCCCAGCTTGGAAGGGTAATGAACAAACTAGATGGATGTTTCTCAGTAAATGACTTTAATCACAGTGATACATCACAAAAGCAAATTGAAAAGCATTTTAAAATGTCTAAAAACTCTCATCAATCAATAGAAATAATCAAAATTCCATTCTACAAAGAAGTTTATCATGTCCATAAATTATTACCTGTAAACATTGCATAAGAATTGGTTTAGGTTCATTGAGGAAAAAAGGCTGATTATTTAGAATTTGATACTAATTAGATAATTTGTTAAATAAATCATCAAATCCCTCCTTCACATCTAAATAGAACTATTAATATTGAAGTCAAAACTCAGGTAGGATTTTAGGTTATGTCTATGTTTGTTTTGATTTCAGTATTTTGGTCTCTGGCTCACTGCAAGCAGCTGTTCAGTCCTCATCTGTTTAGAAAACAGTATTGTTATAAATTTAATTGAACATCATTGTAATAATCAATATCAAAAATAAGATACATAATTTTTTATATCTCTAAATAAATAACCCTCACTACATAATTGACAAAGTTGTTTTTATGTATTTCATTATCAGACTCCAGTTTCAATTTATCGCCTGCATTAAATTTTAAAATTGTTTTTACGTTTATATAATACTCAGAAAAATACTCAAACATATCTTTATATCGAAGATTTGATTAAATATTTAATTTAATATTATTGCAGGATACTTTTAACTTGTCAGAAAACATATGTTTTAAAGAGCAATATCACAATACTTAACCTACAAATGCTGAATCTCGCAGATTATTGAAAAGGTCTTTTAAAGAGTTATTCTTTGAAAAGTATTCTTTAAAAAGGTCTTTTAAAGACTTTAAAGGTCTTTAAGACTTTTAATCCTTTTTATTATCGTGTCAAAATCACTGTTAAATTATTACCGAAAAGCTGATTTCTGACAAGTTAAAAGGATCGTGCTATATATAAAAGATGTGACACACCTAGAGCGCTCTGAGGTCTAACAGCTATGCTTCATTTGCAAAAGTGTTGTCACGATGCCAATGACACAAAAACGCTGTTCATGCGAGTAAATCGCAAAAATAAACCCTATCCTGCCAATGTTAAATTTTTGAAAAATTATACGACAGCGTATCTACAGATATAGAAGCAATGCTATTTTGGCCTTTGCGAACTGAAGTGAGGCAAGTAAATCCGAGCGGGAAATTCAAATTCATGCCAGTAGGATTGATTCGACTGATGATAATTACAGCCATGTTTTATGATGCTCATGATGATAATGACAATGATCTTTTGTACCGTATAGCAGGAACCTTTGAAATTGTTATAAAACAGCTGATTGATGTACGCTTGTTTACTAACGTTAAATCAGCTGTTTTATGACAAGTTAAAAGGATCCTGCTATGCAGATATATACAAGATAATACTGTATAACCTCTTCGAATGATCTTGAAGGAGAATTTGGGAAAGAAGGTTATGTGGTCTATCTATTTAGCGTATGGCTTTGGTTGGTGGGGAGACCCGAAAGTAGTTCCATCTCGCCGTTTATAACCTAATTCCAGGTTGAAGTTCCATTTCACTTTGCAATATGTTCACAAATTCTGAAAAAGGTTATGTGGTGAGATGAAGATTGAAGAAGGAGAGATGGACTGGATGAGTAATGAGGAGAAGAAGGAGATAAATTATGAAGAGAATCAAGTTTCATTACAAATAATTTGAGGTATGAATAATAAATAAATTCATGTTCTAATTCAATTGTAGCTCATTATTCAGTTGTGTTTGTTATTTTTCATCAACATTTGTGTAATATAAATAAGGTTACTAATATTTAGCTGACTAAATGAGGTTAGGTTATGGTTGGGATAGTTTTAGCATAATTTTACAACAGTGTTCTTAAATGTTAATATTATTGAAATTTGACAGCTTATTGAATCTATAATTTAACGTAGATCAGTGTTGATCAGATTAGTTAATCTGATACAATACAATACTCTTCTATAACAACAGGTTTGATGAGAATCTACTCAATTTGAACTCGGTATTGTAGGCTAGTAACTTAGTTTAGATTATTTTAGCTATATTGTAGATAGCATTTCTTGAGATGATTAAATTTAATGAAATTCAACGAAATATTTATGAGGATAAAATTAATCTTGGAAGCTCATGTAGCCTTGTTTATTATTGAAGATATTAGTTACATAGCCTATTGAGTAATTTCATTTTCAACAGTCTCAACTCATCTCTATTCTAGTTAAGACTACCTTGGCTAGCCTATCTACAATTTGAAAATCCAGTCTTTCTTGTTGATGTTTGATTTTGAATTCATACTCTTTGAGACATTGTATGAAATTCATGTAGGCCTATATAATTATAGGCTATATTTATTAGTTGATATTTTCCATTTGGAAACGTTAACATTGAAAACAATTCATGATATTTTAATTGGTCTTTATTTTTCAGGTGAAATCCTTCAAGCCTCCTCGACCACCAGTTTCCAGTGCAAAGAAATCCTGCCTGACAGTGCCTTCTCCTGGAAAGGCAGCTGCATATATCCAACAGCGAAAAGGAATACGACGACAATGATAACAGCAGCACGGCTGAAACTACCGAAGCAACACTTGTTAATGACACCAGTGAATTACAGGTGAGCAAATAGAAAATTCATACTTTTTTGTAATTTCAGTCTTATTAATTTAATGTGATGAAAACTCTTAAAATTATCAGTTTAACCAGATGTACCGTAATATTTTTCCATTTGTAAAGACAAATTTAACTAATAAAATTTCTTAAAAGTTGAACTGAAGAGGTTAGAAATGGTCAAGAGCACTGTAATGGAGCGGAGACAGGTTGCTAGTCTATTGAGTGTATATAAACTTTATGTGTGCATTGGACTATTTGTTTGAATAGAGTAGATCAGGGGTGCCCAACCTTTATCAATCAAGGGCCACATTGTCAACATTCAAAGGCAAGGCGTGGCGAGGGGGAAGGGAAGCGGGGGATCGGGGGGCCTCCCCCAGGAAATTATGTAATTTTCACCCTTATAAAACACATTTAATGCTTCCTGTAATGTAAATTTTCCTTTTCGGTTTTTGCTGAAACACCATGTTAATGGTTACATTTCAGTTTTATTAATGTTTTTGTCTTTATGGTAACATGGCGGGCCACATAAAATCATCGCGGGCCGTAGGTTAGGCAGCCCTGGAGTAGATGATCATATTATGATCCATGTATTGCTAGTTACCCATTGCTTATTGCTCCGGTGTGCGACCGGGGTTATTTACAAGAATAACTATACGAGCAAAACTAATGATCATAAATGCTATTTGCGACACCACAATACTTCACTGTCACATACAATACCATTTTAAGAAAAACCCTGAAATTCAAGAGTAGCCCTAAAATGTAGTCTACACGTTCCAATCGGCTACGGAGCGTCTCCGCTCCATAAAGTACTCTCAACGTCTTTTTCCAGGACCGAAGAGGTCAATGCTCTGTATGCAGTAGTTCACGTATTTATTCATTTTATACATGATGAATAAATGGCTTCAATAGGTTAATTTAATCAGAATATCTCAAATTCTAATCTGAGTTCTGTAATTCGGTACTTTGCTTGAAAAGCTCGGCTATCAAAAATAACTACAGTGCTTTTCATCCTTGGAGACATCTGAGTACAGATATATACAGTAGAGAGTAAGAAACAGTACCCACCAACTTTCCCAGCTAGCCAATCACACGCCTGCCTCGTTGCCAATATGCACACTTCTATAATAGTGATGAACAGATGTTTAATTTATGATCATCTTCTCCACTTGCATTAGATAGATAGATAGATAGAAAGATATTATTTCTTTGCCATCGTACTCTACGGTCATCAGCAACGTCGAGGAATGATATCTCTCTATCTATCTATCTAATGCCAAGCGTCAAATTAAATAAATGTCATTGTAACACACCGAGTCGTGATATCAGACTGAGATTTCGGTTTGATAAGCATGCGTGCACAGATGATTAAACAGCACACAATATGACAACATTGCTGGGCATTCCAATTGGATAACGCAGCAAGCTGGCCAGTTGTCTTCAAGGATGAAAAGCAATTTCTTTATTCATAGGTAGCCTACTACAAAAAGCATAGTATTTTTTTTTATAATTTTAGAGGAATTGAATCCCGTGTTTATGGATTGGTAACTCTATGCGAATCCCTTGCCTGATTTGTATAAAACTTTTTAATAAGTTTTTAATAATAGAATTTCGTAATCAAAACTATTCTAATCTTTTTACATTTGAAAATTAATTTTTTTAAAATTTTTCCAGTATGCCAAAATGGATCTATCATGTTTGGAAGGATGATCGATCAGCTGATTGGGAGCTATTTTGTTGAGAAGTGGGCCTCCCTCCCTTTCAAATCAAACACTTCAAGCACCTCTGAAAAATGTCAGTTTCACTTTTATTGATTCATTCATTTATACACTCATATTAATTAATTCATGCAACTTTTATTAAAAAAAAAAAAAATGAAGAGACTACTAAAGCGAATGGCTTATTGGTTTCATGCAAGAAATGTGCGCTCAAAATAGATCACATCCATTAAATAATTTAATTTCATAAAATAATAATAATGGGGAAAATACATTATTCACTTCAGAATACATTGTTATAATCAATCAATTTCTTTATTCAAAACATACATCAAAAAGTACATGAATGCGTCTCCATAATTATTTTTAACAAGAAAATAAAATACAAACAGAAATAAGTAAATCTCAATATCTCAACAATAGTCTTAATATCTCAAGTTTGCATTATAAACAACTGTACAATTCTAATGCAATTAGGTACTTTTTCAATTGATTTTTAAACCGCTTAATATCGAATTCTTTCTTAATACTAGCAGACAGGTAACCCATGAATTTGATGCCCATGTAGGTTGGGCTTTGTTTGTAATTTTCTCTACTATGCTCCTTAATAATGAAAATAATAATGTCTTCTTAATAATGTCATTGATTGTAAAGAATACATTATTGGAAAAATTGAGAAATCGATACAGTTTGTGAATAATCAATTATTAATTAAGTTATTGATGCAATCATATTGGAAAAATCATCAAGTCAGTGTTGTAATGATATTTAAAAATATATTCAGGAGAATAGAATTATATAACTTGAAAGTATATTTGGAAAAAAACATACGATATCGTTTGGCTTGCGGGAAGTGCAAGTATGTACAGAGACATTAATTTAATTTGACGCTTGGCATTAGATAGATAAATAGAAAGATAGATAGATAGAATGACTGCCTTTATTTTTTACCTGGGAGGGCGAAGTTAGGGCGCAGTCGGCCCTCTCTTACACTAAGCCTCGAAGATAGATCGATAGATAGGGGCTATATAGATAGAGACTGTATAATCACAGTGTGGTCTTTGGTGTGAAAAGTCCCATAACATTTTGTTGAAACATTCTTTATTCCCACCTCTGTCATACTTTTTCCAAATTTAACTTTGATATGGTGGCCAGTATTACACTATTTATTATCATACATCTATGATCATGATAATATGTTCTCTCTAGGAGAAGAAATGACATAGACATGACCTTAGTTCAACTATTATAATAGTTGGTCCATTACACTGAAATATTTTTCAACACAGATATTTGATAATATACTTATGAAATAGAACTATTATAGTGTAATACCGGCCTATGGTATTACAGGCTAACATGAACCCATTTGTCGAACTTCTTTTGAGAGAAAAAACATCAAAATTAACTTTCTAACATTAAAAATGGTCTCTCTACTCTTTGTATTGCTTTGAAATTATGAAAACGGTGGATTTGTCCAAGCTGTGACATCAAATGGCTATCCAGTCTCTGCAGTGTATGGTAACCATAGCATAGATCAAGCTATTCCTCACCAACTATACGTGCTTAGTGTATATTCAGCTGCTCCTGTTTTTCAGGTTTTATCGTTTTTCCAGAAAAACTACACCTACCAATGAAATTAATCATTTACATGAACATTTGAGTATCTACTTGGAACGATATTGCATGCACATTTTATAGCAGTTTTCCATCTATTCCTGTGTACTACATCCACCAATAAAATTAATTATTTGCATGAAAATTCGAGTAGCCTACCTACTTTATTTATTTACCTACATTTATAGCACTCGTTTTGTTCATTCAAATGGAACTACACATGAAAAGAAACTAATTACATGAAAATTTTAGTACTAGATATTGTATAATACTTTGAGTAATGATATTGTATAAAAATTTGATTGCATGTTTTGTTTTTTGTTACAGCCTCAAGGTCTGCATGAGAACATGCCTCACTCGTACACCTTCAAGGCACTAAAAGTGTGCATGATATTGTCTCTGTGCTTCGATGAATGGAGTCACCTGCTTCAGTTTTTCCCGCTTCCAGAGTGGAGCTCTACGATCGCATTGATCGCCTCGAAAGGATGTACCACTAATCCTAGTTATGTTATTTTTGATATTTAATTCTTCATTACTGTATTTCTAATAAATTGAGAAACATTTTCGACAAACTTGATTATTTTGTTAACTTGCATGACTTTTTAAAGTGAGTTTTTTTTGCAATTTTTAAATCTGGAGTCATTTTTTATCAAGTTAAAAAGGGTATACAGTATTTCTCCTAAACGGAGGTCGGATGCACCCTGAATGCTCAGGAGCTAAGAGCATTCACAGGTTTTTATTTTGCAGCTCCAGAAGAGATATTTTTCATGGCTAATTAAAATTTGTATATCTCCTGAACGAGGGCGAATTTCCTGAATCTAATTGCATATTCTTGTTCCTCTCTTCAAGGACTATCATCCACCCAAGTTTGAGCATTATTTTTATTTTTCACCAAAATGAAGCACGATGTATACATCATGGTTTTATAGAAAATTCTCAAAAAATAGAAATCGCTCAAACTTTGCAATCTTATAGTATTTGAAGAGAGAAACAAGAATATGTGCTCGGATTTTGAAAATTCGCTTCCGTTCAGGAGATATGAGCAATTGAAGATTGCATTCCGCACCTCTAGATCAGGTATTTCTTATTGCTACTTGAAATTCGCATATCTCCTGAACGGGGGCGAATTTCCTGAATCTAATTGCATATTCTTGTTCCTCTCTTCAAGGACTATCATCCACCCAAGTTTGAGCATTATTTTTATTTTTCACCAAAATGAAGCACGATGTATACATCATGGTTTTTATAGGAAATTTTCAAAAAATAGAAATTGCTCAAACTTTGCAATCTTATAGTATTTGAAGAGAGAAACAAGAATATGTGCTCGGATTTTGAAAATTCGCTTCCGTTCAGGAGATATGAGCAATTGAAGATTGCATTCCGCACCTCTAGATCAGGTATTTCTTATTGCTACTTGAAATTCGCATATCTCCTGAACGGGGGCGAATTTCCTGAATCTAATTGCATATTCTTGTTCCTCTCTTCAAGGACTATCATCCACCCAAGTTTGAGCATTATTTTTATTTTTCACCAAAATGAAGCACGATGTATACATCATGGTTTTTATAGGAAATTCTCAAAAAATAGAAATCGCTCAAACTTTGCAATCTTATAGTATTTGAAGAGAGAAACAAGAATATGTGCTCGGATTTTGAAAATTCGCTTCCGTTCAGGAGATATGAGCAATTGAAGATTGCATTCCGCACCTCTAGATCAGGTATTTCTTATTGCTACTTGAAATTCGCATATCTCCTGAACGGGGGCGAATTTCCTGAATCTAATTGCATATTCTTGTTCCTCTCTTCAAGGACTATCATCCACCCAAGTTTGAGCATTATTTTTATTTTTCACCAAAATGAAGCACGATGTATACATCATGGTTTTTATAGGAAATTCTCAAAAAATAGAAATCGCTCAAACTTTGCAATCTTATAGTATTTGAAGAGAGAAACAAGAATATGTGCTCGGATTTTGAAAATTCGCTTCCGTTCAGGAGATATGAGCAATTGAAGATTGCATTTTGCACCTCTAGATCAGGTATTTCTTATTGCTACTTGAAATTCGCATATCTCCTGAACGGGGGCGAATTTCCTGAATCTAATTGCATATTCTTGTTCCTCTCTTCAAGGACTATCATCCACCCAAGTTTGAGCATTATTTTTATTTTTCACCAAAATGAAGCACGATGTATACATCATGGTTTTTATAGGAAATTCTCAAAAAATAGAAATCGCTCAAACTTTGCAATCTTATAGTATTTGAAGAGAGAAACAAGAATATGTGCTCGGATTTTGAAAATTCGTTTTCGTTCAGGAGATATGAGCAATTGAAGATTGCATTTTGCACCTCAAGATCAGGTATTTCTTATTGCTACTTGAAATTTGTATATCTCCTGAACGGGGGCGAATTTCCTGAATCTAATTGCATATTCTTGTTCCTCTCTTCAAGGACTATCATCCACCCAAGTTTGAGCATTTTTTTTATTTTTCACCAAAATGAAGCACGATGTATATGAAGCAACACACAACGATTAGTCATTGCATCAGTGTGTGCTGCTTCATAAGCAACTATGTAGATTTCTGTGACTAATCTTGTCTTGTCTTGACTAACCGGTGTACGCCTAGCCTTAAATTAATCGATCGAATCCACATGAGAAGAAGTTGCAAGTCATGCCAGGCACAGCAGCACTATCATCTGCCCACGCCACTCAAGACACCATACGCTGGTGGCCCTGCAAATCATTAATACAAACTTATTACTACGAAAAATACCGCCATCAAATTACTATTTAGCTTAGACATCTGGGTTGGAAATCAATTATTGTCATTACACAAAGATGATATACAAATTATACAAATTGATCCACTAGACCCGTCTGCATTACAGAGACTGTATATCACAGTGGCCAATTGGTGTGGAAGAGTCCACAACATTTTATTTCACGCCACCGCCTTACTTTCGCCAATATTTTGAATAGAATAGAATTCTTTATTGTCATTAAACACATAGTGCAATAGACATAGTCAATCAGGACACATACAAATCATACAACAGTCACACAGAATCAGACAATATAAGACGAATTCTGATATGGGCTTACATGCAAACTTCCAATCTATCCAATCACTTGTCAAACTTGTATTAAGAGCAACGACATAAAATAACTTTTCTTGGCAATAACTAACATTGGTAAAGGCAATATTGTAGGTTGGAAATGTGTCAATCAATATAACATACAGTATATCGATGTTATTCACGTATTCTGTCCTCAACGTATTCTTATGGGAATCGGTAAAAGTATACTATACTATTATCAATTAATATACTATACTATTTAATGCACTATTTGACACAAGGTGTATAGAATGAATGGTGGGTTGGAGGTTGGCCAAGGAAGGCCAGACAGACAGAACAAAGAAAGAATGGCATAGCACAGCATAGTCAATGGAAAAATGCCATTCTAGATGTGTTGCAAAAGAACCCTTATACAACTCCACAGCAAAAGAAGAAGGGAGTGGGGAGAAGGGCTCTGGTTTGGGAATATCGCAGTGGATGCTTCATGTGATGAGATGAAGTTTATCACACTGCTGACTTGGGCACTTGATGTTGAAGCCCACCGATCTGCATCCACCATGCAGAGAGATAACGATATACAAAATGTAATATTGAGCATAAACAGTTGAAATATAGAGACCTACAATATGAGACCTAGATACGATGTTGTAATTGAATTAAATATTATTTGTGTGGAACTGTTGATGTCTTTGAAATAATCATTTTTTATAAATACCGTATCATGTTAATTGTTGCAAAAAGCGGGAAGTTCAAAAATCATAGCAGAGACTAGCAAGAAAATACTTGGATCTGATTAATACATTCATTAAAACCATTAAATAACAAAGTATTGATCATTTAATTCAATTCTATCTCAAAATCTTATTTTGTTCTTATCTTACAATGGTAAAACCCCTTCCATTGCGTGCATAGTTCCGCCATTCATAGTGCTAAGGTCGCCAGCTATCCTTTATTCTCACGGTCTATACAAATATTTTTTTTCGGTCCCTTGAGCTACGTAAAACCGGAGTTCCACTGTATCTGTGGTACAGTTTCACAATTGATGCGAAAATAGCTAGCTGTCTATTCGATATGCTTTTTCAAGCCGTTCTTGCATAGTTACAATAGCATAGTCGTAGATAGCAAATAGCAGATAGAATTGGTAGCAAATAAAAAAAAAATTGCTCACCAGTTAATAGTACAGACACCAGTCCACTGTTATTAGTGAGCTTCGACTGCTGTACGAGTAGCATACCATCCTCGAGTATGTTGCGAACTGGCAGGCCCCACGTGGTGATTATGCCTCTCACAAGAAAATGATCCAACTCCTCGGCAGATGAACCAAATGTCTGATGATTTAAAACAAACACATTTATAAATTAATACTGTACAGAAAATAAAATGGTACATAAATATGAAGTAAGAATTAGTTACAGGGTGGTGTTATAGAGAAGGCATTAAACAGGCGTAATTCTTCCACTATGGTAATGTTCTCAGTCTATTCACAGCTCTGAGCCAGCTGATTGTGTGACGTTAGTGGAGATCAAGATCATCTTCTCTATCTTTTACATGTTCAATTCAGCGATATTATAGGCATTTTTATCAGAAAATGCAGGTTTCAACGTCATCACGACCTCTTCTAGGCTTCATTGTATCTTCAATTCTTTGTAGTTTCAATACCACGACACCTTTTCCAGTTGTATTTGAGAAAGTATCAATTGTTATTGAGAAGGGTCATTTGTAATTGAGAAAACATCAGTTGTAAATGAGAACGGTCAATTGTATTTGGGAAGATATCACATGTAATTGAGAATGGTGAATTGTAAATGAGAAAGTATCATTTGAAATTGAGAAGATGTCAATTGAAATTGAGAAATCAAATGTTTTCTCAATTACAAATCACTATTCTCAATTACAACTGATGCTTTCTCAAATTGAATTGACACTTTCTCAAATACAGTTGGAAAAGGTGTAGACTGCTAATTAACTTATATCGGAACACTCAATTATTTATTGACATGCATATTGGATTCGAAAGTCACATTTTTAAGACTAGGCCTATCCTACTTTCAATCTGATATGCAAGCCTTGAAATAATTAGCTTTCTGATAGTAATCAATCAGAGAATCTACAAAGAATAGAAGATAACTATGCAATGATGCTTAAGAGAGGTCGCGATGGCTTACTCGAAAGCATGTAGTTTTAGAGATAAATACTTTCAAAATTTCTGAATGTAAAAGAAAGGCAAAATTGATCTCTTAATCTCCAGTACCATCACATCATCAGTTGGCTCAGAGCTTTAGGAGATGCGTGTCAACTCTGTCTTTTATTCTAATTACCTTGGGTAGACCACTTGCCAGCCTTAATGAAAAAACGGTGGTTAATAGAAGATTAAACGTAGGTCGTGTTCCACTTATTAGTGATCTAATTGCCGGCAAAGTAAGCGAAACTATTGTGACTTTATTGCAAAATATTACGGCAACGGTAGAGCCTTCAGTAAGAGGCTAAGGTCATATTACGAGGAGCTCCGCTTCGTGCTAAGAGCCAAGTGACTCGAATATTGAATGATCCTCAACGAAGCTCCTACCTTAGCACGTCGCTCGTAATGTGGTCATCTGCAATAGTACGCAATGCATTTGTTCACTAGGATTAGTCACTATGCGAGTAACTTGGCTCTTAGCACGAAGCGAAGCTCCTTGTAATGTGGCCTTAGCCTTAAAGAATGCACATGTGACAGTATGTAGAATTAGAAAAAGAAAATTAAAAAGACGTCAGTGCAGGCTTGACTGTATTGCAAAATAATATGGGAACGTTAGGGACTTTAGAGAAAGCCTACATCAAAGAATACAGGCGACTATGTAGAATAATAATTATTATTAGAAATAAGTTCGTACCGGCTTGATATCGTGTTCAAGAAAGTCAGATCGGCTGAGATTGAACTTTTGCATGGCTTCAGAATCCACCTCCACCTTGTTGGCTGCCTTAATGAGGCGATTCATGGCTGTGGACTGAGCGGCTCGCACCAAACCCTCCAGTTCAGCGCCCGAAACGTTCTTTGTCAGTGTGGCCAGCTCCTACAAATCACAAAGATCTATAAAACACATCAAATAATCATAAAATGAATGAATAATTTTATTATTTGTAGGAACATCATGTCGCAAATGATAATCTTAAATGAATACAGCTCGTTCACTTTGCTATGGCATCTGGACTGGAAATGAATATTATTGCCATTGCAACTCGTCGCCAATGTATAAGATTTTATCCACTATACAATAATAATACGGCTTCATAATATTGCATAAATTGTTATACACTTTATCATTTTGGAATGCTATAATAAGGTGACTCATTGTTAGTGCTTAGCAAACTGTAATCACTTTTGAAAAATAACCAACAATTTACATAAATACGTAGATCTAAAAAGCAATTATTATGACTCATATTATTTATTCAAAATCAATCTCCCCTAGACTCCTTTGAATTATTGATTCTTTCATTTTGATAAAAAAATAAAAACTATTAAAACGTCCAATCACACAAGAATTAAATGATTGATAGTCCCACTTTAGTAATAGTATTGTGAAATAAATCAGACTTGCCTGAATGTCGACATCGTCACTAATTTTCTTGAAGTCGCACATTCTAGCGGTGTGAATGTTCAATATTTGACAACGACCAAATTCGTCTGGAAGACTGATCTCCATTTGTACCTAGACAAAAATAAATAAATTCATCTCAAGAGTAACGTTAGTAAAGAGTAACCGTTTGTTGTTTTCATTTTTGCATGGACTTTTCAAATGACCCTCGTATATGATTTTAAACAAACCTATTAATCTAGTAAGGTGGCCTCTTTCAAGTTGAACACCCTGTACAAACATCCTCTTTTATAAGAATAGACCAGTTTACCCCGTGCAGCGCTAAGCGCCGCTTTGTTTCTTTGCTACAGTAAGATGAACTCCATAATATAGCAATAGCCATAATAATAAACATATAATAATAGCAAAGATTTTTTTAATTTTTATATTACTCAATAGATGCATATATTAATGATTACAATGAAAGTGCAGTATCTAACTCATTCTTATTTTTTGGGGGTAGGACCTTTGTTGGAACTGATAGAAAATTGTGTTTCCTAGTTTCCTTTTTTTACTATAGGTTGCTGTAAGAAAAAAATATTGTATTTTGCTAGTATGCAGGCCTATGCTAATATGTTAAATCTATCTGTCAATACATAAAAAAGTAGACAAAAATAAATAAGTCAAAAAAGAGCAGTATTCTATGTACTGACGGATGCCTTGTTTTTCAATTTTGACAGAATAAACATGAACGTTTTCTAGATGCAAAATCAAAAGTAAGTTTATACCGTGATATTCATGTAAGGAGTGTGGAAATTATTGCCATATATTTTACTCGAAATCATTATAATAAGAATTTAAATCGTATCTTCTGAAACCCTTTTAGCACTTTCAGCTTCTAAGCTCTATCTATGTATCACTTCACTAACTAAACTCACTAAAACCAAAGACGATAGGAAACTATTCTAAGTATTTAATTATTGTATTTGCTAAAACTCAAGGGATTTAATAATCTAGTACATTTTATGCCGACAGATTTTTAGTTTTGTCATGTGGAAACTCTGACCCCCGTATTGGATCCCACCGAGCCACGCTGCTTGCAGATCGTGTCTATCTCGTCGAATATTATTATGTGCAGGCCTGAATTCGGACCCATCTGTAACAAAACAAACGCATTCGCTATACACACTGTAGTCACATTTATTCTATTTCCTAAAAAAATACATGAAACAGAATCAATACAGAGAATGAATATTCATAAATAACAGAAAGTGCAATAAAGATTAGCAGGTCCATGAAAAATTATTATGATAAATCATTACAAGTACTTAAATTTACAATACAAACAATATAATCAGATTCATTTAATTCGACGCTTGGCATTAGATAGATAGATGTTATTTCTTGACTTTGCTGGTGACCGTAGAGTACGATTGCGAAGAAATAACATCTCTCTTTCTATCTAATGCCAAGCGTCAAATTAAATGAATCTAATTAAACTTTTAACGTCTATAGAAATTCTTAATAAGATCATTACATAATACTGTATTTATAAAATACATAATCATTCATAATAATAAATTCCAAGGTAATTAGAATACAAGGTAGTGTTGATGCGCATCCAAGTCTATTCAAAGCTCCGAACCCGCTGAACAAGTGACGGTACTGGAGATCAAGAGATCTATTTTCCCAACCTTTTACATGTTGAAGTCAGCAATTTTATACGAATTTTTATCGAAAACTGAATGTTTGTAGAACTACAGCAACGACGATCGCTCCAAGTTCTCGACATTCGTCTCGAACTTGAAAACAGCGATCTCAAGCCGGCAAACACACATTTCCCACCCTAGGTGCGAAATATACTATTGAATCTTTTGAAAGCAAAATAGCCTACACGGGACATGTTGAATACGGGACTATATTCAACAATGTTTGATGGAATCGCTTACACTATTCAATGAAATAAGAGAAAATAAGTTATTTTTGAGCTACTTACTGTAAATCTGAACTGAAGTCTGATTTATTCAATGAAGCTGAGTTCAGTAACGACATTTCGTCGGTTGGACATCTTCCGACTCTCATACGCTGAAAAAGAGAAATTAAGTAAAAAATACAGCAAAATCACTTGAAATTTTGATAATATGCGTTGAAATGTAGATATTTATAGATAAAAACAACTACCTTCAACTAATTATTGATCAAAATTTAGCAAAGTAGTTTGAAGTGTCTCACAGTATAAACATGTAATGACACTTTGAACGTGAATGATATGAATGTTTATTAAACTGGAATGTTAACTGTACTGGAAATAGTTAACAACTTATATTAGTATCAAAATAGTAGCATAACTTTATTTCCATTTTCGAGAATATTTCAAGATAGACTCCCTAAAGTGGATGAAAGCTAGAATCTATAATTTGTAATTTCATGCGTCGTCAGCGTCAGACAATCATCTGCAGTCTGCAGTCAAATGATAATACTTCTCTATATTTTTCCTATAGTTGATAAAATCGCAAAGTCATTTAAAAATCGTTTTTGATTATTTTTTATTCAACTGAAATAAACTTGTACCATGGAGTACGTAAAAATGCTAGATAAGCAACCATCCCATCATCGTGGTGAGCCAATTTTGTTTCTCGGAATCGGGACAGAAGTCAGATACTATAAAATAAATTATTAGATGCAGATAATAATTACCGGTATTGTTAAGACTCCAATGAAGATTAACTTATGCCTTTGACTGTATAATAGTCCATTTTATCAATTGATTTTGCGGATTTTTATCATAAGGAAACAAATTTCAAGGTGAAAGCTTCAGCAAGTGAAAGTGAAAAGTCAGCAAGCACTTTGTAAAAATTTTTAGTAGGATGCAATCAATAATATCCATGTTCATAACAATTTTGTGATGAACAGAGCAGGAACCACTAATATACACATGAGAAACACACTGAAGTTATCCATGACACTGGTCACAGAAAACCATATTGTTAGTAATAAGGTCCTATTTCCTATTAAGTTTCATCCAGTACTAAGGCTCTATAAACAACAATAAAATATACAGATATTCATCTGATCATAACTTAACATAGCTGGTCTATGTCACAATAATAATCATCAAAGATCAAGATACACTGTATAATGTTAGGCCTATGTATTATATTAAATAATATTTTGGTACTTCATTGTTCTGAACATTCGCTGCGGCTGAATATTCGCAGTGTTGATATTGATTAGTACAGCTGGTTAAAGCATTTGCCAAGCAGTAACGGCCGCACTGGCGCGGACCATCGCTAAGCTACGCATGAAAATACGTGAACAGGTGATAAAATGATAGACATCGCCGTCCGCATTGGTGTGGACGAAGCTATGTAAATCAAACGGAGAGATAAAGTTTTAAGGAGACTGAACGTTGCTTGCATCCGTAGCGTAGCGATCGTCCGCGCCAGTGCGTCCCTACCTTTAATCACAGATTTCTACAATATTCAAAATGTGTAATTCATCCAATATGACATGTTAATATTGTAGAGTGGATAAATTCTCATATACTATTTATTTATTCATTGTCTTTCAAATACTATGAACTAATTACTAAGGTATAATAATATTTATTTAATTTGGCGGATGACATTAGAAAGATAGATTTTTTCTGAGGATGATGCCCACATGAGCTCTAGGCTTGTGCGTGGGTAATGAGAGGGATGACGACGTCGGGACCGACGGCTTTTCGTATCCTCCGAAAGACGGGAATGGCCGATTTAGTAAGAATCCGTTCCGTCAACTGTATTCGATCTTTGGAACCTTTGGATTATCAGACCGGCGCTTATATCGCCATCGGCTACGGACAACTCCATATAATTAGATAGATAGATGTATAGAGAGATATTATTTCTTTGCCATCGGACTTTACGGTCATCAGCAACGTCAAGAAATAATATCTATCTATTTAATGCCATCCACCAAATTAAATGAATACTATTATACAAGGTACTGTTCAAGAGGATGATCCGCAGTAGTAAGCTTCATTTAACTTGGAGAAAGACATCAAGAGTTCAATCTTCCCCAACTTTTACATGTTAAATTCAGAAATTTCATTAATCTCTTTCTCAAAAACTGCAAGCTTTTCAAGACACAGCGACCTCTTCTGTGCTATTAATCTTCAATTCGTTGTAGTTTCAATACTATCTGACAAATAAGAGCATTTGATTATTCAATGGCATGCATATCAGATTGGAAGTTTATACTCGAACATGATTGATCGGGGATGTTGCACAGAGTCAAGGTCTCACATAGACAAGGTGTTGTTTTTAAACGAAAGCAGTGTCATAGAGACAAGGTTTCATAGAAGCAAGTAGTTCAAAAAGGAGCAGTGTCACAGAAGCAAGGTCTCATACAGACAAGGTGACAGTTTTAAAATTATGTGCAGTTCCACTGAGACAAGGTCTTACAGAGGCAAGGTGCTGTTTTCAAATAGCAGTGTCATAGAGTCAAGGTCTCACAGAAGCAAGGTCGTGTGGCGTGTTGCCTACATGTGAACATATAAAGTTGCTTTATTCAACAAATAAAATAAGGGAAATGAAATAAGGGAATCTCTTTTTTCCAGTACCGTCTTACGATCAGCTGGCTCGGGGCTTTGAATTACAGAGATGCCTTTGAACATTACCTTGTAACATAGAGAAAGCTTCGAGAAGTGGATGACTCACCAGATCGGAACGATTGTTAGATTTTTAATATACGGCGAAAATATTTCGTGTTAGGCGAGTTCAGAGGTCTCGTCGATCGCCCACTTGATTAACACAGCAAATGTTTGAAGTACTCTCCAGTCCCCCAGACTTATCGCCCCCTTCACGACTCTTTTCTCTCATTCACCGTTTAACATGGTGATGAATCATCTACCTCTTCTATGCTTTCTTTATGCTTGTAAATTCTAATTACCTTGCTTTGAACGTCTTAAAAAGCTGTAATCGCAATAACTCATTTTCAATCGAGATGCCTTGGCTAAATAGAGCAGCTATAAAAAATATCATTATACTGAATAAAAATAAATTGAGATTTTGTTCATACCTGGATTAATTATAGACAGTAGATCCTCTTCTCTCTGCCTGCTAAATAGTCTTATCTCTGGTAGCAATTGTACATTTCTTGTTTCTTAGAATACCCTGCAAACAAAGAAACAATGATTAGTCTGAACCAATATTATTGTCAGCTGTTGAATAGAAATCAATCAGTCTCATGTATGCCGCATTTACACATATCCATACCACCACATATTGGTGAGCAATATCCATCACATATCTTTAAAAAACCAAGATTTTCTCATGAAACTTGGTAAGGGTATAATTAAAGGAGTGGTTTACAAGTTTAAAGGGGGCAATGCTAAAAGAGATTACATCACTCTAGGTTGAAAAACTTTTATTTGAATGTAATAAATTGAGACTTTCCAACTAATTGACAAATAAGTTAATTATAAATATTTATGCAACGAAAATAAATTCTCAAACTTCAACAATGAATATCTGTGATTGTACTGTAATATTGTACCAATATTGCCCATTTTGGAAGGTATGAACAAACTAGAATTTAGATGGATATCTAAATGGATGGGGAAAAAAGTGGTTATCTAGAATCCGATACTAAGTTAATTAGAGAATTTCTTAAATACAGAAAAAGAATCAAAGCTCGCCTCTATATCTGAATAAAACTATTAACATAGCCCCCTTTAAAGGAGGCTAAGCTATTAATAATAATTGAGAACTCAGGATTTTAGGTTATGTCGAGGTTTAGTCATCATCTGTTCAGAGAATATCAGCTGAAATCACACCAAACAGTATTGTGATAAATATTAAATAAATAAATTTATTGAATATCATTATGATCAATATCAAAAATGAAAAATAACATACTCCTTAATAAAATAATTAACTTACCTTCCACTACATAATTGCCAAATTTGTTTTTATGTATTTCATTATCAGACTCCAGTTTCAATTTATCGCCTGCATTAAATTTTAAAATTGTTTTTACGTTTATATAATATTCAGAAAAATACTCAAACATATCTTTATATCGAAGATTTGATTAAATATTAAATTAAATATTATTGCAGGATACTTTTAACTTGTCAGAAAACATATGTTACAAAGAGCAATATCACAATACTTAACCTACAAATGCTGAATCCCGCAGATTATTGAAAAGGTCTTTTAAAGAGTTATTCTTTGAAAAGTATTCTTTAAAAAGGTCTTTTAAAGACTTTAAAGGTCTTTAAGACTTTTAATCCTTTTGATTATCGTGTCAAAATCACTGTTTAATTATTACCGAACAGCTGATTTCTGACAAGTTAAAAGGATCGTGCTATATATAAAACCTAGAGCGCACTGAGGTCTAACAGCTACGCCTCATTTGCAAAAGTGTTGTCACGATGCCAATGACACAAAAACGCTGTTCATGCGAGTAAATCGCAAAAATAAACCCTATCCTGCCAATGT
>JADWYY010000056.1:0-33000 GCA_017141395.1 Laodelphax striatellus
CTAAGAAATGAAAACTAAAAGAAACATGGGCGGAGTTAGAGGATATTCCAAGCCCCCCCCCCCTTAAATCTGCCCATGAAAAGAAATACCTTATTGTTTAACAACTAGAACTAAGGCTTGTCTGTTGTAGTTCATTTACTGTGTGGCTATAGCTATTTCACATTATAGAGTTCATATTATATTTTTTATTGTTTGAAATGTTT
Organism: Laodelphax striatellus; assembly: GCA_017141395.1. Classification (NCBI taxonomy): domain Eukaryota; kingdom Metazoa; phylum Arthropoda; class Insecta; order Hemiptera; family Delphacidae; genus Laodelphax; species Laodelphax striatellus. Next base: position 204 of record JADWYY010000056.1, read on the forward strand.
ACTTTATGACGTTTAAAATCGTTTCATACTACTTGAAAACTTGGTTTTTAATTTAATATCAATAATTCAAGTGATAATAATGGATTAACGCCACCGCAGCTACAGATTGAACGATAGGCTAGGTTTTAGTTTAAAGTAAAAATCAGCAGCTAATATTACTGAGACCGTGTACGAAAAAAATTAATTTTTATTGATGCATTAGCACAACTTCTATGGAATCTGAAGCAAAATCTGTAGCTGTGTGGAGTTCAAACTTGAGTAACATTAAAGTTGATCAAAAATATTGATGAGTGAACAAGATTAATTACTTTCCAGGGTGAAATTTCTTATCACTCTAAATTCAACATTTTTAGAACGTTATCCCAGGACCAGAACTTATTGAGTGAAGTGTAGGTACTGAAAATACATAAACTTATTTTGGACAGCATTAGGCTACTCATCAAAATTCAGAAGAAAAATAGTAGGCCTACGCCTACGGGCTCAGCCTATTTCTTATCTCTCAGATAGTCCAATAATATTATGGTTGTATAAAAAGCTGATTGCATTCATAAGCACTAGCTTCCATTGGATCAGCTGAGCTGTGGATTGTAATGTATCAAGTGTAGGCGTAAATATACTACAGAGACTGTATAATCACAGTGTGATCACTGGTGTGGAAAGGTCCATAACAGTGTGTTAGAACATTCAGTATTCCCGCCACCGCAATAGTTTTGCCAAATTTTTGAATTTCGATATTGAATTACAGGCAAACATGAACCCATTTGTCAAACTTATTTTTAAAAGAAACAACTTGAATAATAACTTATTAAATACAGTCTCTATACTCTTGGTATTGTTTGAAAAGCTTAAAATGTTGGAAACTAAACACTGGCAAAGGCAACTGTAGGTAAGAAGTGAATCACTCAACTTGACATGATTTGCGTATCATTTCAACGCAAATCTTATGGGAATTGGCGAAAGTATGGTGGATTTGTCCGAGCTAACCAATAGAAAGTGTGACATCCAATGTGATTGTATAGTCTCTGTAACCCCGGTCGTACACCGAAGCAATAAGCAATAGGCAAAAAGCAACATATGGATCATATGATTGTCTACTCTATACAAACCAATAGTTCAATGCACACCGAAACAGCTGCTTTAGGTGTGCATTGGACTATTTGTTTTTATAGAGTAGACGATCATATGATACAAAGGTTGCTTATTGCCTATTGCTTATTGCTCCGGTGTACGAGCTGCCTAACACATACACGGCTGTAGTAACAAGCGCTGGAAATCAACCTGCTTTTGTTTGAAGAGATTAATAATGAAGTTTCTCAAATATTGCATTCATACCGTTCACCAAAACACAGCATATCACATAAACACATACAATAGTAGACAATCTCAGTTTACAAAAAACATAGTAGGCAAGCTTAATAATTGACTACAAAATATCAGCTATTTACACAAAGCAAAACATTCACATTCAAGATACTGTCCACAGTGACATTCATTTAATTTGACGCTTGGCATTGGATAGATAGAGAGATATCATTTCTCGACGTTGCTGGCTGATGATCGTAGATGGCAAAGAAACAATATCTCTCTATCTATCTAATGCCAAGCGTCAAATTAAATGAATATCACTGTACATTAAATCAAGTAGAATTGAAAATTGCAATAGAAAATTAGAATACAATTACAGAAAAAGGATTAAACGTATGAAATTAGAGACATCTGCTCGTCGTTTTGGTAAAAACTTCAATTCTCAACTTCAAAGTTACAACTTTGTTTCAAAGATTGAATAACTTCAACCTTGCTAAACCGTTTTGAGAGGAATAGTTCGTTGGGTGGCTCATACCAAAATTTGACGACCTGCATTTGACAATCAGTTCTACGACCAACTCAATGTAATAACAATTCATAGTATTTGATATAATATTTATGTACATTCATCGAACCTCCTCTTGCTATTTAGTTCTGTTGTCAATGTTTGCTGTGGCACAAGTCTTCACAACTATATTTATATTTGATTTTCGTTTCTTCAATAATTATTATGTACAATAATATTTCAATTCATGTTATATCTTCGTCTGGATCGAATTCATTGATTCAAAATTCAAATAGCTAGGTAGTTAGTCCCGCCGCAAAGTAATCCACGAACGTGGAAGTAGCCACGCCGTGGATGTAAGGCCGTGAGCCCATTGAGCAACTGCTATCTGACTTCAGTCAGCAACCCAGTGTTGCCAGATAACATTTGGCTGATAGGTTAGATTACACGATTACTCGAAAAACAGCCAAATGTTATCTGGCAACACTTTGACTGAAGTCAGATAGCACTGTCGTTCATACTACTGCGGGCATTTTAGTCTGTTCACCGAAACCAGTCAGTGAATGTAAACACCGAGTGAGCTTGTGTGTGTGTGATTCGACCAAATGACAGGTCTGGGTCAAACTGGGTAGCCACCCAAAATGTCCATGGGTCAAGATATACAAGTATCTCACAAACTGTAATTTTGGTAAAAATATGACTGGTGAAAAGTGTTTCTTCTACTAACCTGGTCAAAACTCCTCCGCTTGAGATTGTATCACGAGGTCCTCTGCGATAATCAACTGGAAATCCATTGCTTCAGGTAGTAAGATATCCTTCAAGAAGACTTTCCATCCTTCAACTGGAATTTTCTCTTTCAAGTTTCCTTCCTTCAATGAGAGTTTCCATCCTTGAATCATGTAGAGTTATTGAACACACTGTAAAAAAGGACAATTAAACTGTTATTGCACTATTTTCAAAAGGAAAAATCGAATACACTTTTTTTTTTCTTTTTTTTTCCGAGGATGATGCCCACATGAGCTCTAGGCTTGTGCGTGGGTAATGAGTGGGGTGATGATGAGATATAACGACTACTTTTTAGGCAGTCGGGACCGACGGCTTAACGTCTCCTCCGAAAGACGGGAGTGGCCGTATTTGTCAAAATCCTTTCCGTCAACCAGGCTCGAACCCTGGCCCAATGGATTTTATCTGACTGCTGATAACTTAATCAGTCTGACGCCTTAGCCGCCTCGGCTACGAACCACTCCACACTGTAAAAGATATTCAATGATTTAATATTGCAGCTTTTTTCAAGAGTGAAATAATCACAGAGTAGTTAGTTCGGAAAGCAAAGTCTTGTAAAACGTCCAGATTTGTAGGGAATCCATGAAGAGAATTAGTAATCTTCAGTGTTATCACAAAACATTCAATAATACAACACAAGTTTACCCCATGCAGCGCAAAGCACCGCTTGCTCGCTCACAACTGTATCGTTTGGAAATACAGTATCAGATTGCAACAGATTCGTATCAGTGTGAGTTTCCTCTAGATTCCACATCAAATCTCGCAGTAGTGGAAGAACAGTAGAAAGGAATACGCCAATAACAGTAACTTACATTCAGCCATAAAATTAGATACTGTAGTTACAACCATCATCTAGTCGCACATTGCCTTCCAAGATACCATCACCTCTTTAGAACAATTGCAACTGTGAGGCTCTCCATCATCAACCTGAAAATGCGATCATATATTAATATTTTGATGCACAAACTTGTTGACTAAACTAGTAATAAAGTCAACATTCGATCAATTCTCTACCATTGAAAATCAGATAACTCAAGTCAACAACTTCCAATGTTTGTAAAATTGTTTAGCATATTTTATCATTACAATACCTACTTGAATTTGTACACACAGTCGTAAAGATTTCAAATAATAACTCACAAGCCTCTAAATGCATGTAATATATTGTCGAATTTATATTGAATATGCATCCTATTATGTGAAATACAATTCCATGGAAATATTTCAGGAGTGGAATATCTACTTGTATATAGTTGTATTGAAACTTTTGAAAAGATGAGGCAAGATGTGGCCTGGCCACATACGTCTATGCTTCGCTTCACTTTACTTCACTTCTATATACCATACGATATAGGTTAAGGTTGAGTGTAAGAGAGGACCTGCGAGTCCTAACTTCGCCTTGTATTTTGAAAGACAATAAATAAATAATATAGATAATATCTATATCGTATTAGTATATTATACTTTTGCGAGTAAGTGAAGTGAAGCAAAGCATAGACGTATGTGGCCAGGCCCTTACTGTGCTCTTGACCATTTCTAAGCTCTTCGGTTCAACTTCTATGGAATTTTATTATACTCTGTTCACGGAAACAAGTCAGTGTGCGTAAAGAAAGTGTGCGTGCGTGAATCGGAAAACAGCTGGACGACCGAGTCAAAGGCATGTTATAACTAAATTTCTCTCGCTCTCAATCCGTATCAGCTGAATACGTGATTAGTTGCATACGCTGAATTGTGAACATGCCGTCATGCAATACACTCACAAAAGACACACACACAAGCTTACTTAGAAGTTGAATTTACTGACTTGTTTCGGTGAACAGAATATAGTTAAATATTTTTCCAAATGGAAAAATATTACGGGACATCTGGTTGAACTGAAAGTGTTGAAGGGAGTTCCATTACATTAAATTGTTCAGACTGAAATTCTAAAAAAATGTTATTTTTCTATTTGATCACCTGTATTTCACTAGTGTCGTTAACAAGTGTTGCTTGTGTGGTTTCAACCGTGCTGCTGTTACCATTGTCGTCGTCTTACTCTTCACTGCTGGATGCAGAAGGCACTATCAGGCTCGATTTATTTGCACTGGAAGCTGGCGGTAGGGGAGGCTTGGAGGATTTTACCTGAAAAAAATTAAGACCTATGAAAATATCATGAATATTTTTCAATGTACGAGACTCAGTAACATGATACCTTCTTGTTATGTGATTAATCTTCACATCACTTGGCATAAATAAATTATTTGGAAGGAATTTCTTATTTCAGTTAAATATAATATCAAACTTTCAGCGGATGGAGAATTATTGTAATTCAATAAACAGCTGATGCCAGCTCAGCTCTGCCAGTAGGAAAAGCAATGTGCGAGACCGTAAGGCCAAGCGCCCACGCCAAATATAAACATATGAAACTAAATGGAACAGCGCGCATCACCTCCATGTTTCATAAGTTTATATTTGGCGTGTTGCCACGCCACTTCAGTGGGCGTTTGGACTAACGGTCCATCTACAGAAATTGTATAATCAAAGTGTGGACAATGAATGTCACACTTTTGATTGGTTATCTCGGTCGAATCCATCATAGGCTACTGTTTTCGAATGACAGAAGAGCAAATGTATAATCATTACTTGAAGGAATAACGAAAGTTATTTACTAGAAAAAAAAATCAAATCAAGTTAGCACAATTAATTTGTAATACAATGTAATAATTATGAATTCACACAACAGGATGGCGCTTCAACATAAGCTCTTAAACAAATAAGAAACAGCAACTTGCAACATCGTGTTATCATCCTTGAAGACAACTGAGCACAGAGACAGTCCAACACCACTTTTTGAGCTAGCAAATCACACCCACATGCCTGCAACATTGCCAATTCTAACGCTCCACTATCACGTGGTAGTGATGAACAGATTTGCGAGAAAAATGGATGCCCAGATGATTGAACAGCACACAATATGACAACATTGCCGGGCATTCTGATTGGATAACGCACCAAGCTGGCCAGTTTTCTTCAAGGATGAAAAGCACTATAGTAAAAAACTCAGTTTGAATTACCAAAGGCTATAGGCATAGCCCCCTTTAAACTACATGGCCGCGGCCTTCAATGTGACAACCTCGCATTCCTGGCTGGTTTCATTATAAAATCATACTTATAAAAAACACTACAAACACATGACTTATAAGGATTGAACACTGTAAAGCCCTTTTTATAAGGTGCAAAATCCTCACAGTAATATCACTATTCATCCTGGAATCTATCATCCAAGCTAAAAAATCACCTCCAGTACTCAGATCAGAACAATATAGTTATAACACAAGGAATAGAAATGACATGGACCTACCACAGCACAGACTACAGAAATAAATAGTAAATCACCAATGTACATGGGACCATACTCTACAACCTGCTGCCAGCTGACCTAAAAAATATCGAAGAGATAAATGCTTCCATCAGGAGCCTGAAACAATACTTAAGCCTGAGACCATATTATAACCTGAATGAGTATATAGAGGAGCACACATACAGGAGACTAAATTTGACGATTGGCATTAGATAGATATTATGATATTATTTGCCATCCTGATCTACGGTCATCAGTAACGTCAAGAAATGATATCTTTCTATCCAACTTATGAATGCCAAATTAAATGAATATCACTGTAAATTATAAATATCTTCAATAATAAACATGGCTACATGAGTTTCAAGATTAATTTCATCCGCATAAATATTTCTTTGAATTCTATTCAATTTAAACGTTTCAAGAAATAAGCAAAAATAATCTCAACCAACTTAGCCTACTAGCCTACATATGTACTGGGTTCAAATTGAGTTGATTCTCATCAAACTTTCAAACCTTTATAGAAACAAATTGATTTGATAAACTGTCAAATTTCAATAATATTAGAACACTGTTGTAAAATTTTGTTAGGAAAACTATCTCGACCATATAACCTATAACTATAACCTCAAATATTAATGGACCAAAAAATAGTAACGTCATTTAGGTTGAACAGATGTTGATAAAAAATAACAAACACCACTGAATAATAAGCTGAAATTGCATTAAAACATTAATTTATTTATTATTCATACATACCTCAAATTATTTGTGATACTTGATTCTCTTCACTCTTTATCACATTCTTCTCTCTCTTCATTATCTCTCCTTCTTCTTCTTCTTCACCACCATCATTTTTAAAATCATACAAAACGGAGCATAGGTTATGAGGCGTGAAAGGAAAGGTATAAGAGAAAGAGAATATAGAGGTTAGGTTATACAGTATTATCTTGTGTATATCTGTATAGCAAGAATGATCCTTTTAACTTGTCATAAAACAGCTGATTTAACGTTAGTAAACTAGCGTACATCAATCAGCTGTTCTAGAACAATTTAAAAGGTTCATGCTATACTGTACAAAAGATCATTGTCATTATCATCATGAGCATCATATAACATGGCTGTAATTATCATCAGTCGAATCAATCCTACTGGCATGAATTTGAATTTCCCGCTCGGATTTACTTGCCTCACTTCAGTTCGCAAAGGCCAAAATAGCATTGCTTCTATATCTGTAGATACGCTGTCGTATAATTTTTCAAAAATTTAACATTGGAAGGATAGGGTTTATTTTTGCGATTTACTCGCATGAACAGCGTTTTTGTGCTATTGGCATCGTGAGAACATTTTTGCAAATGAAGCGTAGCTGTTAGACCTCAGTGCGCTCTAGGTTTTATATATAGCACGATCCTTTTAACTTGTCATTAATCAGCAGTTCGGTAATAATTAAACAATGATTTTGACACGATAATCAAAAGGATTGAAAGTCTTAAAGACCTTTAAAGTCTTTAAAAAACCTTTTTGAAGAATACTTTTCGAAGAATAACTTTTTAAAATACCTTTTCAATAATCTGCGAGATTCAGCATTTGTAGGTTAAGTATTGTGATATTGCTCTTTGAAACAGCTGATTACTGACAAGTTAAAAGTATCCTGCTATAATATTAAATTAAATATTTAATCAAATCTTCGATATAAGGCTATGTTTGAGTATTTATCTAAATATTATATAAACGTAAAAACAATTTTAAAATTAAATGAAGGCGATAAATTGGAACTGGAGTCTGATAATGAAATACATAAAAACAACTTTGTCAATTATGTAGTGAGGGTTATTTATTTAGGGATATAAAAAATTATGTATTTTATTTTTGATATTGATTATTACAATGATGTTTAATTAAATTTATTACAATACTGTTTTCTAAACAGATAATGACTGAACAGCTGCTTGCAGTGAGCCAGTTTCCAAAATTTCTGAAATCAAAACAAACATAGACATAACCTAAAATCCTACCTGTGGTTTGTCTTCAATATTAATAGTTCTATTTAGATGTGAAGGAGGGATTTGATGATTTATTTAACAAATTATCTAATCAGTATCAGATTCTTAATAATCACCCTTTTTTCCTTAACCAATTCTTATGCAATTTTCACAGATAATAATAACTTATGGACATGATAAACTTGTTTCTAGAATGGAATTTTGTTTATTTCTATTGATTGATTAGAGTTTTTAGACATTTTAAAATGCTTTTCAATTTGCTTTTGTGATGTATCAGTATCACTGTGATTAAAGACATTTTACTGAGAAACATCCATCTAGTTGGTTCATTATCCTTCCAAGCTGGGCAATATTGGTTTGATATTCCAATCACAGATATTCATTGCTCAGAGAGTATTTGGCTAAAACTAATCATTATTATTGTTCAACGATAGCCTTGCTTAGACCCCACCAAGAGCTGCTTTCTCCTTCGTCTCAAAGCAGTGCTAAGGTGGAGTATAATTTATACTTTTATTTATTTCCTATAGGGAATATATCCATCGATGACCAAATAAGTATACCACGCTTCGCCATGGAGTATAAACTCAGTAACATCACAGAGAAGGAAGAACTTCTTCCTTACATTATATAATGGGAAAATGTCTGTTCTGGATGTGGAAATGGCCAGTATTTATTAGGTATGCCAAGGCGTATGCTTTCTCAATTGTTATATCTCTTGAACGAAAGTGAATTTTCAAAATCAGAGCTCCATATTCTTGTCTCTTTCTAAGCACCTAAATATATATAACCTATTATATAATTCTTATTTATCTGAAATATACAAAAATGTCTTTTTATAAAAATCTTCAATCAAATAAAATCTTCTGGGAGATACATTTGTTTATTTTTTAATGTTGATTTTTTTTTTAAGGCGAGATAATGTAGAGGCGTGTCTGTCTGCAAGGCAAGGTCAGTTCACCGTCGAGCTCAACTCCTCACCGTCAAACAACACTACATCAGTATGCTACATAACACACATTTTGACTGGTTTTAAATTGGAAAAGGGACAGTTCTGGGCCTATTGGACCTTCCATTAAGTATCATTTGTTCATTACTGAATAAATCTCGGGCTCGATTCCCGTTCCGTCTGGCACTTTTTCACCGTATCATCTTTCAACTCATTACCCACGCACAAGTTAAGACACCTATGTGGACATTATCCATAGCAAAAAAATAAAAATAAACTATGACATGATTCCATGCAACGAGGGGTACTTCTTTGGCCCTACACTCTTCAACGCCAATTCAAGGTCTACTCACACACATCCGTACTATTCCAGCTTTACTCCAGCTATTTTGTTCTGCGCATGCGTCACGCGCCCAATGCTCTGTGATTTGTCTTTCGTCAACAACCAATGAATGGACCAATGCCAGAGCATGCGCAGAATAAAGTAGCTGGAGGTGAGCTGACATGGCACGGATGTGTGTGAATAGACTTTTATAGAGACTTATAATGACATTTTTCAGAAAAGTAGAGTTTCTGTAACTGATATTTTAGTTATTGAGTTGTGTATCCATACTTTTTTCTACTGGTAAATAACACATTTAAAAAAACACTTTCAAGTAGAAATAACTTGATTTTCACTTACCGTACATAGTGACGATCGTTTCATCATCGTGTAGGACATCATCAGACTCTGATCGTCACTATGTGAGTGAAAATCAAATTATTTCTACTTGAATGTGTTTTTTTTAATTTGATATTTTATAAATAATTCTGAAAACTAGTGAAGTGGGTGCCAGCCGATTGAACGCATGTGACCGAGGCATGCGTCCCAAGATGGCGGATCTCGCTCTATACCAAAATTAACAGGAAACAACGTAACTCTCTTCTTTTCCCTTTCTTCTTCATTCCATCGACCTGTCTGGTCGTTGATTTTTATTATTCAACTATTTGTTCATTGATTTGTTTGGTTTGCAGAAAGAACAACGGCGACCACTGAACAATGTTTATAAACAAGAGCAGTTGTGAGTTCTGCCTCTATCACGCTGCACACGGGAAAAAAAGTTCATCAACCGATCCGACCTGCAATCTCCTACCTCTGGCGGCCTTCAAAAGCTGCGCAACAAGGTTCTCGGCAACAATGAGGTAATTACAGTTCGTCAGGAATAGCTTGACCTACAGAGACTGTATGGTATATAATAACAGTGTTAAGTTACTTGTTTCACCCTTGAAACCAATCGGATCTGAGGTTTAAAACAATAATTACACTTATCTAGTAGTCTATAATCACCATTTTATTGAGTATTCAACGCAACAGAACGCAGATTGATGCAATAGTAGTTGATCAGCTGTTTATAACAATATTAATAAGGGCGGCAGCCATTAACACATCTTAACAAACAGTGTGGCCATTTGATTGGTTAGCTCGGACAAATCCACCATACTTTTGCCAATTTCCATTAGATTTGAATTGAAATGATACGCAAATCATATGTTATAGTTATGTTTGTCACTTCTTCTCACCTGAAATTTGCCTTTGACAGTTTAAGGCTAGGCGTACACCGGTTAGTCAAGACAAGACAAGATTAGTCACGTTCAGTCACAGTAATTCACATAGTTGTTTATGAAGCAGCACACACTGATGCAATGACTAATCGGTGTGTGTTGCTTCATAAACAACTATGTGAAGTATTGTGACTAAACGTGACTAGTCTTGTCTTGTCTTGACTAACCGGTGTACGCCTAGCCTTGGTTTTCATCATTTTAGGCTCCTAAAACATTACCAACAGATAGATAGATAGATAGATAGATAGATAGATAGAAAATGCCTTTATTATTGGCAAGTATAAAAATTTATTATAATATATTTATGTAACAAATATTCATTATAATGATATATTTTAATTATAATATAAATATTTTTTATTATTACTTTAATACCAAGAATAAAGCGACTATTTTTAATGTTGGAAAAGTTATTTTTGATAATATTTTTCTCAAAATTAGTTTGAAAAAGAAGTAAATGGGTTCTTGTTTGCCTGTAATCCCTTATCAGAATTGAAAAATTTGGCGAAAGTATGGCGGTGGCGGGAATAAAAAATGTTGCAACATACTGTTATGGATGTTTTCACACCAATGACCACACTGTTATTAGGCCGGGGCTGCCCTAGTTGACGCCACGTCCAGCGTCCATTTGTACGCTCAAAAATCGGAACAATGATCTTATACGGCCGTGGCACCACTAGCCAATGGAGCCACTACACATACAAGATAATGGTTATCTTATAACCATAATGGTTATGTATAAACTATGGAGAATAATGGAATCTTCATTTGCAGGAAAAAGCTGTAAGAATAATTTATAAAGTAAATTCAAGGTGTTCGTGCAGGCCTCTCTTTAGAGAGAAGAAATTATTGACGGCTCCAGCTATTTACATTTTTGAAATAGGAATTTTTGTTTTTAAAAATAGAAGGATGTATGAGGTGAATCAATGGAATCATCCTCATAATACAAGGTTTAGGGGGTTTTCATACCCCATACATAGACTTAGTCTATTGGAAAGTGGACCTCACTATATGGGGATGAAAATATTTAATGCACTCCCCAATGGAATAAAGGAAGTAGATAGTTTGAGTATGTAAAGAAGGCTTCGAGAATTTCTCATAGATCTGTGTCCGTACAAACTATCCGACTTCCTTGAGAGATGAATTTTGCATGTTACATATCTTATAATATCTTCCACAAACCTTGACGTGTCATATGCTGCAGGAGCGTTGCTCCCGTGATGCAGTTATATGTGACGAACTAAATAAAAAAAAAATGGTTCCTATTTTTGAGATTACAAACGGACGCTGGACGCGGCGTCAATTTTAAGCTCGTAAGCTCAACCTATTGACTGTTGGATGGCTACCCGTTTTGTTCACATGTCATTTGGTCATTTTGAGTGCCTGTTATACTACTGGTTTTAACCACAGTTTGAGTTTATCTAACGTCTAATAATTATTCATGAACTTGCTAATCTATATTGCACTTTTCTCACTATATTTGCACTGTTCCATGTATTTTTTGAAGAAATAAAATTAATGATGAGTATAGTCTGTAGTAATTAATAGCCAATGAATTTGATTTGTTACAGATGGGTCCGAATTCAGGCCTGCACACAATAATATTTGATGCGATCTGAAAGCAGCGTGGTTCCAATACGGGGGTGCTTGAGAGAGTGGTGAATCAGCTGTTGGCCAAAATAGACGGCTGAACAACATTCTGGTGATTGGCATGAGACATGATCTCTGCTCAGGCCTGGACGGCTCGAGGTAATTGCTCATTCATTCTTAGAAAAATTACAGTATGTGAGGTCACCAAGGAGACCCCATCATTACTCTCATAACACAGAAAAATCATTCTGTCGAAAATTAAAATTAATCTTTGAAGTTGGAAAGTAGAATAAATAAAATATATTATGATGAGTAGTTGGAGAATAGATTAGGCTAATGATAGATAAATTAAAATATAGAGTATAAACTGCTCTATAGATGACAAGGTAGAAGTAGTCAAGAATTTACCATTTAAATTTAAAATAGATTGATAGGGTAGCAGAAATGAAGACACACCAAAAGAGCATAATTACCAATTCTCTACATTTAACATTATTTAGTGTAATTTTCCACTGTATAAAAAAGCAAATCTATATTTATAAAAGAGGAAGTTTGTTTGTAGAAAGTTTTTAAACTCGTAAACCGTTGGATTTCTTGCCTGAAACTTTGCATTTACATGTAAAATTTCACAATTTTTGTCTCATCGTAATTTGTCACAGAAGCTCAATAAAGATCCTATGTCTAGCTTAACAAACATGAATATATTTGAATAAAATGTAATATTTGTTACTATAGTTTTCAATGTTATGATCTATAGTTTCAACAAATAGGCCCACGTATCTATAAAATGTATTTTATTCTCTATTTTCAAGAGAAATGTTTGCTATGCAATAATTATTACAATTTTGTTTATGGCACTAGATACTCAGCCCCGTTTCTAGGTAAGGAGTATTACTCAGTCATAGTTCAATCTATTTACTTTCTTCAAATTTATTGAACGAGCGAAGCGAGTTCTTACTTTTTATTTGAGGCTCGAGGCGTTGTGTGTTTGTATGTTCGACGATAACTTTCGAACGCCTTCATCAATCAAAATCAAATTTGAAACACATATTCTTGGAAACATTATACAGGTCAATTTCGTTGGCCAATAAGATTGACCGACTCCCTCATCCTTTTTGAGGCGAAAAAGGATAGCTTCTCAATATCACTATACACTCGTATACGGGAAGTCAGTTTGGGGAATAATGATGTGAAAATGGTATGGAATCTATACATCTTAACCTTGTGATTTCCTCCTTTTTACTGTGTAGGCTTGCATATTAAAAGCTTTTTGACAACTCCTAGGGCCAACTAGACTAGATAAAAAATCAGCTGCAACTGACTGCACTGGGCGGCACCGCAGCAAATTGGAATTTCGCAAGCGAGTTCTCCAGCCCACGGGGCTTACTAGTGTATTTTGTTTTTCTTTAATAATAATTTCAACTCAATTCATTTTATCTTGCTTGATCCTGTGCAATGTGTTGCTTTTTGCGGAACAAAGGTTTGTTATTACAGTATTTTATTGATATGTTTTTCCAATATTGTCTAGGTACAAATGGAGATCAGTCTACCAGATGAGCACGGACGCTGTCAGATATTGAACATTCACACCGCTTGAATTCAAGAAAATCATTGACCATGTCCACATTCAGGCAAGTCTCATTCATTTCACAATATTATTACTAAAGTTTTTCCTATCAATCATTTATTCTTGTGTGATTGGACGTTTTATTATTATTTTTTTAAATCAAAATGAAAGAATTAATAATATTGCTAATTCAAAGGAGTCTTGTGGTGATTAATTTTTAATAAATAACATTAGGCATAATAATTGCTTTTTAGACCTGTATTTATGTAAATTGTAGGTTATTTTTCAAAAGTGATTTCACTATGCTAAGCATTGGCAATGAATTACCTCATTATAGCATTCTACAATGATAAAGTGTATAACAATTTATACAATATGATGCAGCCGTATTATTATTGTATAGTGGATGAAGTCTTATACATTGGCGAGGAGTTGTGATGGCAATAAAATCCATTTCCAGTCCAGATGCAATAGCAAAGTGAACTAGCGATATTCATTTAAGATTATTATTTGAGAAATGATGTTTCTACCAATAATAAAATTATTCATTTATTTTATGATGATGATTATTTGATGTGTTTTGATAGATATGTGTGGTGATTTGTAGGAGCTGGCCACACTGACAAAGAACTTCACGGGCGCTGAACTGGAGGGTTTGGTGCGAGCCGCTCAGTCCACAGCCATGAATCGGCAGCCAACAAGGTTGAGGTGGACCCACAAGTCATGGAAAAATCCAAACTCAGCCGATCCGACTTTTTGCACGCTCTCGAACACGATATCAAGCCGGTACCAACTTATTTCTAAGGATAATAATTATTATTATTATTATTATTCGTAGTCACGTGCATTCTTTGATGTAGGCTCGTTCTAAAGTCGCTAACGTTCCCATATTATTTTGCATTAGAGTCAAGCCTGTACTGATGTCTTTTTAATTTTTTATTCCTAATTCTGCATACTGTCTCATGCAGCATTCTTTAGGGCTAAGGCCACATTACAAGGAGCTTCGCTTCGTGCTAAGAGCCAAGTTACTCGCATAGTGACTGATCCCAGTGAACAAACGCATTGCGTACTATTGCGGATGGCCACACTACGAGTGACGTGCTAAGGTAGGAGCTTCGTTAAGGATCATCCACTATGCGAGTCACTTGCCTCTTAGCACGAAGCGAAGCTCCTCGTAATATGGCTTTAGCCTCTTACTGAAGGCTCTACCGTTGCCGTAATATTTTGCAATAAAGTCACAATAGTTTCGCTTACTTTGCCGGCAATTAGATCACTAATAAGTGGAAGACGACCTAGGTTTAATCTTCTATTAACCACCGTTTTTTCATTAAGGCTGGCAAGTGGTCTACCCAAGGTAATTAGAATAAAAGACAGAGTTGACACGCATCTCCTAAAGCTCTGAGCCAACTGATGATGACTGGAGATCAAGAGATCAATTTTGCCTATCTTTTACATTCAGAAATTTTTGAAATTTAGTCTCAATACAGCCAATTTTTTCAAAGCATTCGATTATTCAAAGGCTTGCATATCAGATTGAGAGTAGAGTAGTCTTGCGAATCCAATATGCATGTCAATGAATCTGGTGATATTGAAACTACAACGAATTGAAGATAAATAATACAATGAAGCCTGTCTTTAAAACTGAATTTTCTAAGAAAACTGCATATAATTATATCGCTGAATTTAACTGTCACACAATCAGCTGGTTAAGAGCTGTGAATAGACTAAGAACATTACCATAGTGGAAGCCTGCATTAACGCCTGCTTGATGATTTCTGTATGACACTACCTTGTAATCTAATTTTACCTTGATATTTACGGTTTTATTTTGTGTACAATATTCATTTATTAATGTATTGTTTTAAATCATCAGGCATTTGGTTCATCTGCCGAGGAGTTGGATCATTTTCTGGTGAAAGGCATTATCACGTGGGGCCTACCAGTTCGCAACATTCTCGAGGATGGTATGCTATTCGTACAGCAGTCGAAGCTCATTAATAACAGTGGACTGGTGTCTGTACTATTAACTGGTGAGCAATTTTTTTTAAATTTTCTACCAATTCTATCTGCTATTTGCTATCTACGACTAGGCTATTGTAACTATGCAAGAACGGCTTGGAAAAGCATTTCGAATAGACAGCTAGCTGTTTTCGCATCAATTGTGAAACTGTACTACAGATACAGTGGAATTCCGGTTTTACGTAGCTCAAGGTACCGAGAAAAATATTTGTATAGACCGTGAGAATAAAGGATAGCTGGCGACCTTAGCGAGTGGCGGATCTATGCACCCAATTGAAGGGGCTTTACCATTGTAAGATAGGAACAAAACAAGATTTTGAGATATAATTAAATTAAATCATCAATACTTTATTATTTAGTGGTTTTAATGAATGCATTAATCAGACTCAGCATTTTCTTGCTAGTCTCTGCTATGATATTTGAAGTTTGAACTTCCCGCTTTTTGCAACAATTAATACGATACGGTATGTATAATATTATTTCAAAGACATCAACAGTTCCACACAAATAATATTTAAATCAATTACAACATCGTATCTAGGTCTCATATTTTCTATAATTCAACAATTTATGCTCAATATTACATTTTATATATCGTTATCTCTCCCACTCTCTTTTGGCAGGAGGAACAAATTAAAAAGTTCATTGTTTCTTTTCTTTTAAAATGACTACTGAAGTTATCTAAAACATCATAGCCTTGATTTTAGAAGTCACTGGAATATTTTGGAAGAATATTTTTCAAATATGATTGGTTTGAAAACAGGCATTTTTACATTTGATTCAATGATAACCCAACTTCAATTCTTGCCTATCGTTCACTCTGTATCTCACATGAGCGTGCCACTAGTATACGAGTTCACCCTCAAAGAGGTATTCGTAAAAAAAAGGGTGCAATATACACTGCTTTGAGTGCTATGTAAGTTTCAAGGGGATTTGAAATAAATCAGGGTTCGTAAACCGAGGTTCCGCTTTATTACAGTTTCACAATATTGATGCCAAAATAGCTGTCTTTGCGAAATGCTTTTTCAAACCCGTTGAATGTTGAGGCCATTTTAGTACAGGTTGAACACGATAACACGGGTTCTAGACCAGGATTTGACAACCGTATCATAAAATGAATATTGTCAAACTGAATTAGCTGACGCGATCAGCTAATCTGAAATCAAATTAAGTCGAAGCTAGTCTGTATCAAGGTTAGTTTGGTTAATAATCTTGAACTGTATCAGTGTTTGTGGGTGAAATAGTGTATTCAACGGGTTTATTTGGCATTTAATGCATTTGTTAGATTTATTTTAGGCTTCTTTCACACTAGTGCAGTCCGGGCCCGAGATGACTGATGTATCTTAATTACATCTCACTTGTGCTCTGCTCTCATAATGCAATCGTTGCTTGAAACTACTATTTATTCATCATCCAGTTTCAATAGCTTATATCCAGTTTCAATAGCAAATCACACGCCTGCAGCGTTGCCAATACTAGCACATGATTGCTATCGTACTTACGAAAATATGTTCTCGACAACTTCCTGATCATCTCTTCTACTTGTAAAGTGTCGTGATACCAGACTGATATTTCAGTCTAATATGCATGTGTGCCCAGATAATTAAACAGCAAACAATATGACAACATATTTCTATTGTATTACGTACCAAGCTGGCCAGGGGTCTTCAAGTATGAAAAGCATTATAGACACATGAATAATTTATTTAATAGTACGCCGTACTATTCTTGTCAATAAGAGATGTAACTTCCTTATTGGAATACATTGTACTAGCTATCGTTTACGTGCTATGCCAATACGGAAGTTATATGTCTAGTGTGTGTGCGCCTTTCTCCCGCATTACAGCGACCCTGGTTTCGCCTACAGATGTCGCTATTCCCATACTAGGCCTACATTGTGTGAATATATTACTAAATTGTTCTATGTTGTATTAGTATTTACAACAATTGTAATATAAGCATTAGGAACTAATACAAGAAAAATACAATATAAGCAGTATTTTTTGTCATCTACATGAGTACAGAAATTAAATTTAAAAAATCCAATAACATCTCTTCCTGATATACCATGGATTCTGCCTCTTCCTGGTAAACATGGTTGGAAGAGTTTCAATTCATCACATAGTTTTCCACCACTTTTCTCTCTTTAGCCTCTTAAATTTTTCATTTTTATTTATAGTTTGTATTTTTGCCACTTGCGCCTACTCCTCCTACTTTTTGCCTGCTTTGCATTGTGTATGTGAATAAATTCATCAATAAATTGGATTTTTTTTAATTAGGAAGAAGATACGTTCTGTACTTGTTATATGTGTTTGATCCTACGAGCTTTCATCCATTTGTACAATGATGAATAAATAAACCAATTAATTCTGTCGAATATTCTGTGTAAGGATGATGTATTTATAAAATTGTTTGTGGCGGTTTGTGAATTTGATTTGGTAAATTGATTTCGATTGATTAATAAAAAAAATATATTCAATTACTGTACTAATGAATATTGTGTTGGGCAGGCAGAGCAGACAGCGTGCATTTGGAGCGTGGAGAGCGGCCGCTGCCTGCTGCGCTATCTGGGTCACACGGGGTCAGTGAACTCGCTTCGCTTCCATCCGAGTCGCCTGAGACCTGGCTCTCACTGCCAGCGCAGATCAGCGCCAGCGCCCACATCTGGCAGGCCCTCCAACTACAGGTCAGCACCTCTACTACTCACAATTCACATCAATGTATTTCCACAAAACATTGCGTGAATCGCACCTCATTTGACGATCTTCCAGAAATATTTATATTAAAATATTAGAATGTGTAGATATGAATGTGTGCAGGAGACAATGCTATTACATTTCAAATAAGCTGATCAATTTACATTCCAAACAATTTTATTGAAAATACAAATAGGAAACTTGATAGAAGATTTAAAATAGTAGTTTATGCAATGTCATTAAAAACAAAAATGAGGTTAATCGATGCATTATCATAGGCTAGAGGTCTAAATAAATAAAACGATTGGATACGTTCGTTATCTACAGATAAACAAAAATATACAACATATAAATGTAAAAAGGGGGATTCATCTATTGAATAAGAAGCATTTTGTCTCAGCCATGCAGTTAGTGATAACTTGAACTTATTAAGAGGTAACGCCCTTACTGCAGCTGGCAATTTATTGAAGAGCTTCAACTGCAGATAATTGAAACTCTTCAGGGACTTGGTAAGCCTCACGCTAGGAAGTACAAGATTCTGTCTAGACCGTGTATTATAAGTATGTATATTCTCATGTAATGCAAATTTATTAATATTTACTTTTACATATACCAAATTTTGAAAAATATAAATGCTGGCCAGGGTCATAATTTTCAGATTCTTGAAAGATTCTCTACATGATTCCTGTGGTGAAAACGCTGCTATCAGCGTTATTGCCTTTTCTGCCATATAAAAGCTTTTTGACAGTACTCAATTTCCCCATAAGCGGGTACCATAATTGAGGGTGTACATGAAATAAACCATAATAAGTCATCAATAAAACATTTAAGCTAACACGAGCCTTTAAGTTTGCGCAGTAAAAAAGTACTCTAGAAAGTTTTCTGCATAAATTCTCAACATGAGTCCTCCAAGTCAGTTTTACCATCAACAAAAATACCCAATATCTTTATGGGTTTGCTAAATTTATCCATTTAACTCTATATTCCTATTTGTGAATATTAAATTTTCTATCTTTTTTTTCATTTATAACAAGCTTGTTGGCAGAATACCAGCTCTTGGCTTCGACTGAGTGACCCAGATAAATTTGATTCAAGTCCGCCTACACTAAAATCAGTACAGACAAGAGTTGTATCGTCCGCATAAAGAAAGGGCAAAGATGTAACATTTGCAAATTGAAATCATTAATGAATACCAGAAACAAGAATGGCCCAAGGACCGATCCTTGGGAACACACCTCACTACAATTTTTCTATAATCGGATGACTTATCATTTGACACTCACCATCTGCATTCTATTTATTAAATAGCTGTTTATCCAGTCCAACTCCTTATTCCTTACACCATAAAGAATACTAATTTCTTAAGAAGAATAGAGTGGTCAACAACATCAAAAGCTTTTGAAAGGTCAATAAGGGTTGTACTTATCATTAACATTTTCTAAGCCATCTAATTTTATTGACAATATGCTCAACCATGCCATAGATTGTTGAGTGATTTGGTCTGAAACCAAATTGGAATTTTGCTAATGGGTTGTTGGTAACAAAATACTCATACAACTGATGGAGCATACAGGCTTCTATTATTTTACTTATGATAGGTATAATTGCAATAGGTCTGTAATTTTCAGGTGATTCCTTTTGACCGTTTTGTAAATGGGTGTAACCTTACAGTACTTTAGAGAGTCTGGAAAAATACCTGCAGATAAAATGCGATTTATAAGATTTGTGAGGGTAGAATAATTACATCTATAATACTCTTGAGCACATAATTTGATAAGCCATAAATATCCTCACTTTTGAGGAGCTCAGATTCATTACAATTGATTTTACAGTCTTAGTATCCAATGCCTTCCATCTAAAGTTACCTTCAATAACATTTTGTGGCCTTGGAAACTTTTTCAACATATCAAAGAAAGTATCATCCTTAGAACTCACATTTAAACCAAGCATTACTGGCACATTCACAAAATGATTATTCAATTCATCAGGGCTTAAAGGTATAGAATTGTTTTTACCTTTGGCCATGAAACCACCCGCCTCATTCTTTACAATCTGCCAGAGCAGTTTTACATTTATTTTAGAACTTGAGATACGATAGTCATTTGAGGATTTTTTGCTTCTGAAATAGCACTATTATATATTCTTTTTACGTTTTTAAAATTAGCTCTATCCTCAGGACTCAAACTGTTCTTCCACTTTTTATAGTAAATTTGCATGTATGACTTGATGAGTTGAATTTCAGGTGTGACCCACTTTAATTTTGCTTTACCACTTGTTTTTGCGTGTAATTGATTAATGGACGAGTGTAAATTAAAACTTGAGGTAAGGATTTTGAGAAAATATGAGCAAGCTTTGTTTATATCTATAATGCTATTGAGGAAGCTCAAATTTTATCGTTTTTAAGGGTGTTCTTGAAACTTTCAAGCCTGAATAAAGAAAGAAGCCGTTTGGTCTTTACCTCAGAAATATTGACACTTGGTTTCTCATAATTTAAATTCATATTGATGAAGATCCCAGCATGGTCAGAAATAATATCTTGATTCAACAATGTACACTTACATAGATCCTTATTAATATTAGAAAACATGTTGTCTAGACAGGCCTTATCTCTAGTTGGATGACTATTTATGCTGTACAAATTTAATGATCTAAGGGTATTCACAAAAAATTGTACATCTGAATTACTGTCAAGCTTTAAAATATCAACATTGAGATCCCCTGTTAAAGCAAAAAATTTATATTTTTTATGCATCAAAAAGCATAGTAACTTCTCTAGGTTGCTGATGAAGGTACTAAAATTTGAATCAGGGGTTCTATAAACATTTAAGATCATCAGATCAAAATCTAGTAGAAAAATTGCAGAGGCTTCACACAATGAATTAATACAGAACTCTGAAACGTCAATAACCTTGTATCTATGGGCCAAATCCAAATTCACCAGTATTGATGAGCCTCCACGTTCAAAAGGAGGTTTTCTACAATAGTAAGATGCAATTGTAAAACCATTTGGGACATACAATGTAATTTCATCATCTTTTAAAAAATGTTCACTGAGACAAACAATATCTGTTTTGTTTTCTTTCAATATCATTTCCAATTGACCAAGCTTACTTCTAAGAGAACGGATATTCAGTACCAGAAATTTAAGACCAGGATTAATATGAGATTTCAAATTGTTTTGCTTAGAAGTGGAATTGACAATAGAAGATTGAATACTCCCCCTCAGGCCTGCTAATTCATTTTCCACAGCCAAATCAATGGGTTTCCGTTCAAAAATTTGCCTTGAAAATTCGAAATTTTCAATGTTGTCAATATCAGTTAGTTTAAATTATTAACAATAATTCCAATATCATTAGTTGGTGGATGAGAAGATACAGAGCCTGAGGTTACACTCCTTCTATGAGGATGGGAGACACTATTTCCAGTCATGAGATTAACATTTTCAAAAACCGGGCTTTGAAGCAAAGTCTCAGATAAAATACTACAAGACTCTTGACAATTGGAGCTCTTCTTGGCATAATCATGTTCTATAGTAGATGACTTATTCAATATTATTTTGTGAATATCTCCAGCCAACTTTGACTTTCCCTTTCTGTTCAAATGTAAGCCATGTGCAGTGTACAGAGATCTACCATATGCCCACACACTCACCACACTAATTGAACAATCTGGATACATTATAGGAATATTACGAATGGCTCTGTTAACTTTATTAATAGCGAAATTTGCTTTTGATTTCTCCACTTGATCATGTCTATACGGTACTGTTGAGAGAATCATGTGAGAATGCTTATATTTATTAACTATTTTTATTAATCTAGCCATAAAGGTATCTATAGTGTCCTGTGAATAACAATCAGCCGTAAAACTATTGGACCCACCCAACAACACCACAAAGTCACCAGGCCTGGTGGCTTCAATCTCACTAGGTGCCATCATGCTATCCATCACTATCTCCAGAGGAGCGCCCGGGGCAACATGCGAATAACATCCAGTCTCCGCAGGCAATAATGCACTCAAACGATTGTTCAAACCTCTCCCATGGCTGTCCGACCATACTCGTACACTAGAATCTTTCAAGTTTTTGAGTTCACTACCCAATTTACGCAGTCGCAAGATCGCTTCATTTGCTTTTTCCAGCTGTTCCCCTAATGCAAAAATTTGATCCATTAGACTAGTATTCTCTTCCACTAGAAGATTTAACTCGTTGATACCTAGTCCAAATGGGAGTTGGATTAAATTGGATTGATTGCTGTCCTTTAGCTTTGATGCGGGGATCGAAGTCTCACTAGTCGGTCTTAACAGAACACTATCAGCTACATAAGACAAGTCTAATGACGTTTTGAGTACTAGTCTCCTTTGTTCCCCTTTCAAGTCATCTCCATGATACGCACATCGTTGCAGCAATTGATCTCTCGTGTGCACTCCATTGATGCTTCAATCGCGGCAATCAGCTGTCAATTGATTATTTTCTATTATTCAACTTTTTCAATGCGGAGCAAAACAACCGCAGCAGCCCCTACCCACATCCCCATCAACAGCCAAAGTCTCCCTCACTCCTATATCAATCTGAGAGTTGGTAGCAATCCACTGCCACCCCCACGATACCTAGGTGGGAGAGACAAAACAAATTACCTGTGAACAGATAAACTCCCATCAAAAAGACTTCGAGTTGGGGCAGGGAGTGACAATGATCATTATCAGATACGTTTTGTGTTGTTTAAAGAAGTTTCGTTATGTCTTTAGTCGGTACTAAGCTGCGCTTTTGCAGGCGCTTATTAAGACAACGCCACGTTAAATAATCCACATTAACTGACGATGCCCTTTCTGTAATTATACCCTTTATAAGTCAACTTTTGGATGAAAGCGCTTTAGACGTTACTCCCAGTACAAATTCCTGCAAGTCCAGCATTCTAAAGATTTTGCGCTGGTATACGGGTCGAGATAAAGAGAAATGTTGATATTTGGTTGAGGCATAAATCACTTCAGAAATTTGAACACAGCTTAATTTTTCCCGCACAGCTTACTTCAATAAATCATAGAAGTAGATGGGCTGCCGCATCACTGCAGATAGGCAAGGAATGAAGTAGGAAGCGATGAAAGGAAGAAAGAATTGCCGAGAGAGCGATCACAGCGGGAGAAAATATTGCAAGCTCCTGACTAATAATAATAAAGGGAGAAGGAAGGAAGAATGAATAGGCAAAGGGTGGAAGGAAGCATCTATCAGTCACAACAGTCACTAAAACCCCAATGATAACATTGAGTGTTCTTTTACACTAGCCACAAAACTCTCAAATAAAAGCCTGTTGTGTCTAAAACCGGGTGATAATAAGGACTCGGTAATTCCATGCTAGAAGCAGAACGAAAACTGCATACTCATCCAATTGTTAATAGCTTTAATTGGCACAAAAATTAACAACACTATGCTAAAACTCTTTTTTAAAATCCAGTTGAACAACCTCAAAAGATAATACTTAGCTCTTCTCAATGTACTGTTTAAATTCTCAAGAAAGCACTAAAATAACTCTATCAAAATGAGAAAAGAATACAGGCGATTTAGACAAGACGCGACTGCGGCAGAATGCTCATAACAGGATATACGCTTAAACCAGGCATTAAACCCAGGCACACGAACCGAAACCTTTAAACGACAGGTGAAATACCGAGGAAGTTAAAAAATACAGGCGCGGCAACAACGCCGCGGTTATTCAAGTCTCTAAAAACTTTAAAACCATTGGATACGACCATTTATCTACGATAAACAAAAAATGATAATATCTACATTATCAATCTAAAATAACCTTGATTCAAACGACCATGTTATATTTCAATGGTTGCCGTATAGGTTCGTATTACGAACTGTTCCGTTCCAGTGGTTTAAACTTGATCAGATTGAACAAGGAACGTTTCATAATGTACAATCAGTATTGTAATGAGGTCATTACGATACAAATTTCAAATCTCATTTTGAATAAGCTACTGTTTCGATTTCAATTATGAATATGTAATGATTGCGTTATAACACGGTCGTAGATAAATATAATCATTGAATCGATAATTGCCAGTAGAATTGAGGAAAATTTTTTCGAATGATTCATTTCCTATTTTAATAGTAGGCTATGTAGCTATCTCTTTCTCTTTCATTTTCACTTTTTGATGCTCTCACTCTCTTTCTTATGCTTATTATCAATTTAAAATCTCTATTATTTTTTCCTGGACATTTCATCAAGCATCAAGGTGTTTATTTATGTTTAATATCAGCAACTCTTACCTGCGCACAGGATGTTTCCTTGCAGGTAAATAGATTTTGTAATATTATGAACTTTTATTCTGTAATTATGCTGTGAAGATCTTAATAAAGTTTTGAAAATCCATTGGATGTACAGCTAGAAAAAGCTAGTCTGCTATCTGGGCTTTATAATGAGTTCGTAGATTCGGAGTTGAATACATGTAATTCTCAGATGATAGATTAGCAAATAAAACTAAGTTTGTCAATTTCAATTGTTATAAATTCATATGTCCTTACTTGGTCGTTTTGCTGCACCGCACGACGAAGTGTGGACTGGACATAGAAGTGTATGGTTATTACAATATTCTATTGAATAATACAGTATTTATGAAGTTGGAATCTCCCAATAAGACTACAGTAGGCTTCTGTGAATGGTGGAGAGTTTCTGCATTACAGTATAGTAATATACTATTACTACATTATAAGTGCAATAGTTGACTTATATACACGATTTTACATCATTTCAGAGTCTTTAATATTAGACTTACTGCCTACAGGTGGTCCGTAGCCAAGGGCGATAAGCGCCTGTCTGATAATCCAAAGGTTCCAAGATCGAATACAGATCGAATGCATTCATGAAGAAAAATAGAATACAAGGTAATGTTGATGCGCAGTAGCAAACTTCCTACAGCCGATAAAGTGGCGTCACTGGAGATCAACAGTTCGATTGTCCCTATCTTTTACATGTTAAATTCAGATATTCTCCTTTTTAATAAGACTACCATTTGAACATGATCAGATTGGATTTTAACTGATCGTCAATGAATAATTGTAGTACTTCAAAATACTAATTGCCGTGTTGTTTGTTTTTGTTAGCAGAAAGCCAGCTCGTCGGACGAAGAGGGTCCCTATGGAGATGATGGTGCTGGAGAGGGAGTCGACTTTATGCAAAAGGTCAGTTTCCAAACGATATATCCACTCTAAAAAAAAACCATTAGATGTGAGTGTAAACTGACAAGATATCAGTCCAGCAGAGAATATTTTAAAATTAATGGTATTCTGACATTTCTATCTTTTTCATGATAAAGACTGTCCTTAGCAACGTTATTAATTTTCTACCGACCAATAACAATATCCACAATCATGTTACAAGAACTGCTAATAACTATCATTATCCCAATGTTAAATTTAGCGGTGGCAAAGAAAAATCCATTTTATCGAGATATAAGGCTCCCAAATGTAATAAAAACTTTTTAAAAAAATAAAACTCTATTAATTTAAAGTTGGAAATACTTCGTGAATAGTGGCTTGTGGCGTGTATTGCATAAAGGAATAGAGTGGAAGCCCAGTTTTAAGTAGCTCAAGGGACTGAGATGGAATCTGTTGTATCGAGATATTCGTAAAAACGGACTTCGCTAGGCCTACACTGTATTGAGTGTTTGTTACGTTTCAAGGGAATTTGAAATAAATACGTTGAATCGGGGTTCGTGAAACCGAGGTTCCAATGTAAACTGCATACTCACCAATTGTTAATAGCTGTGATTGGCACTTGGTGGTTTTGTGACAATGTACGCAAGTATTTTGTTTCATAATAATCGACGATTGCCATAACTGTAATGTACAGATTTTTATGCATTAAAATATTATTACAGTAATGAATAAAAATTCTTGAAGTTGTCAAAACCACAAATTTCTTATAACTTCGAGATACCGGTTTCGGTTGTTTGTCAATCAATCTGTGGTAACTAAGACTTTAGTAAACAGCATAATTTATACAGAGTGACACACGAGAGACGGTCGGTTTTTAATTGCATGATACTCAGCCAACTTTAAAATTAATGCATGTTTATATACACAAAATCAAACCTAATTATTTGCCATTTCAGTTAAAAAAGTTGTTTGTGAAGAAAAATTTCGTTAAGGTGAATGTCGGCAATTTCTTGAATGATTGCATTCTTCAAATCGTCCAAATTTTGTGGTTTGAGATTGTAGACACAGTTCTTGAGGTACTCCCACAGACAAAAGTCACATACTGACAAGTCGGGAGACCGGGAGGCCAACGAACATTGCCAGAACGTGAGGTAATCTGGCCAGGAAACATGCGTCTAAGTACTGACATTGAAGGGATCGATGTAGACGCATCCAAATGGAATCAAACGCGTTGCGCATTCTTTGTAGTTCAAGAATGTTTCAAGCATATGAATGTTAGAAACAGAATTAACATTCACTGTGGCCCTGTTCTCTTCAAAAAAAAGGTTCAATAATGCCAACAGAGCCCAGAGCACACCAAACTGTTACTTTTTTACTGTTACTTTTACGCGGGTGGATAAAGTGTGGATGTTCTGAGGCCGAGTTGAAGAATTTGGACGAGTTGTGATGGAGAGTCCTGCATTCGAAATGATGGACATCACCTTGTCGATATTATTTTTCACTAATAATTTTTTCAACTGAAATGGCAATTGATGAGCTTTGATCTTGTGTAAATAAACATGCATTAATTGTAAAGTTGGCTGAGTATTATTCAATTAGTCTCCCGTCCGTCACCCTGTACTAGTGACTGCCATAAACTACTCCCACTATTACAGTATCTGAGTTGAAAGTATTAATTTAGTATGTTGTTTTGCGTTGGTTGTGAATGATTTTAAGTGAGCTGCGCGGCCACCATCTGGTCACCGCCTCCAGGCACCGCACCGCCTGTCTGTGGCACATGCTGCATGCATTGGCCGGTACCTATGCCTTCTAGCTGTAGTGCCACTCATCCTTCAACACCCCCGGCTCCAATCACATTGTGTGCTGTTCAATCTCTGCGCACGCATTCGTATTAGACAGAAATATGACGACTCGGTGTGTTAACTTGGATGATTTACAAGCAGAAGAGATGATTTTTCTGTTAGTATTGGCAACGCTACAGGCTAGTGATTCGCTTGCTCGGAAAGTGGTCTGCACTCAGAGGTCTTCAAGTATTATATGGTACGGGAAGCGATTGACCCAGTGGCAGAGGCGAGTCTAATCGTTGAGATTAGATAAGAGACAGCGCCTACCACTCCCGTTGTAACGGTGACCGGCTCCTCTAAATAAAAAATTTATGAGCTTCAAAATCACTTCCCGGTGGTTCGGAACCCACCTGAAGCTGTAGGCCCATTATCTCTCATCATCATCATTCCCATTACCTACGCACAAGCTTAGAGCTTATGTGGGCATCATCCGTAGCAAAAAAAATTATATTGGAAGTAGTATTGTGTGTACGTAATCAAATTTTCCATCAAATAAAATAACCTTGAATTAAAGCTGAAGACGCTCTGCTGGATGGTAGATTTCTAGAACATACAACATCCATAATAATAGAACATAGTATAGATGGATGGATGAAGCCTGGTGTGTTGAATAAAACAAAATTTTACAATGATCTACCTGTTTAGTGTGAGATCGCCATTTTCTGAAATTCAATCTCAAGTCAGCTTATATACAAGAAAATCTTACAAAAGAACATTCATGAACACGGCTTTAAGTTAATATTTCTACGCTAATGAACAACTGAGCAACCAGGCATTAGGCTATTTGTTTTTTATTGATTATGTTCTTATTCTTATAATGCTTTACTTGTAATTTGAACTGCAGTGTTGATCTGTCTATTTATTTATTATTGTCTATTTCTATTGTCTATTTTTATATTCTCTATAATGTCCACTTAGTGTGAGATTGAAATTTTCTGGAAAGTCAGCTTGTATAAGAAAAATCATACAGTTCATAAATACTGCCCTAAGTCTTCTCGCCCTATTCTTGGTAAATATATCTAATGAAAGTCGTGTTCATTATTATTTACTGTATTAATCACACATTTTGATATTGGTACTCTATGTGCAACACTCTGTGTAACTGATTACAATGTCCAGTTGCTTTTGATTTAGGCGACGACCAGGAGCTGACGGCGCAGCGCAGAGGCTGGTAGTGACGTCATCGCGAGACACCACTTTCCGGCTGTGGGAGCCCATTCACTCGGTCAGTTCCAATCAATTATTTATTTATTCATTAGTTTTATATTTCAATACTTATTTCTTATTTTATTAAGCAATGTTAGAGACAAGAGATGGCAACATAGGCTCAGTAAACGACGCAAAGGTACTTGGGGTGGTGTTGGACTCTGGACTCTCCTGGCGACCTCATTTACATTATTTAAAAAACAAATTAAACTCCGCAGTATTTGTTCCTAGGAACTTGAAACAATTGATAGATTCAAGAACTCTTAGAAACGTTTATTTTGGGCTGTTCCGCTCGTTTCTGTCATACAGAGTTGTGTTTTGGGGTAGTTCAAGCCACGCAGTGCAGATATTTAGAATTCAGAAATGGGCAATTAGAGTGATGGTGGGAGAGTCCATTAGAACAAGTTGTAGACATTATTTCAAGGATTTGAAGATTCTTTGACTTCTGGGTTATATATTTTTGAGGCCCTCTACTTTATTGATAGAAAAAAGATAAATTTAACACAGGTGAGCTGTTCCACTCGTATAATACCAGAAACAGACAAAACTTGAGGGACGAAATACATCGGACTAGTTTGTATGAGAAGGGTGTGAAGATTGCTGGAATTCGCCTGTGCAACTCATTGCCATCAAGGTATTCTTTAACTCATTGCCATCATAGGTGAAAACTTTAGATATAGAATGAGGGAAGAATTGTTGAATGTGTCTCCATATTCCAATGACGTATTCTTTTCTCATTGTGAGACACAGAGAGATATGATGTAGAATGTAACAGAGTAGAATAATATGATGACTTAAATTATGCAATCACTTGATGCACTGTTTTTTTACCAGTAAGTTTTTAGATCATATTACAATATCATAAATGGCATTCATATTTATAATTTCTTATAAATGATTATTTCTCATAGATTAATATTTTTGGATGCCAGTCGACTGGCAAGCAAGTAGTGAGTTTTTCATTATAATTTATGAGTATGAATGTTATTTATAATAGCATAATACATAAAATATATAATAATGTCACCACTTACAATACCATTTTTAATGGAAAAATGAGACTTTCCTCACCTGAAATTTTAGAAATATCTCTAAAAACCTAGTTGACTGTCGCCAATCGACTGTAATCGTGTGGTCGCGCCTTGAACGGTGAGCTTTTATTTGTTTATTTGCTGTAATTATTGCTCTTTGGCTATTGTGGATTCTATTGTTTTCTTTTAAATTATTGAAATTTTGTATTTATGTTTTGCTTGTTGTGTTATGAATAAATGAATGATAGTCACTTGATGTTATTCGCCTGCTATTGTAGGTGTGGTACCTGCGCAACAAGCTGGCCGTGGTCGCCATTGTAGACAACCGCCTGTTGGACATGAACTGGCCCGGCCAACAGCAGCGCATCGCCCGGCTGCCGCGCACCAGTCGACAGGCCAGTAGTAGCTTAGTATTTGTTACAGCTGACATTGATCGAGGCTTACCTACTGAGACTGTGTAATCACAGTGTGGTGATTATTGTGAAACGGTCCATAACAGTGTGTTGCAACAGTTTTTCCCCCGCCACCGCCATACTTTTGCCAATATTTTCAATTCTGATATAGGTTCACAGACAAACTTGAACTTATCCAATCATTTGTCAAATTTCTTTTAAGAAGAAAACATAACTTTTCTAATATCTCTCTAATCTTGGTATTGCTTTGAAAGCTTAAAATCATGAAACATCACTGGCAAAAGCATATTGTAGGTAAGAATTGAATTAATCAACATAACATAAATGATTCTCGTATCATTTCAATGCAAGTCTTATGGGATTTGTATGGTGGATTTGTCCGAGCTGACCAATTGAAAGCTTTGCATTGAATGACCACACTGTGATTATACAGTCTCTGTAGATCAACCTACGTAGACTGTTTAATCGGTTGTCATTAGCCAAATCTAAGGTGTATGGAATGAAAGGTGGAGCAGCTTGCTGGGAAAGTTGTTGGCATATACAATAGTGACTTGACTGCAGTCCCAAACTCGAATGCAAAGCTAGCGAATAGAGGACTACAGTGACGTCACTATGCCGTCATTAAGCCGCTCTAAGGCTCTATAAACAACTTTGTTTAAAGAGCCCTAAGCTGCTCCACTCCAATCTAGGGCTCTATAAGTCTTTATAGAGCCTTACTCCAACCCACCATTCATTCTATACACCTTGGCTCAAATAGTGCATTAAATACCGGGTGATCGAAAAGTCGCGCAACCCAATGTTTGTAGCCGTGTAGGAATGACAGGTAAATTTGTAAAGTATGATTTGCGTATGGCAATTTTTCGTCCAGTAGTACAGCAGGTGGCAGCACTGCCAGATCACGCCATCGGGCGACAATTAGCCAGAAATCAGTTTGTTTGTTCAGTTCAAGTCGCAATGTATTTTACGCAAGAACAACGTGTTTCTATCGTTTTGAGTTACTGTGAATCGAAATCCTACGCAAGGTGTCAAGAACATTTCTCCAATGCCTTTCCAGATGCTAAAGTACCAAACAAATCGACCATAATTATGTCGTTTGTTTCATCGTTTTCGGGATACAGGTAGCGTGAATGACCGTAATCGTACCGGCCGACCAAGTGTTTTGACTGACGACAAACTACAGACGATAAGTGAAACGTTCTCCATTCGTTCTCCAAAAGAGTCTCTTCGAAAACTTTCTACCCAGACTGGACTGTCTTATGGAAGTGTTCATAAAGCCACTGAATTATTAAAATTTCATCCCTACCGGATTAACGTAACGCATCAGCTCCAAGAGCCAGATAAGGAGAAACGGTTCTCCTTTTCTTGTGGTTTGTGGCCTCCTCGTTCACCAGATCTGACTCCTCCTGATTTCTATTTGTGGGGCTATTTGAAAGATAATGTGTACAAAAACAACCCGCATACACTAGATGAACTTAGAAGAAACATTGAAGACTGTATATCAAATATTGCTACTGCTACACTCAAAAAGGTTGCGTTCAACGTAAGGAAACGCGTTGATGCATGCATTGCAAATCACGCTGGACATTTCCAGCACTTGTTGTGAACTTGTAGGTAGGTAAGTTGTAATTGTAACATGTATCATAAACTTTGAAAGAAAAATCAATAACACATTACAGCTTTCTAAGACTGTTATCATTTTGGGTTGCGCGACTTTTCGATCACCTGTAGTATAGTATATTAATTGATAATAGTATAGTATACTTTACCGATTCCCATAAGAATACGTTGAGGATAGAATACGTGAATGACATCGACATGTTATATTGATTGACACATTTCCAACCTACAATTTGCCTTTACCAATGTTAGTTATTGCCAAGAAAAGTTATTTTATGTCGTTGCTCTTAATACAAGTTTGACAAGTGATTGGATAGATTGGAAGTTTGCATGTAAGCCCATATCAGAATTCGAAATATTGGCGAAAGTGGGAAATAAAATGTTGCAACACACTGTTGTGGACTCTTCCACACCAATGGCCACACTGTGATATACAGTCTCTGTAATGCAGACGGGTCTAGTGGATCAATTTGTAAATACACATTCATCTTTGTGTAATGACAATAATTCATGTTCAACCCAGATGTCTAAGCTAAATAGTAATTTGATGGCGGTATTTTTCGCAGTAATAACTCGCTTGTGCCTGGTTGTTCGTACGTGTCTATTAAATTTAACCGGGCGATAAATCGAGGACAGCACACTATGGATCGACGAAAAACTGAACTAATTTGAAATTAAAAATTCAAGTGAAATAGTGTTACCAGAGCAATCCATTTTATCTAAATAACTAGTAAAATCAACTGCATTAACATTCTCTAATAAATTACATGTTCATTCGAAACGAACTAGCTCCGAAAATTGCATTAAGCTACAATATTACAGACTTTTGGTTGGTAAAACTGAAACTTGTACTTTCCCATATGATAAAATTTTAACCACATGTTAAAATATTCATATGATGTCTATAGCAGGATCCAATTAACTTGTCATAAATCAGCTGATCGACGAGCATATGATCACAATACTTAACCTACAAATGCTGAATCTCGTAGATTATTGAAAAGGTCTTTTAAAAAGTAATTCTTTGAAAGGTCTTCTTTAAAAAGGTCTTATAAAGACTTTAAAGGTCTTTAAGACTTTCAAGCCTTTTGATTATTGTGTCGGAATCACTGTTTAATTATTACTGGATCAGCTGATTTATGACAAGTTAATTGGATCCTGCTATATGTGA
>JADWYY010000057.1:0-33000 GCA_017141395.1 Laodelphax striatellus
GATAATCTGAAAAGAAAAAATATCAATGTCTATAGATATGGAGATGCAATAGATCCAATATCAAAGTAATAAGTAAGTGATTGCACAACATATCTTTAAAAATATGATAAACGATGTCCCAAAACATTTCTCATTAATTCCGTGAGTTTTAAAATTTATCTTTCATATTATATTTTGATGAATCTGGAAAATACTTTCTAATCTGATGGGTTACCTTTCACTGAACCTTGCCCATTATGAGCACCTAGGAACTCTGAATATGAATTACTTTTATTCAAATAGGCGCGCATTATTAAAATAATTTGGTGTAAAAAATTCTGGTTCACATTCCCCTGTATTGGCTATGAGCATCCATGATGTTGCGAAGTCAATATTTTATTCGGTGGTGACACTAGAAATTGCGGGGCCCAAGGCAAAGTTCAATAGTGGGGCTCTCTTAATACCTGAAATAAACCTAAACTGGCGTTATTTCATTTTCCAAGCCGTGGTTCACGCCGCCTTTTTCACCTACATATATATAGGGCCGCCTCTGATTTTATTATCCTCACCACCTACTACAGAAAGTGACTATATTATACTCTCTGCACCACCATAGAGTAACTATACTTTGTTATCTGTGGTACCACCTACGTGCACAAAGCGAATACCGCTCTTTCAGTCGCGACTAGCGCTACCTAACGACAATATTTGGTACTCATGTCTGTAGGCGTCGTCGCTCTAGATCTAGAATGTCAAGTCTGCCTCCACACACCACGTCTTCATGTACGGTATTTCAGGCGAAGTCAGTGGCGGATCCAAGGGTGGGCAAAGGGGGCAATTGCAAATTACAAATACAAAATACACCATTTTCTGTTGGAAAATCTAAAAATTCCGGGGTGGGCTCCTGGACCTTCCCTTTGTTTGGGGATATTCCAGACCCCCGGTGTTTGCCTCCCCTGCCCCAAAAAATCACCTCCTAGATCCGCCACTGGGCGAAGTAGGTGTCCGACAAGATTGTATCACTACTCTTGCAGTTTGTAGCTACTACACCTCACTACTCTTGCAGTCTATGAATTTGCGTATCATATGGGAAACGGCTTTGTATCTCACGAACAACTCACTATGTTATGTCTTCTCCTTCATTCCTCCTAATTCATTCATTCTACCTTCTCCTTCATTCTACATCGCATGCGCTGAAATTCTCTACCTTCATCTACATTCACCAGTCACATGAATTCATTCATCCAAACAATTTTCTTTTTCCACCCGTTTCATGGTAAGCTACCTACTGAGATGCATAGCTTCTAGATATTAAAAATACACCCGTCTTAAAAACATATGAACTCATTTATAATATAATTGTAAATATAATTGGGTGTAGCTCCTAATTGCAATTACTTGGATTTGTACAAGAAATGTATGTAGGCCTAACAACTCTAGTAGATCACCCATGGACTTGCGTTCCATATAGTTTGTGGAAACCAAAAGTCGCTTTCCTCTAAGCTGAAGTATATCATCATCCTTCTCATTACCAACGCACAAGCCACGTGGGCATCACCCTTAGCAAAAAAATCCCGAGGCTTGTCAGAGGTCATAGCCTCCTCTAATACATTAGAGGAGGCTATGCAGAGGTTCATGTCACGTAATACAAAAACCGGACTTGAAAAATTCACTCCTTAGACACACGTTTTACAGTTTCCGCCTATCACAGCAATACTCCTATTTATCTTCTTCTAACTAACTATTATCTTTATATAACTCAGTAATAGGTCCTGAGCCTCCTCTATAACTCTCCTCCTTCTTATTCTTCTTCTACTCCTCCTCCTACTCCTCCTCCTCCTCCTCTCCTCCTCCTCCTCCTCCTCCTCCTCCTTCTTCTTCTTCTCCTCCTCCTCCTCCTCCTCCTCCTTCTTCTTCTACTTCTTCTCCTTCTTCTTCTTCTTCTTCTTCTCTTATCCTTCTTCTTCTCCTTCTCCTTCTTCTTCTTCTTCTTCTCCTCCTCCTCCTTGTTCTCGCTTTTAATTTTTCTACTTTTCTCTCCATGCACAAATGACCTTACCGATGCAATGAACAATTTAGAATAGAATTTTAAGTAGAAGTTTGAAGAGAAGTTTTTAGATCATCAAATCAGGAGTTGGAATCTGAAAATTTTCAACTCACCTATCCTTATGTTAAAGCAATGGCAAAAATTTGAACTTGGATCGTTCATTCCTCATCTCCATGATTACTTTTTTAATGTATAACCTTATCAAACATCTACTCAATGAGACGTGAATGAAAAATCGGTTGAGAAACCACGGAGGAGTTCTGCTTACAAAAAAATGCCGTTCGCCTATTTTACATAACGAAGATGAGAAAAGGAGAAATATAATAGACTAATAGTCCTGAACAAAGATATAAGGACTTACAAAGATATGGATCATCATAACCTAAATTTTGGACTTTTTTCTAAATTTGAAGAGGGACAGTTTTGGGCTTAAGCCTGTTGAACCTTTCATTAAGTATTATGTGTACTGAATAATAGTAATGAGAAAATGAGAATTGAAATAATAATTACAAGAGAATGAAAACTATAATAATCAATGAGTACTTATTGCTAATATGAGATAATATGTCTCAATTCCACTCAAATATTTTGCCGAACATTCGAATTTTAAGGATGACTTTATTTGTTGCAGAAGGGCAAGAGCTAGACCGGCGCCCTACAACCGCCCCAATAATACACCAGCACGTATTGCGCCGCCGCCTCAAGAGTAAGTAGCCTGCTCATGCATTAATTCTATTCAATTATCGATGTCAAATCAACATTCATATCGGAAATCACTTTTCACAATACAAAGAAATCATTAGCTTTGAATCCTAAATAATAATAATAAAATTATATTCCAGCTTATATTTTGATTTCTTTTCTCTTCAAATTTCACTTCAATCTCTTTAGGTTAGCAATTTGAATACTTTTGCACAGATTCAATTTTATCATACCATAATAATATAGTAAAAATCGTCCCTAATCCAACTCTTCAACTACTGCCTTCTTCATGCCTGTTCCTATGTAGTCATAGTGTTCATATTGACTGTCAAACGTTCTCGCATAATGCAATAAAACTTTCATTATAAGAATTTTAATTTTATTAAAAATTTTAATTTTTTCTGTTCGACTTACTCTTTAGATAGTGGGTAAAGTGGAAGAGGACTTTCTGCCTCAACTACGCCACAAACACTTGTATTATAAGCAGCTGATAATTATTTCAAAAAGATTTATTCATACAGTATCAAAATTGACTAAGGAACTGGCATACCGGTATCGGAAGAAATGACAAGAGGCGTGATAGAACATCGGTTTCAATACTATCTGATATTGATTGCTTACACTTACATTTCTTAAATCTATTGTCTATTTTATATAAATTATATTATTAACTATAGATGTAGTCTATTCACTAATTCTACTCACTGCTCTCTAATTTCCTGAACAACTCTTCTTTCGTCTTCTTTCCAATTAGAACAAAATATTTCAAAGGGATTTTGTCTTGAACTCTATTATTTCAATAATTGGTTTGATTTTGAATGAATGCTTGAAACCATTTAGGAAATCCATAATTATTGTTATTAATCTTTCAAATAACTTTTTCATGTCAGTTCCTTCTGAAATTAATTTAAAGGGTTTCAAGCATAAACGATTGCAAGTATTCGAATTAGTCTGCATTTTGTCATCTGTGTGAAAAATATTCAAAATTCAATATTCGAAATAATTCTGAAGCTTAATTGGTGGAGAAGTTTTCTCGTAACTATCAAAATAAATTATTACGTTCTCAATTCCCTGCAAGTCCAATACTGTATAACTAGTCAGTGAGTTCTAGTTGGCAAAATAGGTACAATCCAATCAAGCGTCTCAATTCAATTGTGTGTGTGTAGGCTATTAATAGTTGGACAGAAATAGCTTGAACTATGGCCGTTGGCTGTTCTTTTGAATTTGGCTATTCAAGGAAGGCAAATTTGTTTTGAACTGGTTGGACAATTTCATGTAGTTTCCAATGTTTAGACAAATTAGTTTGGTTTTTGTTAACATCTTTCACAATAATTTGTGACTAATGCATTCCCATGAAGGTCAATATCTACATGATAATATTTGAATCACTGATATAAGCTCAATCAGCATAACACAGTTAATACATTAATACAGTACATGTATTAACTGAATTGAAATTTCTATTCCAATTTTCTGATTATTCCGGCCATTTTTTGTTGGTATTTGGCGATTTGGGTTGCGTCATTGCTAATCTATTTAGAAAATTTCAGTGTCAGAAGGAGCCCACGGCTTCGAATAACAAGGCTGGAAGACGATTGGGCAGCTGCTGCGGCAGCTGCGACAGACAGAAAGGCAACAGCAGCAGCTTCTCCACCAAGTGGCGGAGCTGCACCAACAACAGCGTAATCTTACGCAGCAGCTCCGCCAGCAGCCGCGAAACTTGCGGCTGCATCAGCTGATAAGGGAGAGGCTGCGGGAGTGCGGGTGGCGCAGCAGGAGCTGCGTCGCCAAAGGGCTGCAGCTCTGCAGCTGCAGCAGCAACAACAACAGCAGCGGCAGCTAGATATGCAGTTGCGGCAGTTGCAACCTGCTGCCGGCGCCAGCCCCAGAGGTGGGGGCACCCGTGCAGGCGCCAGCCCCAGCGGTGCGAGCACCGGTGCAGGCGCCAGCCCCAGAGGCGGGGGCACCGGTGCAGGCGCCAGCCCCAGAGGTGGGGCACTGGTGCCGGCGCCGGCTGTGCCAGCCCCAGTGGAAGAAGTTTTCTGTAAGTAGCTTTCCAATCCAATTCCAATTTCTTTATTTGCCACATCCTTTTAAAACACAAATAGTCAGGTATTAAAAATTCAATACTAGACTGAAAAGAAAAGAAAGATTTATTGCCAAATTGGAAAACAAATTATTCACAAACATCAAAACAAAATACAGTTTTATGAATTCACAGTAAATACAGTATCATTTACAGTAAAACTTTGATAATTAATTGACATTTATATATATATATATATAAAGTAATAATTACAATTATAGAGTTTAAATGATAATCGAGTGATTTATCAAGATAGTGGAATTAGTGATTATTTTCCCAATGACAACAATATAATTAGCGAATGATAAGAACAATATGATACCTAAATAATAAGATGTAAAGCTTAAGACAACACCTGAAAGAATTGAGTCACAGAGTAAACTTTCAGGTAGTATAAAAGTTATTACAGACTAGCAAATAAATAATTATATAGAGTTAAAGTATTTTAAAGGTAAGAGTAATTTATAATTTGAGTTGAAGTATTTCGTGTAACGTTTTCGGTTTTGATCCAGTTCTCAATTTCTATTTAAAGTGCTTTTGTAGGTTTCTGTAGATGAACTCAGTTGAATCACTCACGATTTAACAAAGTAATAAAGCTATAATGAAACAAAAATGACTATAAAAACTTGTAAAATCTGTTCAAGTGCCACCAGCAAAACAAAACGCTATGAGCGCCGGTGGCTATTTCTAATAAAACATAATAGCCTAATTGACGTAATACATCAATTGGTGTTGGAACCATAACTTTGGCAATTAAATTCTGAAAATAAAATGGCTCATACTTAGTATGCAAAATAGATACAAGATGAATCAGAGGGAAAAGCTAACCAAACGAAAATACTCTATAATGGGAAATTAATAGGAGATATGACTACAATAATGAAAGAATATGAGCCAATTCAACAACAAAAAAGGATGAATAAATATTGTATTATAGTGCATAATGTATCGTGTGTACCCTAAATGGTAGTATCTTTGAGAAGGAAGTGAATCACTGACTACTCTTTCTGAATGAACTCCTACTGAGTAGCCTACATCAGTAATTCAGAAATAAGTCAATTATTGAATGGGATGTTTTACTAAAAACGATGGGAAATGATTATTCCTCTACATATCTCAATTTAAAATATATTTTATGTAGCCAATTTATTGTTTTGTGATATCATGCTAGCAAACCTGTCAGCTAGTGCCTAGTGTAAACCTGTCTGGCAAAGTGTAAGTAGGTAACAATGTGATTCACTATTAGTATATTGGTTAAAGATTGAAAGTTCCATCTCGTTTCAGACTAGTACAGACAAAACGATTCGACTATACTGTGATTATTATTTTTATCGTTTTTGTCTGTACTGGTGCAAGAACCTGCGCTAGAACTTTCAATCTTCAGCCAGTATACTGAGTACCTACTAGAACTAGAGGAGCAGCATGCTTGACTTGAATACATTTTTCTTTAAATAGTGATTATCATAGCCTACCTATGATACTTGATTTCATTCAATCATTTTCGCTTTGCGCGTGAGTGCTAGCAAGACAATATTATAATTGAATTTATGTGTTTTTTCTTACAGATAACTTCAGGACTGGGAAGTATGTTTGGGGCGCCTGGGAAGGCGTTCATGGCTGCCCGGATCACGATTGATCCGGGCAGCGGAACGTGCCACAAGCAGACCAGTAAGTACCCAATTATCTACTTTTTACATTAATTATGTTCGTTTTGTAATCACATCATGTTCCAGGCAAAATAAATGTATCCTGGAGCCAATTATTATTGTCAATGTCTGCCGATAGCTACAGCGGATGCAGGGAGATTATGCATTCACTGTGTGATGTTCTAGCTAGAAGCATAATTATGATTTCACACTGCTTTAAAGACGCTGAGCGCAGCGTTATCACGCCCTAAGATAAAATAAAGTTGATCATTAATAGAATCTAAAGACCGCTGAAGTCGAAGCTGACAAAAATATTTTTTCAGATACATTGAAAGTGATGTTTGTAGATTGGTAACTGTATGCGAATCAGTGTACCCCAATTGTTATCTTGTTTTCAGTTTGCAGAAACGGTGTCATCAGGAACTTATTACAACGTGGTTTGGTGCGGCCATGGCCGCACAAGCTGGTTGGGGGCCAGCGCATTGGTCCCTTCCTAGTGCGGCCTCAAGCGCCGCACCAGATGTTGAAGGAGTTCATCCAAGAGGTGAGTAGCCTATTTATTAATTAATCCATCCAATGTTCGACTAGAGCTATTCACTAACACAAAACAAATAATTTCGATTTCCCACCTAGAAAATGACATGCAGTCATCATTAATTATAATGCAAGAACAGACTGGATGGGTACAATTCGTTTGTACATAATAATAACAACGAGTTTACCCCTGTGCAGCGCAAAACGCCGCTCACTTGAATTTTCTAAAATTCTTAGTTTTAAATACAGAATTTGCTATTTTGACTATATGCAGCTGACAGCAGCTCAGTGTACCAATGAAGTCTCACCTTGTACAATGATTACTGGTCACTATACCACTTTTAGAAAAACTTTCTAAGCTATATCTATGGGAAATTTAACAAACTAAACTCAATACATTTAATAACTTAGTACATTTTATGCCAACAGAAAACTATTTTATGTTTTTATCACTTTACTCTCATTTGAAAGGATTATTTTTGAAAACAAATAGAGTCTGCAAAACTTTGATTTTTATCTTTCTTTGGCGCAAACCGCGCATCAAAATCGATCCACTCAATCCTCTCCACGGACTATGGCTCCTGGACTGTAAATTAATTATTACTGTCATAACAACTCATTACAGATTTCTTCAATGTTCCAAGTGTCTAAGATTGATTGCATCCAGTAAACAATATTAATAACAAGGGTGCATCATGGTGGATATAACTTATATTCTTAATAACTTCATCATCGTGAAAAGATGTAATGAGGTAATTTGTTGTCAGTCCTATGGCCTTACAAATAAATTCATCCGAGTTATTGTAGTTACATTCTAAGATCGGTTCTAGACTGTCCCTTCTTCTTTAGCGTGATTTTGCTTCAACAAGATTTTCAATCCCTACTTTTTTGTCGTCCAATGCTCAAGTATATGCAGCATGCTTCAGTCACACACAAAAAAAACCAAGTGTGGACCTGAGCAATGAGATTACCTATTGTATTACTGGTTCCCAATGTATTTTCTGGAAATGAATGAAATGAATTTTGTTTTGTAGGAAATGCGCACAAAAAAGAATAGGAAGGCGGCTAGAGTGCCACCCCCGCACACCAGGCAGAGGGAGGTGTTCGAGGCGGGGGTGGCAGAGGCGGCGCGAGCGGTCAGGGCGGCCGCATAAGTAAGTCTCCTGCACCCTGCTAAGCACCCTAATTGAACTCATCATCTCCTCACTAGTTCATGTTTTATAATCATTTGCAGCTAATACTTCTAACCAGTAATTTCATTAATAACTAAAATTTCATTAATCTATGAATACAATAGCCTACCTACTATAACAATATGTGTTGGGGTCACAGATATTTTCTTCACTTCCCTTTCCCCACGATACTACAAGAAGAATTATTAGTTGCCAAATAAAAGGATTAATATAGAATCAGTCGAGTAAAAACTAAATCTTGAAAAAGAATACAAACTTAAGGCCCCTTTGACTGAATTTATAAAATC
The DNA here is from genome assembly GCA_017141395.1 of Laodelphax striatellus. Taxonomy (NCBI): domain Eukaryota; kingdom Metazoa; phylum Arthropoda; class Insecta; order Hemiptera; family Delphacidae; genus Laodelphax; species Laodelphax striatellus. The sequence continues at coordinate 8,475 of JADWYY010000057.1, forward strand.
GAGATGATTTTTGCGTGCGCGGGTGAAGGGGGGTCAAAACGAGCTTACTCCTTCGGACGCTATTTACCAACCGATAAGTATGGAAATGTTACCAAATTGTTCAGAAAGATCTGTAGAATGTGTGTATTACCTTAAAAATTCGTTTTTTATCTTCAACATGGCAGTATAAGTCGATGAACATGAAGTAAATTTCACTCATTTTAACCATCAATTAAAAATGTGATAATAAAATTATAAGGTACAGCAACCATTCTAGCAATGTTTATCTTCAATTTAAGACCATCCACACATTTCTAGCTTCAAAAATAGCGACCTAAGGAGTAAACTACGAAGTGCCTGTTTTCATGCTTTTTCAAATTATAATTTGAACGAAATTTTAATTAATGCCATATAATATTCTTAAGACTTCTGCTACTGCAAAATTAATATTGACAACAGAATAATAGATAGTAAGGAAACTTATTCTGTTTATTATATCAAGGATATAATTCTGTTGTCAATATTTGCAGTAGCAGAAGTCTTCAGAATATTATATGGCATTAATTAGGAATTTCGTTCAATTTATTATTATGATTTAACAGCAACTGAATAGGTGCAATACTGTATCTCATTTCCTTCCATCTTAATACAAACTTAATCGCTAACTATCAACTAACCCAGTCCACTGAATCCTCACTACTGCTCACTTCGAAGTTTTTAGCTAAAACTTTAATTTTCTTCTGAAATAATAAATATTGATTTCCTCCCTTATGTTCAGATTTGTCTTATATATCTCTCTCAATCTTCAATTGTTACCTCTCTCACTCCCTATTCCCCATCGAAGCCATTCGGTCGAAGGATCAAATTCAATTGGTCATTGCTCCTTTTCTATGAAAAAGTCTGCTGAAATTATTTATAACACTGTAGCCTTGCGTTTGAGAAAAACGCTCCTGGAATATTTTGTATGATTATAATTGCGTCAGTTGTTATGTTTAGGGACAGAATACTTTGAATTTTGATAGTCGATTACCGTATTAATTAGTTTTAGAAGATCTCTATTAATTTGTTTTTACCGATGAGACCGCTAGTATCTTCAGTCTCAATAAATATTCTAATAATCTTATAGTTCCATGAGACTCGACTTTGATGGAATCTGATGCGTGGTACAATAATCTACCCCAGAAAACCTGTAAATGTTGAGGGATATCTTGACGATTGATCTGAGATGAATTAGAGTTTATTTCAGCTGACGGTCTTGAATGAAACCGTTGAGTGCATACTTTATAAATTCATTCCTGATGCACATGCACACTTCATTTTCATACCTATCTATCCTACTTTATTTTCAACGCAATAACTCAACTTTCAAAGTGGATAAAAACATGATTTGGGCCATTTGCTCAACAACCCATTATATTTGTTTGTAATGATTTAATCACAAGCCAACCTTGCTTAAATGAAGTAGTTTCTACAAAATTCAGTCTATTTATAAACCAATCAACTAATATTACAATGTATTTCCAATAAGATTTAGTCTCATCTTAATTGATACTTAAATTCAACAGGCTTCAACAGGCTAGAGAATTCAACAGGCCCAGAACTGTTCCCCTTCTAATATTTATGAAAATAATCTTAATCTAGGCCCTAATTGTTTGTGATATTGACAATGTGTTTTTGTTTTTCAGATCAAACAACCAGCATCACCATCATCATCATCGTCATCAAATAAAATAAAATCCACAGGAGCATCACCAACATCATCATCGTCATCAAATCGAAAGGAGCATCATCATCATCATAATCAGCATCACAGCAGCGGCAGCACCGGTTAATTTTAAGTAAAATATTTTTATTATTATTTTTATTATAAGTTTATTTTAGAAACAATTTCGTGCAAACAGAGCAATCAACTGTCCGTTCCTTATAAATAAGAATGAGATAATTTTAAATTATGTTCTATATAATAATAATTATCAATATTTAAATATCACAACACAATAATCAATAATCAGTGCTACGGCTCGCTGGCAGTTCCTGCTCTCGATTTTAGTTTTGATTAATATATTTTTCGACGTCGGTTATATTAGGGATCAGAGAAAGGGTATGAAGTGGTAAAACAAGTAATTTAGTTAATCAAATGAGTTTATTTTACAAAATTTAATCTAAAATGTTCAAAATCGTTGAACATTTGAAATAAAAACTTTTCAAACGTGTCATCTATATATTCTAATTTTAAAGAATTGACTTCTATAAAACGTCATTTCAATTATATTTAACCATTTTGTGAGATGTTGTAGGGAATAATCACAGACATCTTATCTTTCATAAACATTTTGAGTTTGATTCATATTATGTAGGCTATTATGTATTATATTATGTACTTTGTAAGCTATTGAAAAAAAACTTATTGAAAATCATGTAAGAAAAATCGCTAAACGGAATACAATCCTCTGGATTTCACATCATTCCAAGCAATAAAAATTAAACAATGCTTAGTCCTCATAAAATTTGGATTATTGTCATTCAAAATATCTTTGGCTTGTAGTGGATTATTTTCTCCTTAATTGAATAGTCGTCATTGAGTATTCATAAAATTTGGATTATTGTAATTCAAAATATCTTTGGCTTAGTAGTGGATCATTTTTCTCTTTAAATTAATAGTTGTCATCGAGTATTCCTCTGGAGAAATCACTTCCCGAAAAAACTTTGTCCCCTTTGAGTTCTATTTTCATCACACAACAGAAATACCAATTTAAATTTTATAGAAAAATCTAGGAAACTGGATGGCCAGTACATCCAGTAAATGAGGCCAGTGCGCAGTTTGAGTCTAGTCAGCATGATTTTATTTATGGCAGAACCGAATGAATCAAACAAGAGAAATCAATCAATAGATGTTCTACTCAACATCGCTTTGGAGTAATGCGCTACAGCTCTGTCAATAGTTGAAGAACCCGAAGAAAACCTTGAAGATTTTCCCGAGCGATTCGGAAATACGAAGATTATCTAATTGCAGCCAAATCCTCAAAGCAAGATGAGCCTTCAAAGCCAATGGAAGTATTGGTCGAATAGCAAGATGGAAAAGGATGGAGGAAATTTATAAGGATAAGCCAAGGCGATTCGACAATAAGAACCTAATAGAATTATTAGTTCAACAGACTCCTGATGAAATGGAAAGGCGCAGATGTACCACCATCAAAGCAGGTCAATCTTCTCTGTTCCCACTTATGAAGTACGACGCATCCCCTGTCACGACAATGGACAACATTATAGGGACGTCGGCATTGTAAATAACTTGTCATTTTACTCAAGTTGAACTTTTCCAAGTTGCTGGTGTGACACTTCGCAAGTCATCGTTTCAGTGTTATTGTGATAATGTGGAGTTATTAATTTTGTATCAGTGTTTGCGAATAGAGTGCAGTGTACAGTGTGTTTGTATCAGTGTGAAATGATTCTCTGCAAATAGTGGTAGTTTTAAGAATGACTGTCAAATGTATCATTAGTCACATTGAACAGTTGTCAAGACAAGACAAGATTAGTCACGTTTAGTCACAGTAATTACATACTTTCTTGAAGCAGCACCCACCGATGCAATGACTAATTGGTGTGTTGCTTCATAAGCAACTTTGTGAAGTACTGTGACTAAACGTGACTAATCTTGTCTTGTCTTGACTAACCGGTATACGCCTAGCCTAAGTGAATGATTCAAATTCAACTTCAAATATCACGGGTGGAAATTATTCCGGCTAAAAACGACTGATGGTCAAAACTCCGTATGTTTTTCAATTCTAAAGAAGTAACACGTTATTCATTTCTCAGCTATATTAGTTTTCAAATTAACTTCGAAATTCTATACTTGGATTTCCATCAAATTAAGATTCCAGAAGCTCGATGCATTTTATTAAGCCACAGAGCTTGAAACTCCACAAGTTGAAGTCACTTTTTTCTATATCTTTTAACTATTTCATCTGGTTGATTTATGTTTGAACAGTAGGCTGCTCATTTGATGAAAGAATTCGATATAATTTCACAATAATAATAGCCTACTGATCCTTCTAATCTCAATTATTTCTCATTTGTGCTGTTCCCCTATTTTATACCTTTAGTGAATTTAAATATCGAATTTGACTAATTTTCTTCAAAATCCATATTAGTATTGTATTTAATGATGTCTCTTCATACCTATCTCTTATAAGCTTCATATCGTCGTTTTCATTACTGATGGAAACTGTTTGGAAAAGTTCAAAGCTTTCCCACTTGGCCGTGGAATGAAACAGTGGAGTTTTGTAACTTGGATAGGTTCTCTCTTTTCAACTAAGTCCTTGAGTCCTGAGTACCGTCCCTAACTCGGCAGTTTGATAGAATACAGCAGGGTGCAGTGTCACACTCTGATTGAAAAAATCTATGTATCGAAAAAAAATATTGATACTACTGAATGAAAAGTATCGAAGCTTTTTCATGCCGGTACCTATATGTTGTTCTCCTCATTGTTGTAACTTGTACTCGCACCTTGAATGTTGAGATTGGTCTGCTGCTCTGATAAGATTCTAGCTCTGAGTTTGTCTTTGCATCCTCAGTTAATGTTCACGATCGTTCTCAAAGTCTGTTGAAGCTTCATTGTGAATCACCAACTTCGACTGTATTTTATCGTTATTTTCATGCAGTTTTCCAATGTTTTCGACTTTGATTTTTTATTAAAGTTTTTATTGCTGTTGTCACAAAGGTTGCAGATATAATATTAATTCCATTTCCAATAAGACTCGGTTGTTTTATCAAATAATTTCAGTGGTAATGCAATATTAGTGGGCCACTTGTTTAGAGGGCGGTGTTAGGAAGGGTCTGGCGGTGATGGGGGCGCCGCTGGTGACGTCACACAGTGGACTGAGTCCAGGCGGCGGCCGGCGTCGGTCTCTCATTCTGACTGCAAACCTCTCGAGGTGCAATCAGTCACTTAGTCGCGGCGCAAGGGCGGCCTGATCCCGCTACATACACATCAACTCAACTCCAGCCGATATTATTGCACCCACGTTCATCCTCGCATAGTGTCACAATCCTGACACTAGTTTGAGCATTGCTACTGTACGTTTGGCAGGTACTCATAGATATGACGAGAAATATTTTTTTATTCCATCTTCATCCATCTGACATTCCATTCCCACCATCTTATCATTTACATTCTATTCATCTTCCTTTGTCTATTTGCCTCACTTTTTCTCCATACCTTCAGTCTATACCTTTCCAACTATAGAGCTACTAAAATTTGGCAAACGAAAAATTAAATTCTTCACTTAAAAATAAAATTATTTGGTTTGGAGTTACTCTGAAAGATTCAAGAAGTTGTTTTTCCCTAATCTTATATTTAAAAATCCTGAATAACTTATAGTTTTTTATGGAAAATCTTTAAATCCAATCAGTAATGAATTCTTCCCAAACATTCCTGACATTATTCCAGCATTCATGTTACAATAATTGTTGAACTTCAATTCTGTATATTTCAATGGCAACATTTTCTCACAAAAGTTCATCTAGCCAAATTTCTATTTTAATAAAATGAATTAATAAATTATTCATGCTGATGAATCTTTATAATAAATCCATGCAATGAAAATTAGTAAATAATAATGTATAAAACTTATCATATTTTAATAAGTGCTTCAATAATTGTTAAAAAATCGTGCAATCATCTTTCTCAATCACTGAAGCCTCTCCAAGTATTTGTTCTAAGCTAACAGTTTTGGGATAGTTATCTTGTGTGTGGGATTTATATTCCTAGTTTATATGTTTTGGTTGTAATTTTGGAGGAGTTATCTTGCGTGGATTTATATTCCTAGTTCATATGTTTTGGTAGTAGTCTGGGAGAAGTTTTCTTGTTGCATGTTATTGAATGTTTAGTTGGACTGGTATTAAGGATGTTTCATGTCTTGTAGTACTAACAGGCTTCTAAGTGTGCCAGTTCATTTAGCCGCAAAAGAGCAACGATTGAATAAAGCGTAGATCAAAGCATTGTAGCGCAGCTCAATCAGAGCTCATGCTGTGAAATAGTGGAAGACAGTTTAGCAGCAAGCGTTCACTATTTTGTAGTATGAGTGTCTGATTCACCTGCAAGTATATTTTCACCTACTGAGGTGCTATTTATACTATGCTATTTATCCTTTGATCCAACTGCTTATATCTCTCTGCTCTCAATCGTCTATCTGTTCCAGCATTCAAGTGATTGAGAAAAATGAGCTTTCTTTTTTTTAAAGGCACCGAATATTAGTTTCTCCACAAATAAATATTTATTCGTTCACAATAAACATGGAAGCATACAGAATCACTCTTTATATTTGCTATCTTATTCTTAAAAGATAATTTTGAAATAATTTATGAATGTGCAAATAATAGCCAACTTTCAATCTTTTTCAATCAAATTCAAATTTATTCTCAATCCATTACAAACAAATACATGAGCATATTAACTAATCTAACAAACTAATTATTTTGAATTATCAAAGGATTACTTTCGATTTGAATTCATTTGAGTAAATTTTCAAATAATTGAAAATTGATTAGTTTTGTAATCTTCAAAATAATCTTTGAATAACATCTTTAAGACAATGCAGTTTCATGTTATCATATTATTTTATTCTCAATTCAATAAGGTAAACTCGTTTAATGCCACTACTTAAATCTTCATAGCTCTATGGTTGCTGACTCATTTTATCACTTTGAATTCCAATTTCGACCATTTTCATAGTCACCATAAACTTATAAAATTTTTATATCAAAAATGAATTCATCTATCTAATCTTAGTACACAATGTCATAATTATCAATCTATTACACTCATCACAAACACCTCATTTATCACACTCATTCTATTTACTGAGTCCCGAACCTCTACTTTTCTCCATTCACTATTTTCTCCTTATTTTCCATCTATTCTTTAGTATTCTTCAACAATTTTTCTTCTCATTCTTATTTTTCATGATTCCTCCACCCATTCTTCTCATTTTTATTCTCGTTCGCGTTGAATGGCTATTCAATCTTCACTATGTTTTCTATTTATCTTTATCTTTTTCTTAAATTCAATTCCATCGTGACCTCTTTTCTTAATTGCCTTGTAGAAATCTGTTGTGAAGTGAAGTTGTGGTAGCTCTTTCTAATGAAAGAAAAATACAAGTTAATTTATTAACAAATTGAAAATAGAGTAGTATGGGTCCATGGCATAACCTGTCACATTTTCTGCTGTGCTGTTTACTACGTAATAACCGAAGACAGTACTTTTGTCACTACCTTTTGTTAGTAGTCATCATTACAGCTGAGGATGTGGCAGGTTATGCCACGAAACCATGCTACTGTGTTTTCAATTTGTTTATAAATAGTGGCTTGACAACATCTTAATATTTTTCTTTTATACTCTTCTCTTCTCTCGTTCTCCTTCCCTTAGTAACTACTGTTACTACCAGTACCACTTTCACTTTATTGTCATCTTCTTTCAATTTATCGTTTTCCAGCTTCTTCTTTACGCTCCTCCATTCTACTTATTCCTCATTTTTCTCTTGCTTATTTTCTCCAATTTTCCAATCATTCCTGTATTCTTCAAATTGATTCGATCCTCCCATCTTTGTTCTGCTTTAGTACGGTACCTTTCTTTTCTCTCATTCAATCCCTATGTCCACACTTGGTCGATTTGTGTGTGCTGCACAGCATGCGGCCGATGCTTGTGTCGCACACAAAATCAAGCAACAGTGGACATAGATAATCTACTACAGTTATTAGTTTCAATTCCTCATATCTCATACACCTTATTCATTATACTCATTCTTTTCACTGAATCCAGATTCTCCACTTCTTCTCCATTCATTCATTCTATCTTTGAAAGTGTTCTTTCATTTTTCTTGCTTCTCCTTCGTCTACTATCCAATCTTCACCTTGTTTTCCATTCTTCTCCTCATCACTCCACTTTCTCTTCTCCTCCCATTTACTATCCAATTATTGTTTCTCTAGAATTCTTCTTGTTTTTCTCAAATACAATAATTCAATAATCACCTTATTGTTCTTATCTTATTCTCTTTTCCACTCCTGCTTCACCAACTACCACAACTTCTACTTCTCTTCTGCTTATTTTCGTTTTGCTCTTTTGTTTGTCTAATTTTCCATCCATCGCTTTACTTCTTTCATTTTCCTTTCACTTTTATTTTCTACATCCATCCCTCTATTCTCACCCTTTTATTTATTTCATATTCATTTTCAATTTCTATTCCTTCCATTATTTTTTTATATTTCTCGTCATTGATATGAGAAGTTGCTTAAAGTGCAGTTTATAATGCGGATGCGCAAACGGTGTCTGTTTTGTGATACTATGGGGAGAATGGTTGCAACAATGTCAGGCATTGGAGTTGCGTCGATGCTGTGTGTGGGGGGATTGCGTTGTCTGACCGCCCATGGCTCCAGTTTATGGTTTTCGTTGTCGTTTGTCGTCAATGGAAGCCATAACTGGCACGTGACTGATTGTGTCCCGGGCTCTTTGCTCTTGGGATGATTGAGCAGCGTCTGTCTGCCCTGAGTCTCAGTTCACTTGGTGACGTCACTACGACGCTCTTAGTGAACTGCTACTTGTATTACAGGTACATGTACCTGTAATACAAGTAGTACATGTACCTGTAATACAAGTAGTAGTTCACCAGCCCTTCCTTCACCGCCGTACGGGCCCTCATAACACCGCCCTCGTGTTAACAAGCGGTCCGAGGGGGGGATTAGTTTAAGGGTGAGATTTTTTTAATGTTTGTCTATTGGGGAAAAATTTTATCATCTGATCATTAGGCCTAGGACATGTTCCAGTGTGAATTCTACCACATCTAGAACAGGATTTTTTATTTGTAGTCTCAAGACTATGTGAGTTACCTGGTTCTAAATCGTCTCCTTTATTTACTTTCCTTTCTTCTTTGTTGACCTTGATCGCTTCGACATCGCTCACTATGTTATCAGAAGCTTTAATCAATTTAAAGTTTCTTCCTGCTACTTCGGCTGCTGTTTAAAAACTCAAGATCTCAATAATCGCTCTTGTAGCTCAACAAAAGTATTGTAGTTTCATCAATACTTTGCTTCCTTTTCGAAAGTTTGAAAATGTCCATAGTTACATTTTTCTTTGGCACACAATGCTTTCCTAAACTGTTTGATATATTCTACACTTTCCGTTGCTAAGTCATCTTTGAATTATAGAGCTTCAGACCATCACTACCCAATATATTTTTCAATCCCACAAGCTGAACTGCTTTACTGTCTTTGTCTGGTTTTATTGCAACAAAATATATCGAAAATTCTTCTTTTAATTTTCAAAATTTTTCACTACATCACCATCTAGGTGAAGAGAGAATTGTAATAAAAGCGGATTTCTCGGTTTTCTTTGTACTAGACTTGATCACCGGAGTGATAACTGACTCATTGCGCACAAATAACACCTTCCAATAATTTACATTTATATTGACTTACCTTGACCTAACTGCGACTGCAACAAAGAAGCCGAGTTGTTATAGCAAGAGCTATCTTTGTTTCTTTATTTCGTGTCTAGACTCTATGGTGCTCTAGTGGTTGAAGGATTAGGTTGGACCGTAGCCCAGGGTACGCCTAAATCGTTTGTCTAGTTTGGCTCCTTCAGTGTACCTCTTGCAGTGGATCACTATCAGTATAACATGGTGCACCATTACTAATCTAGTCACAATTACCAAAAACTAAACGCCAAATGGTAACCAGCATTCATAAGAATAGGGTCGATAGAAAACTTATTAGCAGAAAAAGATGATGAAGAGAGAAAAAAGGAGGAAGAACCAAACACAAAACAACAGAAGAAAGTGAAATATTGAAACGATAACATACTAGAAGAGAAGAAAGCCTGTTGGCTGTTGTTGTTGCTATTCCGCTACAAAATAATAGAGGCAATAATAAAAGGAAAAATATTTGAAAACCAAATATATATGAAAACCATAAACGAACCAAATGACAGATAAAGATGGTGAGGGGAGAAGAGTAGAAGGCAGGTTGAGGACAGCCAGTGCAGGGATATAAGAGGGAAGCACTGACCAGCTCGGGGTCCGGAGGGTCGCGTACCTCAGAGCTGCTACTATATATAGAAACAATCACTATCAGCCACAATAATAATTATCGATTTGGATGAGGAAATCTTCGTTCAGGTATTATATTGCACAAACCAAAATACTCCAGCAGATGAGATGAAAGATGAAGCAAATAAACTGCTGCTGACCTTCAACAAGACGTGTCTTCTCAATAATCATCCATTTCCACTGCTGGCGAGCGGAGCGGCGGAGCGACAGAATGAGCAGCTCCACCAAAAGAACCTGATGCGGCCTCTTAACAACACTTTTGTGGGTGAATTTCTCAAATTCACGCATTGTTTTCTCAACTCTGAACCTTCAGGTTTTACTCACACTTGCGATACTCAGTTGCTGAAGCGACTGGGTCTCGGCGATTGAATAACAAACATGTGTTTTCAAATGATGACGCTCACCATATTGTCTGAACGTCATAAAAAACACATGTTTGTTATTCCAATCGCTGAGACTCCAGTTGCTTCGCGATTTCAGTATCGCAAGTGTGAGCAGCGCTTATTCTAAAAGTATTCATTCATATGTATAATATAAAACACAACTTCAACTTGTAACCTGTACTTGAGTTTTTTTCAAAATTGAAAATAATATTAATTGTATTCGAAGTATTATTTTTGATAACTACTTTTGCCAAATTGTCATTTTAGGTGTTTGAGTAGAAATGTTCTTCATAAAATTGAATATGAAAAGTTTAGCTTACATGAAAATTGAGTTTTCCTTCTAACAATGATGGTATGAGTAACACTTCATCTCGGAAACTTGTTACAATAATTATTATTTTTGAAAAATCTTTCAAAACAAACATGTCATGTATGTATTTTTTAATAAAGAGCACACACTTTTTAGGGAAAGTGATTTCTTCGGAGGAATATTCAATTGAATGATAAATCCAAATTCAAATTATTTATTTCAATTGCAAACATATACAATAACAAAAGGTACTTCATTCAATCATTGAAATAAATTTATAAGACCCACATGGGCATGAAACCTGTGCGTGGGAATAAATGCAAAACAGTAAATTAATAATAACAGTAATACTAAGAATAATGAATAAATTATCTAAACTAATACAATATATAAGATTTATATGTCATTAAGAGAAAATTAAAACTTATCATTTCCTAATCAACATTGATAGAGTGTTGAAGATGACAATAAAATTAATTTAATTAAAAATTAAGGTTAAATAAGGACTTGAGTTATTTGCAGATTTATAGAATTTTTATTGCTAAGGATGTAATATTCTGAGGATTGTATTCCATTTTTTTTGTAGATTTCCATGATTATCTCTTTCATTGTATTTTTATAATTTCATATATAAACTATAGATTCATTAATAATATCAAGCCTATTTCTAGAAATACAGGGTTTTATTAATGTTTACCTTACTTACTTTGGTCGATTCCAATTAATTTCGACGATGTTGTTGCTGCTGCATACTGTAACTTAAATATATTCAAGTCCAGTAAATAAATATATTCATTATTTTAAATATATCCAATTCAAAGTATTTTTTTCCAAATAGAAGTTTTATTCTTATTATTTGATAAGTTAATTTAAACTATGTTGATTCTGTTGTTTTATTCAGCAAGCTTCTTTACTTCGATTTAAGCTAGTCACTTATCTCAAAGTTTGATCATTCATACTAATTTATAACTTGTTCAACTATTTCACATCATAGATAAAAATTGAAAAACACAATGGCTCATTGTTATCAGATTTTTCAAAAAATAGGAGTAGGCCCAAAAAAATATATAAAATTTAAAAAAGATATTATTAGATTTCTTTTTTCAGGTGAGGCCCCAAACAAATAATAAAATATAAATTTAAAAAAAAAAATTATTATCATTTTTATTATATATTGTGTTTTGTTGTTGTTATTATTATCCGGTGGTGGCGACCAAAGAAATTATAAAATATAAAGCTAAAAAAAAAAATATTGTTTATAAGAATATTAGGATAAGTAGGTGAGTATATTAGTGTATCATATTATTTATTTAATTATCATTATTATTAGATTTTTTAGGTGTAGGCCAAAAAAAAAAAAATATAAAATTAAAAAAATTATTATTATTATTCAATTTTTCTTTTTAGGTGTAGGCTCAAAAAATAATAAAATTAAAATTAAAAAAAATATTACCATTTTATTATATATATGTTTTGTTGTTATTATTATCCGGTGGTAGTATCAAAAATTATAAAATATAAAACTAAAAAAAATTATTGTTTATAAGGATATTAGTATAAGTAGGTTAGTATATTAGTGTATCATATTATTTATTTAGTATTTATTTTATCATTATTATTAGATTTTTTAGGGGAAAATAAAAAAATATAAAATATAAAATTAAAAAATATTATTATTATTCAATTTTTCTTTATTAGGTGTAGGCTCAAAAATAATAAACGAAAATTAAAAAATAATACAATTTTTATTATATATGTTTGTTGTTACATTATCCGGTGGTGGCAAAAAAAATTATAAAATATAAAACTAAAAAAAAATATTATTGTTTATGAGAATATTAGTATAAGTAGGTTAGTATATTAGTGTATCATATTATTTATTTAGTATTTATTTAATTATCATTATTATTAGATTTTTTAGGTGTAGGCCCCAAAAAATAAGTAATATAAAATAAAAAAAATATTATCATTATTATTCAATTTTTCTTTTTTTAGGTGTAGGCCCCCAAAAAAATAATAAAATATAAAAATTAAAAAAAAATTTATCATTTTCATTATAATTATATGTTTTTTTGTTGTTATTATTATCCGGTGGTGGCCACCAAAAAAATTATAAAATATAAAACTAAAAAATTATTATTGTTGATTAAAATATTAGTATGAGTAGGTTAGGATTTATTTTATCATATTATTTATTTAGTATTTATTTAATTATCATTATTTATGGATGAATTATTCCTCCAAACTGAGGATGGAAGAGTACAATGGGACAGTTGATTACGTTTTGTTTGCACATCAAAAAAAATTATTGTAGTTCTTTTTTGTTTTTATTTATCAAATTATCAAGTTGTTATAATTATTATAATTATATGTATTCATCTCCATTATTATTATTCTAGTAATTAAAAAAAATATTATTGTATATTAATATTGTAGATTTAATTGTATTGTAGATTAAAACTATGTATTTAATATTGTATTTATATTATGTATTATTATGATTGTATTTTATTGTAGATTAATATTATTGAGTGACAGTGTCATATTATATCGTTGGCAAGGGTTTGGCCTGGTCGCATGATTGTGGTTTGCTTTACTTTACTTCACTTCACTAACAAAGCTAATTTGGTTTACTTCACTTCACTTCATTTACTCACGCATTGTAAATCTATACAATTCTGGGCCCATGGATATATAGTAAGTGAAGTGAATTAAAGTAAAAGACAAACTAAGTTAGAAGCTCTTCTAGTGAAGTAAGTAAAAGTAGCTTTCAAGCAAACCACAATCGTATGTGACAAACCAAATGTCTTCTGGCTGCCCATATACTACTCTTATTGGCCATCTGCCAATGTGCATTGTATAAATTAAAGTTAAAGATATTTTCAATAAATTGTGTAATTTATTATTTTTTTGAGAATCACATGATAAATATTGTCTCAATTATAAGTAAAGCCCCAGTGGATGCTGATTTCCCCTACTTTGTGATTTGGAAATAATTAATGGCGCAGCAGGAACAATGTAGTAACCCATTATGTAAAAGTGTATATACCAGCACTTTGTGCACCTGTGTGCAGTTGTCAGCGCCTTATGCGTGCGCTCCGTTGTCTTGGAGTGACCTTCTGGTCTTTTGAGAAAAATATTGTAAAGCTTAATTTATTTTATTTTGAAAAAACCATGTAGAGCTTTTCAATTCATATAACAACTTTTTATTCTATTCTGACAAGTAAGATGACAAAAATATTGTCTGCAAAATGCACATTGTCTCATTTTTATCGTAAATAAGTACTTTGTTACATCGAAATATAATTGAATTTTTTTTTTTTGGAGGGACTTGACCATGTGTTAAAATGAAAATATAGGCTCGAATCCAATATGAATTTCATGTCCTAGACTAAAACGGTGGCCAAGACATATTTACTAAGGGTAATTTGAAGAAATAATTTTTGTTTGTATAAGAAGATAAGGACCACATTACACCCAACCCCCCACCCAAGCCAGACAAAGGTGGTATACATTGATATTATTGAATTATTTCATTATCATACTAGTAAGTTGTCTGTTTTTGACTTGAAAAACTAAGTAGCACATATCCTACCCCTTCTCCTGAATGTTTTTTCACTTAGTAAGTTATTTGAAAAAAAATTTATTCATTCATTCCTAAAAACAATGCTAATTTTTAACATTGCTTCTACTAAATATTTTCTTTTCCTACTGATGCTATCTATATTTGGGTAAAATCGTGGGTATAGATGATGAGATATGACGACTACTTTTCTAGGCAGTCAATTCCATTGACTACGTTAGAAAGACTTGTGGTACTATACTAATCATTATTTAGATACAAAAAACAGTATACAGAGCAACGGTATTATTTGACGAATAATATAAGTGTGAACTGAGTTTCATGGTGTAAATTTCCAATACAATAATATTGTTTGTAACCATATCCTACTAGGCATATACCGTGTATAAATAATGCAGCAGAACATGATAAACATGTATTAAGTGTGTGGGTGTCTCACCAATTTTGTAGTTCGAAGTCATTCTATTGGCAAATAACGTTCATTTCGTGGAAATTTTCTTCTTCCACCTTCAACCACAAACATGTGAACCTACTGCTTCATAAATGAAACTATCTTTTCTTTAAAAAGCAAACAACTATTTAATTTTAATTATAGGATATTTAATTTTTCCTCAATTAACTTAACTAGTGTGTTTGTTTAACATCTGATCTTAAAACATATCCTGATCATCTGGTTCTATTACTTTATTAACAAATAAAAGCTGGTTTCAAGCGTCAACTGCTGCTGCGTGTAATTTCGATTCAGTACAAACTATTTTTATATGGTACCGTACTCTAATTCAAAAAAAGTTGTGTTATTGCCACATAGCAAGCGCCTAAGATACAACCATTTATTGATATGAATTTTTTTTAACACTAAACAAATTGGAAACAATTTATGAAAAATTTCAGAAAAAATCGTTCTGACAAGTAAGAGACTCAAAATATGTCTGTATTTCGTACAAAAAAATATCGCTCACATTATAAATAGAAATAATGAATAGATTGCTGGCTGAACTCGGACAATAAATTGTGCTTTAAAATCTTAAAATGAATAAATAATCCAATAATTTCATCTACTTGAATGTAAGATACTATTAATTTATCTGAAGTTGAAGTTTCAATCAGTAAATAATTTCTTTTCCAGGGAATTTAAAGTCCTATAAGACAGCTCAGAGACAACTCCTGTTAGACATGAATAGCACGGTTTACAAAAGAATACATTTGAAAGTCTTGTACCAGTTTTTGTCTGAATTTTCTTCAAAAGACTTCTAAATTTCAATTGAAACAAACTCCTAGGTCCATCCTTTACAATTATTGTTAACTGAAATGTGAAGATTGTGAGGGAATATGAATTTATAAACCTTGCACTTAAAATGCTTTATATCTAAAATGAGTTTTTATAATAAGTTCTCACCACATTTTATTGGTCGTATTTGAATTTAGCTCATTATTTAAATTATTAAAAGTTGAATGCGATAAAAAGCATTTTCAGGGTCAAAATTTATCTAAATTGCTAAAAATTTGTAGGCGCATGCTACTTTTTGTTAATTTAAACGAACTTATAGGGGGATCGCAAATGTTATTTAAAGAATGCAGCCCTGAAACTTATTGAAATTAAATAAAATTGTAATTTTACTAACTGAAACACAATGATCTTTAATACAAAGTCCTATTATAAAGATTACTATCTGCTAATCTATAGAATTTGCCAACACGTATAATGATGCCTAGTCTAACGATAATCCAATTTTACATTAAAGATTTTTGTGGTAGGATAAAAAATGACATTGGAGGATTGACTAAAACATTAATGAAAAGGGGTTGCACTGTTGACTAAAAATTATGCTAATAGTAAACTCAGATTTACACTAACCATGTATAAGATGTTAAAACTATATTCTAAAACTACGTTTACCCATTATTAAGCACAATGACTTTATTCATCATTGGAATAATTTAACGTATGTTCGGATAGGTACCTAGAGCACTGAGGTTCTTACAATGAATTTTCAGCTGTTTAAAATGTACATTAAATTTAATTATGGCATTTGTCTATAATTGATGGGAGATTATTTTAACAAAACATGATATGAGATTTACGTAAAAATACAAAATATGAATCTCATTTAATTGTTTTATATTGACTGTGAGTTCAACTATTTGTTCAGAATCATTCGTGGATTTTTACTTTTGAAATGATTCACTAAATTTCAATACGGTTTTTTTTCTATATGGAAGCTCAGTAATGGTGAAATGATCCATCAAAGACTGCATGCAACTTGGAATCAACTGTAGATTTAAAGTACCTATTTATGGACTGTTACTTGACTTTACAATAGTATTTTCATGAAGGGAGTAGGGGAAAGGGCCTTTAAGTCATTTACCTGGTGTGCAACTTCATAAATCATGAATTACTGTACTGTTTCAAATGTGAGAAATTTGTCTTGTTGCATGTACCTCCAATTATTAGTTATAAAGTTAACACTTGTCAAACAATATGAAAAGGTTCTGGTATATTTTCGGCCTAATTTCAATCCAAAGCTCACTCTCTTTTAGTACTTTCATCATGCCCGCTCAACAATTAGGCAATCATTTTTCAAGCATTGAGAAATAAGAAAGTAATTTGGAAGTAAACTATTATCTCTTAAATCTATTAGGGTGATATTTATTTTCAGATGGAAAGATTGTAAGGGTTCTGCTTGTCCGAGGGGTAATAGAAGGATGATGAATAATATTGAATCAATATAAGGTAGCTTAAAAAGGTTGTGGATTCCGAACCACCGGGATGCGATTAATTAGGAAGCTCATAGAATTTCTGCCGGGTTTTAGAGTGAGCCGGCTATATGTTTCTTTTCTGATAGACAAAATTTTGCCCGTGGTGGTACTGATTCAAACTATGTCTTCACTCCAAGTAGCTTGAATTACTTTGAAATGATAGGTAACATAAATAATAAGTAAAGAACCTATGGTGAAGTTAATATATCTATCTATTTCTAATGAAAACAAGCAAATCATTTCACCGAATGTCAGTATTTCAATTCACGGTTTCAGTTATAATGAATAGTGTATGAAATTTATTATTTTTTAATTAGTGTATTGTCATTTATATTAGTTATAACAGAGTATATGTGGATGTGTGTGAAAAAATAATTAGTCTTATTCAAGACAGAAGGTTGAACCAATGTTTAAATCCAAGTGTAACAATCATCATTTTCAAGTTAAAATAGAATAGCTTAATTAGTCCTTGACTTAGCGTGCTATAGTAACAATGGTAAGAAAAAAAAATCTATATTGTCACCAGAATTTATTATATCAACAATTTGTTTTGTTCTCATAAGAGTGTTCCTATGATGAAGAATATGTGTATATTCAAATTTCTAGCCTGACATGAGCAAATCTTATTGTTCATCTGAAATGGGGTTTGTAACTTATAGATTTTATATTGCATTAACAATGAAATTTCAGATAAACTGTATTTGATTGCATTTGATTTCAGTAATTTTCAAGTCATTTGACTAGTCATCTATTAGTAGGTGCTCAAGCTAGTACAAACTGAAAATGCTGCAACTGTACACTCTTCCAAAGTATCTGTACGAGCAGGAAACTCATTTTTGAAAAACTCTATAAAAAGCCACATTGTAGGAAGAGTGGAAAGTGAGAAAAATTCTTTGTGAAAGTAAATGAGTTGAATAGAGTCTACGCACGTGTTGAAAAACACTCTGATAGTTATTAAGCAAATTTACGGTACCTACCTAAAAATTACACCGTATTTTGGAAATTAGACTGCCCAA
The DNA here is from genome assembly GCA_017141395.1 of Laodelphax striatellus. Lineage (NCBI taxonomy): Eukaryota > Metazoa > Arthropoda > Insecta > Hemiptera > Delphacidae > Laodelphax > Laodelphax striatellus. Next base: position 26,603 of record JADWYY010000057.1, read on the forward strand.
GGTAATAATGTCTCCCTCACAGTATTGAATTATAGTGATATGAATTCTGATCAGATTAAAAAACTTAATCATCTAGATTGAAATGACCTGATAGGAGTCTTTGGCAATCATTTGCATTCTAAGAATTTAACTCATAATCAAAATCCAGATTTATATATTATTGATTTAAATATTCATCGAATTGCTACTGTAATTCATTGACAATCAATAAAATAATTTACATAATGAAGTTTTTTCTTAAATGCTTCTGGATATTAAAGATATTCATGAATACTAAGAACGCACAAAGAAAAACAAGAAATGCTGTATTCAATGCATTAGCGTTTGTTTAAGTCTAATTTTCTCCAAACAGAATAAATAAGTTTCCAATGAAAATTTCCTTGTAAATTTTGAATCGCAATCTGTGCAATTATACTTTTACAAAATTAGAAATTGAGACGGTAGGTCCTCAATTTCTCCGTACAGGCATTATAAAGTAGCATGCTACATTTCATAATGTGCTCTTTACATGGAAGTCAGATATATTCAAATCTGTGTTTTGAGAAAATTATTCTCTCATTGTCTATCAAGCCTCACCCAAAAGGTTTGAATCATTAATTATGATTATTGTGAACTGTTCCTGATCAATGTTCAAGTGGGAATCGGCACGGGTGAGTCATTAAATGCTTTGATTCCAGTTCATTGACTCAAATATAGAAGATTCATGACCGAGCATTCTTCAGGGGTATTATCATACTTGATTATCGAAAACATCATGGAATGCAAATTTTAAAACTCATAAAACAAAATAGGGAATAACTTTGTGTCACAAATATTTTTCTTATATTTAGTACTTATTTGAATTTCAATTTACTTTGATAAAGGGATTATTGATTGACATGACCATTCTCTCATTTATCAAATATTATAAGAGTTGGAAAATCCTTTAATGCATATATTATAAAACTGTTGCACTGTGTTTCTTGCAAATATTGAATCTGTCCTATAAATACTTGATGAAACACGATGGACTGATTATGGTTGATCATAATTGAGATCATTTTAACTGAAAACGGCACCATTTAACATCAGGACTTGGCAACTGTTCTTGACTTAAATTATGAGTAATTTGAAGACTAATACAATGGTGCAGAAATGAATTACTTCATTTGCTATACCAATTTACACCATTCTGTTTTCTTCAGATTTAACTGCAATCCATCTCATCTCGAATACCTACTGAAAAAATTTCTGATTACAATGTATTGAAATTTCGAGGAAGGATTAATATAAGAATTTAAAAATTGATAAATAATGTTGCTTTTACAGAAGGAAATCCTATGGCTTGAAATTTTCTTCTTCATGCAGATTTCTAGTTTTTCAAGCAGTATTTAATTATTCATTTCGATACCATAAATAGTAAAATCAGGAAATGACCAAAAGGGAATTGAAACAGTTGAATCCATAAAAGTTTCGATATCCTTCCCAATTTCAGTAATGGTGTCTAAAAAAGTTTGGACCAAAAAGATACCAAGCTGCTATAGAAGGATCTTCCTGCTCTCATATTAAATTCTCTCGTTGTATTAACAGCTGTTGGCTAACTGGTTGGTGAATTACATCCTCAGCCATTCGACATGCTAAACAAGGATTACGCTCAATGTGACGAACTAGTCGAAAGCTAAAGTCCTGTAAAGTTTCGTAAACCTTATTCGAATCTAGCTAGCTATCTTCATCGAAACTTAATAACCATTACAACTTTTCAACACTTCTCCATGAGATACAGCATATTAATAATAAGGTATAGATCATATCTCTGTTCTCGATCATATTTGATCCAGTTACAAATTGTTAAACGGAGTCCCTGATTCTAGGAAGTGACCGATTTTGAAATGCATTGTAGACTGTCTGATTCACCCCCATAATGTACACTCTTTCATGTCATTTACAGCTGGTATGGCAATGACACCTCAGACCCTTGTACTGGAAAAGGACTGATATCTTGTGATTTTGTCCTGCCTTTCTTTTATTATCACATCCGTAAAGATTTAATCCCTAACATTTGCCTTTGTATCACAATGTACGCTAATTCTATTACAATTCTATACAAATTATCGTGTAGAGCCTGTTTCTTGAATTTGATCTGTTACATTGATCATACAGAAATTAAAACAAGAATTGCACATAAGACATACATAACTTATTTTCCAAATATCAAACTGGAATTGTGATAGAACAGGCTTACTTAAAGTATATTGTTCCCAAAATAGCAGTCAATAATAAATCTATTAGAAATAGTTCACATTTATTTTTGTGTTTTCATTAACCTTTTATGAATGTGAAAGCAAATTCCTAAGGCATTAAAGTGAACTTTGTTCTTAGATGAGTTCTCCTCATATATGATGAGAGATGCTTAATTTGTGAGAGCCAAATATAAAAAGCCCTATGCTATTCAGCCTTATAATCTAAAAATTATAAAGTCATTACCGGTTCACACAATTAAACAAATTATAGGCTATTAAACTCACTTTTTTCAAATATTAGTTTTTAATTGTGTCTACACAATTATTTAATTTTGAGAATTTCAATCACAATTAAAATTCAACAAAGACAATTTCACCAGCCCCTAACATTTTGCTATGTTCAAGCTTTGTTATTCAAATCATAAGCTCTCATGGTACTGCCAATAATTGGACGAAATTCCTTTATGTTGGGTTGAACCACACCAAGACTGTACATATAATATTCGATATTATATTTATAAATAAATTTTACTGCGTAATATTGTTGACAACAGATTGGATATAAGATGATCCAATGATCAAATAGCTCGACAAATTAATCTGCACGATATTTCGTTTCCGACGACAGTCAACCTGGTGCGATTAGGGAAATTGATTGCCTAAGAAAGTTCAATTTCTGGTTGATCCTGACCAGCGCCTTAACCACTGAGAGTGATTTCATGATTCGTTTCGTCTAGGTCTTTATGATTTAACAATGAGAATAGTCTGCATTTTCTTGCAATTGGATTTTCCGGCACTATTTAAAAAACATATTCCATCTGGCTAAATGTAATAATTTCAAGTCTAAATCTGAAATATTCTTGGACTGAACCAATTAATGAAAATAATTTCAATATTTTTGGCATAACAAATGCTGATATACCAATTAATTGAAAGATCCATGGTCTGATTCTTCCACGATTTTTCATTAAAGTCATTAACCCCTTATTTTGTGTTAAGCGTTCATGAATTTCCTGCAATATTAATCTGTTGTTGCTGGCTTGCACGATATTTATTCACAGGAAGTACATCAAAATTGACATTTGTCATTTTTAATTAGGAATTATTGTTCAATTGGAGGTTATTATTAAATTTTCACTTAAATTTAACACAAATCAGCTGTTTTGTTGCCGTAATTTTAAACCATGAATTATCTTCTTAATTGCCTACCAGCTGGTCAACTCCAATCCAAAAGCAAATCTAGAAACCCTTGAGCAATAAAATGCGTCCACTTGCAAATTTAGGTGTCATGAAACTGAAGTGACAAGATGACTACCCAACTAAAACAATGACCTCTGGGTTCCTAATCGAGGCAAAAATGCGTTGTGATCATATATTTACGAGCAGTCCAAGGTATTAACATTGCAGTAGGCACAATGCTTTTAATCTGTATGGGCCAGAGTTAATACATTTCGGGATTATGTTAAGCCCGGTAGCTTAGGTCACTATAATCAATTCATGGACTACCAACCCTATTCTGAAAATGCCTTGATTAGGCTAAAACAAAAATAATACTTCACTAATTGTGTCTTGTAATTGATGATCTCTTTTTGATGAATTGTATCATAATTATTTTACAAAAACAATTTTGATTACTGATATGTTGGCTATTGGTTCAGCTTTTATATTAGGATCCGTGACTGTATAGATATTCAAGATTCCTTTAGTGTTTTGTGAAAATGTCTCATAACCTAGATTTGGTTTGTTTTCATAGCTAATGCAAATTTAAAAAGGTACAGTTTTCGGCGTAAGCCTGTTGTACCTTCCGTTAAATATCAATTATTGTAAAATACTAAATAAATAATTACTGTAGTTATATAATTACTGTAGGTTAAATTTAGTAAAATCGAATCAAATTAAGGAATTTACTCATCAAATCAACATCAACTTTTACTAGAATTTCCATGTTGAGCTAGAGATTTGTGACAATTTCAAATTCTTAGAAATCAGCTGGGAAATCTGAATAGTTGTAGTTGACTGTTTGCAAAGCGTGATATTACAATTATATTAAATGATTTCTTATTATTATTGTAGATATTTGATCACAGTAATTAGTTTTATTGCATTATTTTAATGTATTATTACATCTGATAATTCATAAGATAGAAATTTGAAAAATTTTCATTTTTCCAAAAACCATCTGGAAAAGAATATGAATACTAGATACGTGATGAGTCTTGAATAGAATATAGCATAACAACCGGCACTGATTGACGTCATTATAGCAAGACTAATTCGAAAAATTGACTGCTAGCTCTTATGGGGATTGGCCAACCTTAGGTCTCTACAAACCTTGGTATTCCATACCCTCACCCCATATAGCCCTGGGGCCTGGTTCACGAAAGTCACTATTCAAAAGTTACTAATTTATTATTAAAATTAATGCTAAGCTCTTAAGTTATTGAATTAAAAATTGTATTGTGAATTAGATTAAATCGAATTGTACTCAATTATTTAAATTATTAAATTGCAGTGATGTAGGTAAAGTTTGAATATTATGTATGTTCATTTTTATAATGAACAATAGTTTATTAAGACTTATTCTTGTTTATTCATATTGTACTTTGTTCCTTGATTGATCTTATATGGTATGCCATAATATGTTTTATGAATGATGTATGAATTTTAACTCCTTTGTATGCGCCTGCCCTCGAACAAATGAATTGATTTATTTAATTAATAAGTATTAAAACGTATTTATTTTACTTTTGTATGAGTAAACATGATTATCATATTATATACTTAATTATTTCTTTGTCTCATAGATGCTATATCAGTAGCATGGGGACGTGTCGATGAGGAACAGTGATGAAATGAAACAAATCAAAAGATAATTATAATAATGACTTTGTCATTTGCTTGGCTCTGGAGTCTCTAGCTGCCGGCTGGTGAGTTGTGAGTTGTGTTGTGGTGGTAGGCAAGCACTTTGGGTGGGGGGGGGGGGGTTGGGTTTCCGGTTGGAGGAGTAGAAAGAGATTCACTAGTGTGGAATGCATCTCCCCACTACCACGACAACTACTGTAGTTGCTGCATAAATACGCATTTGCAGACACAAGCGCTGGCTACCGGCATTTTTTGCAACTATTCGTAGGCGTTACAAGTCTCTCATAAGAAAGTTACCTCTGTTTCTTCCTACTTTGTGGTATCACCAAGCTAGAAGCCTTGTAATGTGACCACATAGTATCGTATTTTCTACCTTGTCACTCAGCTTAGCACTTGTAGTGTGGCCTTAGCCTCAACGATCAAATAATTGCTATTCAATAATTGATTTGATTGGAATGAAAGAGCTTCCAAGTCCATTCAAGACTAAAAATAAAGAATTGAAAGAGATGGACTTGAAAACTCTTTTATTGGATGAAAATTTCATGGTGGACACACCGCTTCAACAACTTTTTGTAATTAACAAAATCTATCAAGGATATAAATATAACTATTATGAGAATGCTGAGTTATGGTTCACACAAATTACAATTGAATCATTGTAATTCTTTTTTATCCACTTTAGAATCAGCCTTGACTTCATATTGCAGTGTTTTAAAATTGAACACAGTTGATTCACATAAGATAGCTTATGGTCCTAACAGATTGGTATACAAAAAATATTAATTTAAACGTGCTTGGTTAGCTTGCGGAAAATTGCTTCTATTTTAGATAAAATACTTATAATGAACAAATACTGAAGCCAAAAATTATTATTTCCAAAACTATCAACAATAATTGAATTATCTGTTGATAAAAATTTATTGTACGATGTATTTTCGCATTTTTCCATGAAAATACAATTTATTTTGGTGTTTTATAGTTTTTGAAAGGCTTCCTTTATTTTAAATAGAAACTAACATGCTTCGATAACATATACGATGATAATCATTCATGATAAAATTACAATGCATTAAAATTATACGACTGAGAAATAATAATGAATGAATGAATGATGACTTTTTCATAAGTGAACATGCGAGGTTTTGAAAATCACCTCCATTATAAATGGAAGGAACAGGAACATTATAAATGGAACACAATGAAAATTTGATGATTTATGGTGGATATTCTTCAGATTATTATTCAGACTAATTCATTAATATTTACAATAATTATCAAACTATGTGACTTTTTTCGGCGAGGTTGACGCTCACATAA
>JADWYY010000058.1:0-32727 GCA_017141395.1 Laodelphax striatellus
CATGAACAAAATAGAAAAACTCGCTAATAGGAGTATGTTATTAATGACATAATGACAATATTATAAAATTATTAATTAGTTTTACTTAATATAGCGTAATAATAATTATTATGCTATTATGTTTATTATTAATTGATTTAATTGAATTATATTTATTAAATCGCTCTATTGATCAATTGAATTAGCTTCGATTGAATAAATAAAAAATACACAGAATACATCACATAACTTATAAAAATAGTAATGCAAAGAAAATACATGAGTGGAATTGAACGAGAATCACAGGCAGCTCCGAATCATCCCTGAACAAATTCCTGAGAGTAGTTCAATGTAAAATTCTTAATTTTGTTTTTACATTTTTTTTTCGATTGAGTATTACAGGCATTAACGTCAAATAATGCAATCCAGTCAATAATTTAATATTTATTCATTTTTATTAGTTAATTTATTAATAGAGAGGAGAGAATTCTCTACAATTTGATCAACATTCGAAATCCTTCTTCCTAATAAGAAGGAATCGACTGCTTCAGTGAATTGAAAAAAAGCGCAACCAATTTCCTCCAATTTCTTATATTAATTCAAAGAAAAAACCAAATCAAGATATGATCAAATTATAGTAAGTTGAAGAACATTCAATCACGTAACAATATAATAGCTCTCATTGTAAAATTTAAAAAAGTGTATAAAAGAGTAAAGTTTGTATAAATTCACAGTAATAATAGTTGAAATTTTCTTATCAGGAACATACTAGAGTTTAAAAATTTCCAAATGGTTATAGGTAGACAAAAGTAAAGAACAAATATTTCCAAAGAGATTCCAATTCATAGATTTTGAATAAACAAGTATGAAGATTATGAGCAATTAAAATTGATCATATACACATTTTACTTTTAATATTATTTATTATTATGAAGGGAATGTTTGGCATAGACACTTCCTATTAACATCAAAACATATATTTCAAATAGCCTACTGTGTCAAAAGATGATGTAGCAGTTATGATGATTTTTTTGTTTATCCACAGAGTCGCCCGTCGCACCTACTTCGTAAAGTGCTTTGGTTTGGGCACTCTTTCGAACTCCAGGATTTCTGGAGTTTGCACAACTAGTGGGCAATATGTTGTACCTGGTGAGTTGTTTTATTTTTTCGTGAACTCGTGTTCATTGTTCGAACATAATATTTCGCCTGTACTAACTAACAGTTTTGTACAAAATTGTATGAAATTGTATAATTGTACATGTGAAATATTATTGACTTGAGCGTTTTGGCTTTTTTATATCAATATATAATAATATATATAATAATAATTATAATATTAATCTCACTTGATATTTATTATAAATTATATTAATCTTACTTAATATTTAATATTAACAATATTAATCCTACTTAATATTATTAATATCATTCATCATAAGAATAGCCTTTAGCTTGACACTGATTTTCATCAAGTGAGATCTACTCCAGCTTCCAATATGAAATCATCTACAAACAGTGAACAACATATTCAGCTGGAGTGACAATAATAAGCGTCAATGGTGTAAAATTTCCATTAATTTTATGGTTTCATTGCTCCTTAGATAAATTGAGAAATCTGTGGAAAAACTCACAATAAATCTCTTGATCCAAATATCTACATTATAAAATTTAATTAGCTACTGACAAATATTTAGAATTCATCCTCAAGGTGATTGACTTTAGATAATTTTTTTTATAAAATTTTGAAGAAAGTTCTCTAATTTGTCAATGCAATGGATATTACTTAATCATTTAAAAAAAAATTGCAAATAGAGAATTTTTGAGATATGAATTTTTTAATATCACATGAACATAACCCATACTATTCTGTTGTATTTTGTAATACATTGTAATAAATTTTATAATTTTTTCATACAAAAAATTAGCTGTAGTATGTCCATACTCAAGTGAGCTGAGAAATCAACTCCAAAAGTTGTTCAGAACTTCTTATATTCAAAATTAGCTAACAAACCTTTGTTTGCCAAGCAATAAACATAAATATTTATTCTAATGACAGTAATATCTACATTACACACATTATTCCATCAATGTTAAAGTTATTTATTACAGTGAAAAAATGGCCGCTTTTGATGAAGATGTGAATAATCTGCAAGATAATGCAGGTAAGCATAAAAAATTGGATTTCAACGAAGTTTTCAACTACTTGAATGAAAATGTAATTCCTGAACGATTCAATGTTAGGGAGAGAATTAAGTTCAGACAAAAGTGTAAGCCATACACTTTGCTTGATGGTAGGTTATTATACAAAAAGAAATTTAAAACTGACAGCAATAATTATGAAATTAAGTGCGTGGAAGTAATTCGTGATCGAAAGGAGCAGCAAAAAATAATAGAAATGCTTCATAAGGGTAGTGACAGTAGCATTCAATCAAGTGCTCTGTCAGCTCATCACGGCATGACAACAACAACAGATCTACTTTCGAAACGGTTTTATTGGCACAACTTCACCATAGATGTTCGGGAATTTATCAAGACGTGTAAGAATTGTCAGAGTGTAAATCCGCAAAATATCAAGATAGTTCCCGAACTGCAGCCCGTGCCTGTGCCAATAAAACCGATGAGCCAGATAGGGGTGGACATTGTACATATGCCAGAGTCGGGGGGCATGAAATACATTGTTGTTGCCATAGACTATTTTACTAAATGGACAGAGGCAAAGGCCCTTCCCAGTAAAGATGCGAATGAGATAGCGCATTTTTTGTACGAGTACATAGTTTGTCGACATGGTTGCCCCAACATTCAAATTAATGACCAGGGTAGGGAATTTGTAAACTCAATTGCTGATCAATTTCATGAGCTCACAGGCACCTCCCAGAGGATTACTTCCGCGTACCACCCACAAGCCAATGGCATGGTGGAACGCGAGAATCGCACAATTAAAACATTTCTTTTGAAAACACTACAGGAACAAGTTCATGACTGGCCACATATATTGGAAGGGGTCCTTTTTGCTCAACGTACTGTTAAGCATCGTTGCACAGGATTCTCACCTTTTTTTCTATTATATAACCGGGAACCAGTCCTACCAGTAGACATTTTAATAAATGAAAAAACTTGTAACATTGACAAGGATGAGGAATCTATTTTAAATATTAACGATTTTGAAACTCACCTTAAACAAGCCATTAAATTGAAAGCAGTAGCAGAAAGTAGGGCAAAAAGAAATATTATCAAAGAACAAAAATCTCAAAAAGAATATTTTGACAAACGTCACCAAACAGGGACTAAAATTAGTGAGGGAGTTCAAGTAATGGTGAAAAACCTAAAAAGGGACGACAAGAAGGGCTTGTGGAAAGAGTTGCCTTATATTGGGCCGTACATTGTTCAGAAAATTATTAACAAAAATACATGTGTTTTAGAATCTTTGAAAGGTGAAATTTTGAAAAAAAAACAAAACATTAAAAATTTGAAAATATTTCACCCTAGCCAACAGGATAATGCAGGTATAGATTGCACGGAACCAGTGAAAAGTTCATCTACAAAGGTAGATGAACAAAACTATGCGGATAGGGACAGTAATGTTTGCATTGTAGGTGATGAAAAACATTCAGGTACCGGTAGTGACAGTGATATTTGTATCATAGATGAAGTTCCTGGCCCCCAAATTTTCTTCCATCCTGTAGACAGACAGTGGCAAGAAAGAAAATGCAGGGAATTCGATTTTAAATTTATTAAACCTTTAACAAACATTACTTTCCCAATAAAAACAAAACTCAATGAACCGCTTGGAGTTCAAAAAATTGTGGGTGATGGCAATTGCTGGTTCCGTGCAATTTCTTATGTTATCACAGGTAGTGAGCAGTACCATTCCAAATTCAGGAAGGTGCTAGTGGAGTTCATGTCTTGTGAGCCCATGAAATCCATGATCAGAAATGCTTTTCCCCCCCAACGCATAGTGCAAAATATGGGTGATGACGGTGTTTGGGCAACAGAAGTTGAAATTGCTTCCACAGCAGAAATGCTAGGTACAGATATATATGTTTTTTCAAAAATTGGAAATGGTCAAAATATAGGGCAAAGGTTTTCTAAACAATTTATTTCAAGAATGGGTGATACTGATGATTGTAATAATAACAAATCTATATATATTACTAATATTAGTGGAATTCACTTTGAGGTGGTGCTCTCTGTAGAAAGTTAATAATATGTAGAGATATAATTGTTGAAATATAATAATTATATTTTATAATATAATATATAATATATAATATATAATATATAATATATAATATATAATATATAATATATAATATATAATATATAATATATAATATATAATATATAATATATAATATATAATATATAATATATAATATATAATATATAATATATAATATATAATATATAATATATAATATATAATATATAATATATAATATATAATATATAATATATAATATATAATATATAATATATAATATATAATATATAATATATAATATAAAATTATATATTACATATTTTATATAATATTCATATTTTAATATTTATAATATTTCATATTGTATTAAAAATTATTATATTTCAACAATTATATTATATAATATATAATAGATACAATTATTGTTCAATTTTCAGTACACCAAATTCAAAGATTGAAAGAAAAGACATTGAGCCTTGGTTTGCCTAATATCGCTTTAATAAGAAATTTCTGAACCATGTACAATTTGTTGAGATGAGCATTGAAAGGTCCATGCCTTGATGCAATACTGTAACACACTTTGTACATAAGAATAACAATTTTTTTAGAAAGTTTTAGATTTTTCAGTTTCCTGACATTGTGGAATTTGTATAATACGTACTTTGTTCTATTACATAAATCATTGATATTATTGTATTATTGATATTATGTGTATTATTGGAATGTATATTTCTGAAGTCGGGAATAGGAAAAACGAGCTATGAGAAGTGGTTTCGGTGAGGTTCTTATAATAATTTATGGGGTTAATATTGTTCAGTCTATCTGACATTACCGACATTAAGTTTCATTGCCAATATATTTTCTATAATAATTATATTTACAAATATAAACTTATTCAGTGAATTTCTATAATTTTTGGTACTAATTTTTTCAAAATGTTGTTAGATTAAAGTTTTTAGAATCTTATACATTTTTCCTTACATGTATGGAAGAAACTAAACCTGTGGTAATCTAGTTCTTCAACGGTTACAGTTTCTGAGGATTTACTTTTAGAAGTGGCATTCTTGTTATTAATTCACTTGATAATTCAATTTCCATTTCAATGTATTTATTCATGTGTCATACAATAATATTATATAGGCCTAATACACATTACAATTATGAAATTAATATTAGAGTTTACACAGCCTATATTGTCTGTGTGCGGAAGCAGTTTTTCAAGATTATCTGTATGGCAATATTATATAAATTATTACATGCAATGGATACAATGATGGATCTAGAGTATAATAGATTCATAACATGTAAATTTGAAAATATAGTTTAGCAAAAACAAAATAGTATACTTAACAATAATTTTAAAATTGGTAGAAGATAATAGTGACTTATTTTAAATGCATAGGTAATTCGGTCCGCCCCAAGCTCGACTATTTCTGGAGGTATATTTTTATATAGCCACTGAGAAATATAATATGAATATTAAGCCTAGGATAAGGATTCTATAATAGAATATTCTAGGATATATATAGGATTCATAGATGATGGGTTCTCTGTACTTAATATTTGTCTGTTTTTACATTAATTTATTGTATCAAGCATTTTCAGAATTATGAAGGTGCTATGTGATAAATCATTTTTATTTTAAAACTTATGCCTCGAATATTATTCGGACCAAAGAATTATTTGGATATATGATTGATGCCAGATTTGCTCTTGTTGTCTTATTAATGTAGGATTTTTAAAACCGTTGGCGTTGATGGACATTGTATTCATATTCATGGATATAATACTCAATTATCATGTAGTTATTCATATTTATATTCTTTTCAGATCACCTACTAGCACCACATCATCTTGTTTTTGTAGTTTTCTCACGCATAGATTTAATTCGTCCAAAAACACAATTGATTTCACCTACTGGGTATTTATGTACATACATAATTGTTAATCTTATTTATTTAATATTATATATTAATATATACTTATTAAAATCAGTTTTAATTATTATTGTAATAAACATTATTCTAAAGGGGACACGGATAGCAAAACAAATTTCCAGTTTTGAATTTTTTAATTTTGAATTTTAGCGCCATTAGATAGTAAATGGTTTCTGCATTCATTGATGCGCGATAATGTAGGCCTATGTCATGATGTTGGATTACATTCAAAATAAATTATTGAAAAATAGCTTGCACGTCCGATTTTATATTCTTTGTGAGGATGATGATGCCTTTGAACAAATTGACCAATTATTTTCAGTTACTTTTTTAATCTAGCACGTTGGCAACACTATATTAGGCTAGACAGTCAACTCATTTGTATCGTATCGTGAAAGAACAGGTTATGTTTGTTGTTTACATTAATGTACATGCAAGTTTGAAAGTTGAAATTATCATGAGAATTGCTGTATTTTTCATTTCTCTATTTTAAAGTAGCTGTTCAAATAATAATTAAGAAATAGACTAGAATTATGCCTTATTTCAAGAATAGCATTACTATAAAACGTTCAGTTAGTCGCGGTAAAAGAAAACCTGTGTTCATAATAGTGAAGTCAAGATTATCATTATCGATCTCTGAATAGGAATTATCTGGTTCTGACTTTGATAAATACGATATAAATTGAAGAAAAACCTGCCTATTACAAAGGAATGTACTAAATTACAGGTGAGTAGTTATCACTATCAATCTATTCCATTTAAACTAAAAATTGCCAATTAATTCCACCAAACCTTCGTCATCAACTATGAATCATCATGTACTTTGCCAAGATACACAATCTTGAGGCTTTTTAATCTCCTGAATCAAATATTTTAAAATATTGAATTATATTTTCGGGTTGAAAATCTATCTTTAAAATGTCATGAAAAAAGGTTTTCTTGAAAACCGTTAAACCGTTGGACATTTCTTATTCTAACAATATCATGATTCTGTACAACATCTAGAACAACAATGCATGCCTATAATAATGTCTAACTATAATAATGATAATGTTGGACATTCCAATCGAGCTTGTCTAGTTTTTGTTCAGTAGTTTTGGAGAAAATGTTTCTTAGGTTAACATGGAGTAAGAATTTATAATTAATTTGATATATCAATGTATCTATTCAATTTACAATTGAAACTATTTTCATCAGTAACCTGTGTCTCCATTAATATAATAATGTAGAAATCAATAGGCTACAGGTAGGCTATTTTGTTCAATGAAGATGGATTGATTTATTTTTTTAAATACTTCTGATATTCATTTGAAATATATTTCGTACATTTGTATCAGTCTCACTCAAGACTGAATTAGGATTGAACGTGAATATATCATCCACTGTTTTGGTTCCATGGCATTCCATACCCAGTTTGTTGTCGAAGTTGTTAATCAGCTCCATTGTATAATGGATGAAAAGAGATACAGAAAGCAATTTTTTTGTAGATGTAGTGGATGTACAAAAATTTGACGAGGATGATGAAAATTTGATTGAAGAAAAGAAGAGTTTCATGCTGAAGCTCTGAATTAGTATTAGAAAAGAAAAATAGTTATTTGAAGAGGCGACTAGATCTGCGCAACATCATTTTAAACAAAAATTATCTAGGTTGCTGTTTTTTTAAAGCTATTCTAAATGGATTCAAAATTATGTGGACAAGGAAACTAAAATAGTTTAATCTTGCCAGGAGAAAGAGAAACATTCAATTTCACAAATAACACTCTCATTGGCTTTCACCAAATTTGCAATCCACCTAAGTGAATGATCTTCAAAACTTCTATATGGGTAGATGTCACCCACCAAATGGTTGGAGTTTAATAATTCTATTAAATTTTTCAGATATTGTACGAAGTACTTTCAGATTTCTATTCAATGAAGAGTACACAGGACGACGGAGAATTTCACATTACTCATACCTGTGAAATGGGAAATCTCAAAGTAGACATTTATATTTTGGCCATTATTAGAAGGCATGAATAGGCAATTTTGTGATTGTTGATGTTGATGCATGACTAATTCTGATTTGCTAAGCATGGTTTATTATTTTGTTGAATGATATTTTGCATGTTTCTGTAGACTGGGGAATTTTAAATAGTTAGGGTTATCAGTAAAATTCAAGAAGCATGGATTGAGAGCTAGCAAGATCGATCTTGACAATAAATATGCATAACTTATAATCAGGTATGCTATTAGGTATAATCCATTATGCTTAAATCGAATATTTTAGAGTAATGCTCTACACAAAATGTAATAATTCAACTAGTTATTATTATAACTGAGTATTAAAAAATTGATTATTTATGTAGCAATCTATTAATATTTGATTTGTTTCATGTTCCATCATAGTATTGATGTTATATTTTTCAATAAGGTATTCTCGTAAGAGATATTGATCAGTACATCCATGTAAAATAAATAGAATCTTATTATTATGACTGAGTATTAATAATTGAGTATTTATCCAGCAATCTACTAATATTTTACTTGTCTCATGTTCCATCATAGTATTGATTTTATATTTCTCATGAAGGTACTCTCGTAAGAGATATTGATCAGTACCCCCATGTAAGAATAAATAGAATCTTATTATTAGGACTGAGTATTAAAAAATTGATTATTTATGTAGCAATCTATTAATATTTGATTTGTTTCGTGTTCCATCATAGTATTAATGTTATATTTTTCATGAAGGTATTCTCGTAAGAGATATTGATCAGTACATCCATGTAAAATAAATAGAATCTTATTATTATGACTGAGTATTAATAATTAATTATGTATGTAGTAATCTACTAATATTTGACTTGTTTCATGTTCCATCATAATAATTATTGATGTTATATTTTTCATGAAGGTATTCTCGTAAGAGATATTAATCAGAACATCCATGTAAGAATAAATAGAATCAAAAATTAATATAAATGATCACTGACTGTTTGTAACTTATAAACAGATATAAGGAAAATGCGTTTTATTGTATCTTGTATATTGGCTGAGAAGTCAGGGAATGATAATTTTTTCAATTTCATTTAATTGAGCTTCTTGCATTTTCAATTTTGAATTTCTAAAATCTAATCTCTCTGAAGAATAATTGTGAGTAATAGATAAATTTCAAAGTAGAGTCCCAAATATTGTAAAGTACTGGAAAGATACATATTACTATCAATGGCAATTTAATTGAATCACGAAACCCTACAAAGAGGAAGTTTCCAACCTACCAGACATGGCAGCCCAATACATGGCGTCTCTGCTATAAGTAAGATCCTGAGGGCGTTGCTTAGGTAGTTGTGAATTACAGTGGAAGTGGAAGGTCGCGGGTAATGTGAGGATAGTTGAAGGATTGTCCTGAAGGTATTCGGCAGTATACTTGGTATACTTGGAATTCTATCCAAATCCAGTGTGACAAAGCTGTGTAAGTCTCTAGATCTTCAATTCATCTTGGAACTTCAATCAAATTTGTGATGTCACCAGTCATTTGAGTGATTCTTTCCTCCCTTTTTAGTAGGAAGAAAGTAGTTACTTCAGAGATGTTTATTTCATTTAGTATTCTTTTTAAAAATTCAATATTTCAATTTTCATTTATTTAAATCACTCTACTAATAAGTGAATCTTTATTAAATTTTAATCACACTATTACATATCATATATTTTATTTGCAATTATCAATAATTTCAAATAACTTTGATTTTTGAAGCTCAATTTTGTAGTTAAAGTTAGTCAAAATTGTTAGGCTTCTCAGCATTTTTATTTATATTTTCTGTCTAATATACGCAATTACTGAATTTATTCTTGTTTTCAATCAACAAACCCTCCACTTGCGACCCAGAGATAAGAGCATTTCAAGTTTTAGACTTGTTATAATTTTTGACGACTTAAGACCCTAATTGTACTTGGGTGTGTTTGTATCAAGTACACATACTCATATATGCAAGGCAATTGGGGTTCGGTTGCCACTGATTATAGTGTTTTATTATTGTGGTGATTGATAAATTTATCGATTATATATAAAATATTATTATGTGCAGCTTGAAAAAAGGATACTGTATTTATTCGGACCATTAATAATATTTATTTTCTCAGTTGAAACTGAGTGGCACCACAGAGAAGAAAGGAAGAAAGAAGAAAGTTTCCTTTCTACTTTGTGGTGGCTGGTGGCACCCAATTAATAGCCATAGATTTGGCTAATCATTAAATTATTTATTAATCGATCCCAACAGAATTAGTTCAAGCTCACACATACAAATCTTATCTTTCATTCCCAAACAGTCACTGTTCAATGAAACTAGAGTCGAGTAAAAAAAAGTGATAGGTTGGTATTCTGTAACTTATCATTATTACTAGCCGACCCCGCGAACTCAAACCAATCACTTCGAATTTATAAGTTTATGAAAATTCACACGTTTGAAACTTTATACTTTTCAAAAACCCTCAAAAACATCACCAGTTCCAGTCCCAGAGGTAGGTCGAGTAAACTTTGAAGCTGGATTAGTCTCACTCTTAATATTGTAGGTCGAATATATTGGGGTGTAGGTCGAATTTGGCCAAGTTTGGCCACTCATGAAATGGTCTGTATCTTTTTTTGGCACACAGAAAATTTCGACAACTACACCATTGAATTCAGCTGAAAACGTCCCCCCTCTAACAAGATTATGCCCCCAGATTTTTTTCAACTCTTGAGAGTTAATTTTTTTAGTAATTATGATGGAATTTCTTGGTGTTCAGCCTGCAAAAGTAGCTTGATTTAAAAAAAAAAATTGTTTTTACAGGGAGGTCCTGGGGGGCACATTTTTAAATTTTCTAATTTTTGACAGTTTGCCAAATTGCCATGGGCTTTTTTCGTTTTTGATATTAGAGTACGAGATTGTGTTGCTGGGCTCTTACACCCTATTAATATTACATTTCGATCTCTTGGATATCAGGGGTTGGTTGGATCTCGGATGGAAAAACACTTCTACCCATTTGATCACTACCTCCAGTCGAAACAAAACGAACAATATTATTCTTCTCCCACATAGTCATGGGAAAAGGTTTTAGCATGTTTCTGTTTTTCCCCACCTCCATAAACTCGCAAGGGCGAAGCCCTTGCCTTCCCAGGATGGCACAGCACTCCTCCCCACCTTCCACGATTATTGGCAAGGGCGGAGCCCTTGCCTCCCAGGATGCACAGTACAACCTCCCCTCCCAACAATATTGCAAGAGGGGAGCCCTTGCCTCCCAGGATGCACAGCACCACCTCCCCTCCTAATATTGTAAGGGCGGAGCCCTTGCCTCCCAGGATGCACAGTACCAACTCCCCCCTCTCGACAATATTGCAAGAGGGGAGCCCTTGCCTCCCAGGATGCACAGCACCACCTCCCCCTCCCAACAATATTGTAAGAGGGGGCCCTTGCCTCCCAGGATGCACAGCACCACCTCCCCTTCCAACAATATTGCAAGGGCGGAGCCCTTGCCTCCCAGGATGCACAGTACCACCTCCCTCTCCCAACACACAAAAGAGGCGTGAGCCCTTGCCTCCCAGGATGCACAGCACCACCCCCTCCCTCCCAACAATATTGGTGAGGGCGAGCCCTTGCCTCCCAGAATGCACAGCACCACCTCCCCTCCTCCCAACAATATTGTAAGGGCGGAGCCTTACCCCTGTGACGGGCCAGCACCTCCCATTTCGACAATAAAGAGGGGGGTTCTTGCCTCCCAGGATGCATGGTACCACCTCCCCTCCCAACAATATTGGCGGGAGCCTGTTTGCCTCCCCAGGATGCACAGTACCACCTCCCCTCTCGACAATATTGCACAGAGCAGAGCTCTTGCCTCCCAGGATGCACAGCACTACACCTCCTCCTCCCAACAATATTGCACAGAGGGGAGCCCTTGCCTTCCCAGGATGCACAGCACTTCTCCCCTTCCAACAATATTGCAAGTGCAGGAGCCTCTGCCTCCCAGGATGCACAGGTACCTACCTCCCTCCTCCCAACAATATTTCAAGGACGGAGCCCTTTGCTCCCAGGATGCACAGCACCACTTCCTCTCCCAACAATAGTTGAAAGAGGGGAGCCTGCCTCCCAGGATGCACAGTACTACCTCCCTTCCCAACACATATTGCAAGAGGGAGCCCTCGCCTCCCCAGGATGCACAGCACCACCTCCCCCTCCCAACAATATTGCAAGAGGGGAGCCCTTGCCTCCCAGGATGCATGAAACACCATCCCCCTTCCAACAACATTGCAAGAGGGAGTTTTGCCTCATGAGATGCAATAATGGCACCTCCCCTCCCAACACATTATTGCAAGAGCAGAGCCCTTGCCTCCCAGGATGCACAGGTACCACCTCCCCCCTCTCGACAATATTGTAAGGGCGGAGCCCTTGCTTCCCAGTATGCAGCAGCACCACCCTCCTCAGATCATCATTGCAGGGGAGCCCTTGCCTCCCAGGATGCACCAGCACCACCTCCCTCTCGACAATATTGCAAGAGCGGAGCCCTTGCCTCCCAGGATGTGCACAGCACGACCTCCCCCTCACAACAATATTGGAAGGGCGGAGTTTTGCCTCCCAGGATGCACAGCACCACCTCCCCTCCCATCAATAATATTGCAAGAGTCGGGAGAGTCTTGCCTCCCAGGATGCACAGTACCACCACCCCCCTCTCGACAATATTGCAAGAGGGTGAGCCCTTGCCTCCCAGGATGCACAGCACCACCTCCCCCCTCCCAACAATATTGCAAGAGGGGAGCCCTTGCCTCCCAGGATGCACAGCACCACCTCCCCCCTCCCAACAATATTGCAAGGGCAGAGCCCTTGCCTCCCAGGATGCACAGCACCACCACCCCCCCCCCAACAATATTGCAAGGGCGGAGCCCTTGCCTCCCAGGATGCACAGCACCACCACCCCCCTCCCAACAATATTGCAAGAGTGGAGCCCTTGCCTCCCAGGATGCACAGCACCACCTCCCCCCTCCCAACAATATTGCAAGAGGGGAGCCCTTGCCTCCCAGGATGCACAGCACCACCTCCCCCCTCCCAACAATATTGCAAGAGGGGAGCCCTTGCCTCCCAGGATGCACAGCACCACCCCCCCCTCCCAACAATATTGCAAGAGGAGCCCTTGCCTCCCAGGATGCACAGCACCACCTCCCCTCCCAACAATATTGCAAGGGCGGAGCCCTTGCCTCCCAGGATGCACAGTACCACCTCCCCCCTTCCAACAATATTGCAAGGGAGCCCTTGCCTCCCAGGATGCACAGCACCACCTCCCCCCCCCCAACAATATTGAAAGGGGGAGCCCTTACCTCCCAGGATGCACAGCACCACCTCCCTCCTCCCAACAATATTGCAAGAGGGCCCTAGCTCCCCAGGCTGCACCGCACCACATCCCCCTTCCCACATGATTGCAAGGGCAGAGCCCTTGCCTCCCAGGATGCTCAGCATCACCACCCCCTCCCAACAATATTGCAAGGGCGGAGTCCTTGCCCCCCAGGATGCACAGCACCACCACCCCTCTCGACAATATTGCAAGAGGGTGAGCCCTTGCCTCCCAGGATGCACAGCACCACCTCCTTCCTCCCAACAATATTGCAAGAGGGGGCCCTTGCCTCCCCTGGATGCACAGCACCACCTCCCTCCTCCCAACAATATTGCAAGGGCACGGCCCCTGCCTTCCAGGATGCACAGCACCACCTCCCCCAGGGCCCCCCTGGTTTTTCAAGAGGTCGAAAATCAAGAAAATCAGGTCTCTGGCAGCCAGCGACACAATCCCACACCCGAAAACCGCACTAAAACATCAACAACCATTCCAAAATGGCCCTTCAAAATTTGCAAAAATTAGGCGGAAAAGCTAAAAAATATAAAATGCCCCACAGGGTCCCCTGTTGGCCCGGTTGGAATCTCATTTTGAAATTGTGCTATCTCGGCGAGTTGAACAAAAAGGTCTCTTGCACTTTGCTCTAAATCGTCAAATAAAAAGTTGAAAAATTTCAGGGGTGCATAACCCCTTTGAGAGGACTTTTCAACTTTTCAGATTTTTCTGTTCACTTTCTCAGCTTCATCTGCCATGTTAAGCACGATTTAACCACCCTTGTACCGACAAAACAGCATACAGTAACATATTACATGTTTTCCATATGTTTGGTATAGAAATAGATCCTTAACAAATATGAGTTGAAATTTTTTTCAAATCATGAAATCAACCATAATTTTAGGTTCTCGTCATCATTCCAAGCTCTATGATGTTGCCCATGACATATTTAAACCAAAACCTCACCCAAAAATACTCAATCTAAAAGTTGCAAAAAATGTACATCAATTTTTCGCCCAATCCCGATTAAATCACACATGGCTGCTTCCGCCTTGTCGAGCTGATTACAATGATATACAAGAGCATACACTTTTGTTGAAAAATAAACACACCAGAGCAAGAAAACGGAAAAACATAAATAGCCGGTTTTTCCCTTTATTTTGAAAGATAGGGGTTCAAAAAACCGGAAGCCTGTATCCAAAGGATACAGACTTTTCTAGACCAACTTTTTGAGCTGAATCCAATGGTCTACCAGTCGACATTTTCCGGGTGCCAAAAAAAAAGATACAGGCCATTTCATGAGTGGCCAAATTTGGCCAAATTCGACCTACACCCCCAAAGCCCCTGGTTTTTTCAAGAGGGTCGAAAATCAAGAAAATCAGGTCTCTGGCAGCCAGCGACACAATCCCACACCCGAAAACCGCACTAAAACATCAACAACCATTCCAAAATGGCCCTTCAAAATTTGCAAAAATTGGCGGAAAAGCTAAAAATATAAAAATGCCCCCACAGGGCCCCCTGTTGGCCTGGTTGGAATCTCATTCTTGAAATCGTGCTATCTCGGCGAGTTGAACAAAAAAGGTCTCCTGCACTTTTGCTCCAAATCGTCAAATAAAAAAGTTGGAAAATTTCAGGGGCGCATAACCCCCCCTGGGGGGGGACTTTTTCAACTTTTCATATTTTTATGTTCACTTTCTCAGCTTCATCTGCCATGTTAAGCACGATTTAACCACCCTTGTACCGACAAAACAGCATACAGTAACATATTACATGTTTTCCATATGTTTGGTATAGGGAAATAGATCCTTAACAAATATGAGTTGAAATTTTTTTTTCAAATCATGAAATCAACCATAATTTCAGGTTCTCGTCATCATTCCAAGCTCTATGATGTGCCACATGACATATTTAAACCAAAACCTCACCCAAAAATACTCAATCTAAAAGTTGCAAAAAAATGTACATCAATTTTTTTCGCCCAATCCCATTAAATCACACATGGCTGCTTCCGCCTTGTCGAGCTGATTACAATGATATACAAGAGCATACACTTTTGTTGAAAAATAAACACACCAGAGCAAGAAAACGGAAAAACATAAATAGCCGGTTTTTCCCTTTATTTTGAAAGATAGGGGTTCAAAAAACCGGAAGCCTGTATCCAAAGGATACAGACTTTTCTAGACCAACTTTTTGGGCTGAATCCAATGGTCTACCAGTCGACATTTTCCGGGTGCCAAAAAAAAAAGATACAGTCCATTTCATGAGTGGCCAAATCTGGCCAAATTCGACCTACCCCCCCAGGGCCCCCCCTAGGTTTTCAAGAGGGTCGCGAATCATGACGATCGGGTCTCTGGCGGCCATCGACACAATCCCGCACCTGAAAACCGCACTCAAATATCAACATCCATTAAAAAATGGCACTTGAAAATTTGGCAAATTTTGCTGAAAGGAAAAAAGAAAAAAGTTTCCTTTCTACTTTGTGGTGGCACCCAATTAATAGCCATAGATTTGGCTAATCATTAAATTATTTATTAATCGATCCCAACAGAAGTAGTTCAAGCTCACACATACAAATCTTATCTTTCATTCCCAAACAGTCACTGTTCAATGAAACTACAGAGTTAAGTAAAAAAAAAGTGATAGGGTTGGTATTCTGTAACTTATCATTATTACTAGCTGACCCCGCGAACTCAAACCAATCACTTAATTTTATAAGTTTATGAAAATTCACACGTTTGAAACTTTATGCTTTAAAACCTCAAAAACATCACCAGTTCAAGTCCCAGAGGGTAGGTCAAGGTAAACTTTGAAGCTGGATTAGTCTCACTCTTAATATTAACGTGAAATTGTACATATATATGCACAAGTTTCATGGCAGCAGATCAGCACCACGGTTTCCAGGTCTATCAGCTCAAACAACAAACAAATGTATACAAATAAATATACAAAACAAACCACAACACTCTACTTTTATATATAAGATTAATAATGATTGATTTTTTTGAGTATGTTATTGATTTTGAAAACTGATGTTATTGAAATCATCATAATATGTTTTCTCTACTCATTTTTCTCGTTGAATAAAGTATATTTTGGAATTCTACCTTGCAGACGATTACTTTTCCTGAGAAAATATAGCCAATTCACCACCTCATCAGCCTCTTGAAAATTAATCTGAGTTGGGAATAATGCTACAGTAGCCTATGGTTAGCAGGTGGATTTTTATAATCATAAATTGAAAAATAATGTCTGTGAGTTACATTCGATTCATACCCGTGATTGACGAAGAAATTTTGTATTGCTGCAAAATAATTTTGTGAAAGTGCAATGTGTGCCATTCATAGTTTGGACGAAAAACCATTTTTGAGGACGATGAGAAGTATATTAAATTAAATTAATATTAAATGAAACTTGGAACACATGTGAGTATAATGTGTTGAAAATGTACTGCACAAATAATATTGCGGAACTGAGATGATTCTTTAATAAAAACAACTTCCACAATGTTGCTCTGCAATTATATAAAAATTAACTCAAGTTAAAAGAAATATTGGCGGCTTCATTTATTAAAATAACATTTTTTTAAGCTTGTTTCAAGAACCAATAAGGAATCTAATGTCATAATTATTGTATGTACTGCATTTTTTTATTGCAGCTTCACTAAAATTTTCATTACCTATCTAATGACCTACAATACTGAACAGTGTTATTGAAAAGAGACAATATTTGTGACAATTTCTACTCAGTAATATTATTAACAAGGAATTAGTGGACTAGAAGAGCTTCTCTGGAATTATGTAGAATAATTGAAAATGGTTCGATCAAAGTCTGATGATGACAAAATTGCAATACAAAAATAAAATAGAAAATGGAAATATATACAGAGAAGTGGAAATCCTGCTTGAAATCCTTTAGAATAAGATCAATATTGATCTTATTCGATTTTCCAATCGTTTCTTTTTTAACTACAAATCATATCTTTTAAAATATTATAAAGGTGTTTCAAAAGTACGCGCTTATTAGTTTGAGGGAGAATATTTACTGCAAAAAAGTGGCGAATAATTTTTCCTCATAATGTAATATGTATTAACACTACTGTACTCTTTTACATCAACGCATTGGCAACATATCTTTTTAGATGGCACCAGTGCTTTCTCAGTATCCATTGACATCTGTGAGTGTCAGTTAATGTTCAGTTGGCAACCCTTTGCACTCGAAAGGCCACACTGTCAGTGGCCAGCACCATTCCTAACACACATGGATTTTTATTCTATTGGGTTGTGCTCACAGATCGTATGGCCACTACATGAGTGGCCGCGCTGCAATCTGCGGCTGGTCGGCGCTCGTTCTGCCTTCCAGCTTTCCTGCACTTTTAGCTCCGGAATTATTTTCCTCCATCAAAGCTCGAAATCTGTCAATTTCTCTTTCATATTTGAAATGAATTTACAGGCCCGTATTACACTACAAAACAGTTTAATAAAAATATATTATATGAATGATTTTTTTAACAAGGATATTTTTGTCCAGTGTATATTAGGTCATCTTTATAAAAGTTTTTCTCAAATATGGTACAGTAATATTTACATTTCTCATCAAGAGAGTTTATACTCAACAAGTTTTAGTTTTATCTGTATAGTACATGTAGTTACTGAATTATTATTAAAAATGAAAAGATTATCAATATTTTATTAAAATGAGATTTATCTTTCAAAAATATCCTGTTATAAAATGTTTTTAAACTTTTGTGTTACCACAATATGGGCTGATATCAAACGTAAATAGCAGTTGAAGGTGATGAATGGAATAACCCTGAATAACATTGGATGAATGTTTTTGAAATATTCAATTCAAAATGGCATGAAAAGGTATGATAAATGATACATTACACTTTTTCCACTCTTTTCATCTTTTGTTCGATTAAATCCATTTCAGAATTCATCATTTCATCTAATAGTTCACCCAAGTTAGAGTCAATGTCTCTGTCATGCTCGGAGTTACATTCTGCCAAAAATCTCCAGTTCATTTCTGATGGCTTCAGAACTCAAAACTCATCTTCATATATGTTTTGAAATTGTTGAGAAACTTTCGAATAAGAGAACAATATTAAATAAAGTTGAAAAGCTTAAATCCGATCACTGTTGTATGTAGTTGCGTCAACATGCGCTGTAGTAACAGAGATTGTGGGTTGTTATTACAGCTATGGAACAAATAACGCGCGAAACTAAACATTTAATATTTTGTCAACAGATGTCAGCACTTTGCAGAGCTGTTGTTGGAAAAATAAATCACTAGAACAGATAGATATTAGAGTCTGACAACGTCCCATATCTCTATAGCCAGGTGTTGACTCACTGATAGAAAAGATTTTGTACTTGCCGACATCGTAGGGGTGTCAGTATACATCGTTGGAGAGAGACGGCGAGAAACCAACCAGAAAAATCTGAAAAGTTGAAAAAATCCCCCAAGGGGATTACGCCCCGAAATTTTTCAACTTTTAGTTTGACTATTGACAGTGCTGGCGGTTGGATTTCGGGTCCAGCTTGCAAAAGTAGCTCGATTTAAGAAATAAAATTTCTACCGGGTCAGTAGAGGGTCGTAGGGGTCATTTTAGATTTTTCAGTTTTTCGGCAAAATTTGCCAAATTTTCAAGTGCCATTTTTAATGGATGTTGATATTTGAGTGCAGTTTTCAGGTGCGGGATTGTGTCGATGGCCGCCAGAGACGATCGTCATGATTCGCGACCCTCTTGAAAACCCTAGGGCCCTGGGGGTAGGTCGAAGGCCAGATTTGGCCACTCATGAAATGGACTGTATCTTTTTTTTTTGGCACCCGGAAAATGTCGACTGGTAGACCATTGGATTCAGCCCAAAAAGTTGGTCTAGAAAAGTCTGTATCCTTTGGATACAGGCTTCCGGTTTTTTGAACCCCTATCTTTCAAAATAAAGGGAAAAACCGGCTATTTATGTTTTTCCGTTTTCTTGCTCTGGTGTGTTTATTTTTCAACAAAAGTGTATGCTCTTGTATATCATTGTAATCAGCTCGACAAGGCGGAAGCAGCCATGTGTGATTTGATGGGATTGGGCGAAAAATTGATGTACATTTTTGCAACTTTTAGATTGAGTATTTTTTGGGTGGAGTTTTTGGGTTTAAATATGTCATGTGGCACATCATAGAGCTTAGGAATGACGCCGAGAACCTGAAATTATAGTTGATTTCATGATTTGGAAGAAAAATTTCAACTCATATTTGTTAAGGATCTATTTCCCTATACCAAACATATGGGAAAACATGTAATATGTTACTGTATGTCAAGTTGTCGGTACAAGGGTGGTTAAATCGTGCTCAACATAGCGGATAAAATTGATCAAGTGAACAGAAAAATCTGAAAAGTTGAAAAGTCCCCCAAAGGGGTTATGCACCCTGAAATTTTTCAACTTTTTTTATTTGACGATTTAGAGCAAAAGTGCAAAGAGACCTTTTTGTTCAACTCGCCGAGATAGCACGAATTTCAAAAATGAAGAGATTCCAACCAGGGCCAACAGGGGACCCTGTGGGGAGAATTTTATATTTTTAGCTTTTCCGCCAATTTTTTGCAAATTTTGAAGAGACATTTTGGAATGGTTGTTGATATTTTAGTGCGGTTTTAGGTGTGGGATTGTGTCGTTGGCTCACAGAGACCCGATTATCATGATTTTCGACCCTCTTGAAAATCCAGGTGGCCCCAATCGAATTTGGCCAAATTCTACACTCATGAAATGGACTCATCTTTTTTTTTTGGCACCCGGAAAATGTTGACTGTTAGACCATTGGATTCAGCTCAAAAAGTTGGTCTAGGAGAGTCTGTATCCTTTGGATACAGGCTTCCGGTTTTTTTAACCCCTATCTTCCAAAATAAAGGAAAAAAACAGCTATTTATGTTTTTCCGTTTTCTTGCTCTGGTGTGTTTATTTTTCAACAAATGTGCGTATATCTTGTATATCATTGCATCAGCTCGACAAGGCGGAAGCAGCCATGTGTGATTTGATGGGATTGGGCGTGAAAAATTGATGTACATTTTTTTGCAACTTTTAGATTGCGTATTTTGGGTGAGTTTTAGGTTTTAAATATGTCATGCTATAAGCACATCCTTAAGAGCTTGGAATGACGACGAGAACTCTGATATGATGGTTTATTTAATGATTTGAAGAAAAGTTATACTCATATTTGTTAAGCATCCTTTTCCTATACAAAACATATGGAAACATGTAATATGTTACTGTGTGCTGTTGTTGACTGTACAAGGGATGTTTGAATTGGGCTTAACACGGCAGATGAACTTGAGCACATGAACAGAAAAATCTGAAAAGTAAAAAAGTCCCCCCCCAAAGGGGGTTATGCGCCCCTGAAATTTTCTAACTTTTTTATTTGACGATTTAGAGCAAAAGTGCAAGAGACCTTTTGTTCAACTCCAAGAGATAGCACGATTTCAAAATGAGATTCCAACCGGTCCAACAGGGGCCCTGTGGGGCATTTTTATATTTTAGCTTTTTACACTTTTTGCAAATTTTGAAGGGCCATTTTGGAATGGTTGTTGATAGATTAGTGCGGTTTTCGGGTGTGGATTGTGTCGCTGGCTGCCAGAGACCTGATTTTCATGATTTTCGACCCTCTTGAAAACCAGGGGTCTTTGGGGGTGTAGGTCGAATTTGGCCAAGTTTGGCCACTCATGAAATGGTCTGTATCTTTTTGGCACACTGAAAATTTCGGCAACTACACCATTGAATTCAGCTCAAAACGTCCCCCTCTAACAAGGTTATGCCCCCAGATTTTTCAACTCTTGAGTTAATTCTTTTTAGTAATTATGATGGAATTTTTGTGTTCAGCTCGCAAAAGTAGCTTGATTTCAAAAAAAAATTGTTTTTACAGGGAGGTCCTGGGGGGCACATTTTTAAATTTTCTAATTTTTGACAGTTTGCCAAATTGCCATGGGCTTTTTTCGTTTTTGATATTAGAATATGAGATTGTGTTGCTGGGCTCTTACACCCCATTATCATGCATTTTGGACCTCTTGGATGGTCAGGGGTTAATGGATTCCGGATGGAAAAACACTTCTACCTATTTGAACACTACCTCCAGTCGAAACGGTCAATATTATTCTCCTCACACATAGTCATGGGAAAAGGTTTTGCATGTTTCATTTTTCCCCCACCTCCACACAATCGCAAGGACGACGCCCCTGCCTCCCCAGGATGCACAGCACTCCCCCCCCCCTGCCAACAACATTGCAAGGGCGAAGCCCTTGCCTCTTAGGATTCACAGTACCACCACCCCCCTCCCAACAATATTGCAAGAGGGGGCCCTTGCCTCTAGGATGCACAGCACCACCTCCCCCTCCCAGCAATATTACAAGGGCGGGCCCTTGCCTCCCAGGATGCACAGTACCACCTCCCTCTCTCAACAATATTGCAAGGACGGTGAGCCCTTGCCTCCCAGGATGCACAGCACCACCACCTCCCTCACAACAATATTGCAGTGGCGGAGCAGCCTTGCCTCCCAGGATGCACACAGTACCACCTCCCTCCAACAATATTGTAAAGGACGGAGCCCTTGCCTCCCCAGGGGATGCACAGGCCACTTCCCCCTCCCAACAATATTGTATGGGCAGAGCTCTTGCCTCCCAGGATGCACAGCACCACCTCCCCTCCCAATAATATTGCAAGAAAAATTATAATTATATTTGTTATGATCATTTTCCTATACAAAACATATAGGAAATATGTAATATGTTAATGTGTGTTGTTGTTGTCTGTACAAGGGTGGGTCAATTGTGCCCACTAGGCAGATAAAGTTGAGCAAATGAAGAGAAAATCGAAAAGTTGAAAATCCTCTTATGTTATGCCCCGACAATTTTTCAATTTTGATTTTGACTTTTTGGATTTTAATGATATTTTTTTGTTTTCAGTTTGCAAAGTAGCTCAATTCCAAAATAAAATTGTTTTCATATAAATTTGGGGGCACATTTTTAAATGTTCTAATTTTTGGATAGTTTTGCCAAATCTTCATGGGCTTTTTATTTTGATATTTGAGTACAAGATTGTGTTGTTGGGCTTTCACAACCCATTATCGCACATTTTGATCCCTGGATACCTAGGGGTCAGGGGTTGATGATTCCATATTGAATACAATTTTTGAAAACTACCTAGTGGAATGGTCAATATGATTCTCCTCACACATAGTTATCATGTGAAAGTGTTTTGCATGTTTTGTTTGTACCACCACCCCTCATTAAAATTGCAAGAGGGTTGCCTCTTGCCTCCCAGGATGCATAGCAGCATCTCCTCCTCCCATCAATACTGCAAGAGAAGCCCTTGCTCCCCTGGATGCACAGCATCACCACCTCTTCCAACACATTACTTCAAGGGCGGAGCCCTTGCCTCCCAGGATGCACAGCAGCACCTCCCCCCTCCCTTCAATATTGCAAGAGCGGAGCCCTTGCCTCCCAGGATGCAACACTGCCACCTCCCCCTCCCTAACACATATTGCAAGGGCTGGCAGAGTCTTGCCTCCCAGGATGGTGTGCCACCTCCCTCCTCCCAACAATATTGTATGGGCAGAGCTCCTGGCTCTCCCAGGATGCACAGCACCACCTCTCCTCATCAATATTGCAAGGCGGAGCTCCTTGCCTCCCAGGATGGCCAGCACCACCTCCCTCCTCTCAACACACATGTAAGGGCAGAGCCCTTGGCCTCCCAGGGATGCTCCAGCACCACCTCCCCTCACAACAATATGGGTGGCGGGCAGAATCCTTGCTCTCCCAGGAGCTGTACAGTACCGCCACCTCCTTCCAATAATATTGCAAGATGTGAGCCCTTGCCTTCCAGGATGGACAGCGCCACCTCCTTCCTTCCAACATTATTGCAGAGGGGCGCCCTTGGCCTCCCAGGATGCACAGCACCACCTCCCCCCTCACAACAATATGGCATGGGCAGAGTCCTTGCCTTCCAGGATGTACAGCGCCACCTCCCCTTCCCAACATTATTGTAAGAGCAGAGCCTTGCCTGCAGGATGCACAGCACCACCTCCCCTCTCAACAATATGGCATGAGGCAGTCCTTGCCTCCCAGGATGCTCAGTGCCACCTCCTCCTCCCAACAACATTGCATGGGTGAGCTCTTGCCTCCCAGGATGGCCAACACTACCTCCCCTCTCAACAATATTGCAAGAGGGCCCTTGTTTCCAGGATGCCTAGCACCACCTCCCCCTTCAACAATATGGCGTGGGCAGAGTCCTTGCCTTCCAGGATGTACAACGCCACCTCCCCTCCTCAACAGAGTTTCAAGGGAGGAGCCTCTGCCTCCCAGGATGGCCAGCACCACCTACCCCTTCCCACATTGTGGCATGGTTTCTCGCCTCCCAGGATGCCCAGCACCACCTCCCACTCCCAACAATATGGCATGGCAGAGTCCCTTGTCTTCCAGGATGCACAGTGCCACCTCCCCCTCCCAACATTATAAGAAGGGCGGAGCCCTTGCCTCCCAGGATGCACAGCACCACCTCACCCTCCCATCATTATTGTAAGACAGAGCCCTTGCCTTTCCAGGATGCACAGCACCACCTCCTCCTCCCAACAATATTGCAAGGGCAGAGCCCTTGCCTCCCAGGATGCACAGCGCCACCCCCCCTCCCAACAATATTGCAAGAGGGGCCCTTGCCTCCCAGGATGCACAGTACCACCACCCCTCTCGACAATATTGCAAGAGGGTGAGCCCTTGCCTCCCAGGATGCACAGCACCACCTCCTTCCTCCCAACAATATTGCAAGAGGAGCCCTTGCCTCCCTGGATGCACAGCACCACCATCCCCCTCCCAACAATATTGCAAGGGCAGAGCCCTTGCCTCCCAGGATACACAGCACCACCTCCCCCCTCTCAACAATATTGCAAGGGCGGAGCCCTTGCCTCCCAGGATGCACAGCACAACCCCCCCCCCCCTCTCAACAATATTGCAAGGGCAAAGCCCTTGCCTTCCAGGATGCACAGCACCACCTCCCCTCCCAACAATATTGCAAGGGCGGAGCCCTTGCCTCCCAGGATGCACAGTACCACCTCCCCCTCTCAACAATAT
Source organism: Laodelphax striatellus (assembly GCA_017141395.1). Classification (NCBI taxonomy): domain Eukaryota; kingdom Metazoa; phylum Arthropoda; class Insecta; order Hemiptera; family Delphacidae; genus Laodelphax; species Laodelphax striatellus. The sequence goes on from JADWYY010000058.1 coordinate 24,545, forward strand.
TGCAGAGGGCCCTTGCCTCCCAGGATGCACAGCACCACCTCCCCCTCCCAACAATATTGCAAGAGGAGCCCTTGCCTCCCAGGATGCACAGCACTCCCTCCCCTTCCAACAATATTGCAAGGGCGGAGCCCTGCCTCCCAGGATGCACAGCACCACCTCCCCCCTCCCAACAATATTGCAAGAGGGGAGCCCTTGCCTCCCAGGATGCACAGCACCACCTCCCCTCCCAACAATATTGCAAGAGGAGCCCTTGCCTCCCAGGATGCACAGCACCACCTCCCCCTCCCAACAATATTGCAAGGGGGCCCTTGCCTCCCAGGATGCACAGCACTCCCTCCCCTTCCAACAATATTGCAAGGTCTGAGCCCTCGCCTCCCAGGATGCACAGCGCCACCTCCCCCCTTCCAACAATATTGCAAAGGCTGTGCCCTTGCCTCCCAGGATGCACAGGACCACCTCCCCCTCCCAACAATATTGCAAGAGGGGGCCTTTGCCTCCCAGGATGCACAGCACCACCTCCTCCACCCAACAATATTGCAAGAAGGGGCCTTGCCTCCCAGGACGCACAGTACCACCTCCCCCTCTCGACAATATTGCAAGGGCGGAGCCCTTGCCTCCCAGGACGCACAGTACCACCTCGCTCCTCTCGACAATATTGCAAGAGGCCCTTGCCTCCCAGGATGCACAGCACTACCTCCCCCCTCCCACAATTTTTCAAGGGGCGGGCCCTTGCCTCCCAGGATGCACAGCACCATCCCCTCCCAACAATATTGCAAGAGGGCCCTTGCCTCCCAGGATGCACAGTACCACCTCCCCTCTCGACAATATTGCAAGGGCAGCCCTTGCCTCCCAGGATGCACAGCACCACCTCCCTCCCAACAATATTGCAAGAGGGGAGCCCCACGCCTCTCAGGATGCACAGCACTTTCTCCCCCCTCCCAACAATGTTGCAAGAAGGGGCCCTTGTACTCCCCAGGATTTTGCATCACTACCTCCCCACTCCAGCAATGTGCAAGGAGAAAGGGCCCTTTGCCTCCTGGGATGCACTGCTTCCTCCCTCTCCTCCTAACAATATTGCAAAGGGCAGAATATCCCTTGCCTCCCAGGATGCACAGCACCACCTCCCCTCTAACAATGTGCAAGAGGGGAGCCCTTGCCTCCCAGGATGCACAGGTACCACCACCCCCTCTCGACAATGTGCCGGAGGGTGAGCCCTGCCTCCCAGGATGCCTGGCACCACCTCAGCTTCCCTCCCAGCAATATTGCCCCACCCCAGAGGCCGGCCACGAGAGATGCACCTTTACCTCCCCCTCCCAACAATATTGCAAGAGGGGGAGCCCATGCCTCCTGGGATGCACAGTACCACCACCCCTCTCGACAATGTGCAAGAGGGTGGGGCCCTTACCTCCTGGGATGCACCACAGCACCACCTCCTTCCTCCCAACAATATTGCCCGCAGGGCAGGAGCCCTTGCCTCTGAGGACGCACAGCATCCTGGTTTGATTGATTGTTACATTCTATGTTTTAATTATTGAAAATGAGTAATACATCTAAATCAGTGTTCATTTAATGAAGTCATATTCAATCAATGTTGACTATCATGTTCAGCTTGCACATAGTTAATTAGATTCAATGAAAAATAGCTTTTAGACTCACAGAATCATCACTGAAGAGGAGGTGCTTATTTGTTTTATCAAATTTTGGTAGGTTATTTTGGAATGTAAATTGATATTATTGAGTGTGGGATTTTGTTGCTGCACTTCATAGCGACTCCGACTTATCAAGCATTTTGGTCCTCATTGAAGTCCAGGGTGTAACAGATTGTTAATAATCATTTTCCTCACTGAAATATTGATGGGAAGGCGAAGATGTTGAGACCATGAAGTGTTTTTTTCCATCATTTGTTGTGAAAGTCTCTCTAACGGGGAGCAGGTCACACATCACCTGTAGGGTTCAAGTTGTAAAAGCTTCATTTCTTAAATTTAGTTTGTCCACTGAATCATTGAAGAAACATGCCAGTTAAAGCAAGGGCACAACCAAAAAATTACTAACCAAGAGGGTATCAGGGGTGCAGGGCATAGCCCCTGCCGAGCGAAAGCAGGTATTACACTACGACCACTGACGGCAGCCCCATGCGATGTTCACGGAATTTGGCTCCGGCCGCTGAGCGGTGGCCATGCGATCTGAGTGAACGTTCTCTTGGAAAGCAGGAGAACAAATTGTCAGAGAAATATGGCCGTGGCCACTCTGGTGGCCATGCGACTCAGAGGAAATGTGTTGAAATGCTTCTCGAGTGCAAAGGGGTTTTCCAAATTATGAAAGTTTTTCTATTATTGAAAAACCGTAGCCTAACAACATGTACAGACAGTAAAGATAAGGAATGAGTTGGTACCGGGAAAGTAACCACCACATGTAAGTGGAGTACAATGCATTAACAAAGAGTACAGTAGAGCTAAAATACATTATATTTTGAGAAAAATATTCCCAAAGCCGAAATTATTCCCCTCACAAATTGAAGTACGTCCTTTTGAAACACCCATTATTATATGCTAATTAATCTTAAATATAATTTTGAAAACAAAGGACTTTAACTGGACGATAAAATGGAGATCAATAGTGCGCAAGGACTTCACAGCCATTCTCAAATACTCTGAGAACAAAACGAATCTTATACCCAGACAATCGGCGTGCTGAAGAAAAGATATAATTTTTTTAGGAAGTGCAAGCCATATTTCCTAGAAGGCGATGAACTTTATTATAGAAGACGAATGAAAGATGATATGGGTTTGTATCAATTAATGAATGTAAGAGTCGCAACCACGTGTACAGGAACAGAAGAGCATCATAAAAGTCGTTCATGAGGGTTGTGAAGATAGCGAGCAAGCAAACAGCTTTGTCTACTCACCGTGGTATGATAACAACAAAAGATCACCTCTCAAGACGGTACTACTGGCAAAAATTTTACGAAAGAGGTTGAAGAATAGATCGTAATTGTGCGTCATGTCGGAATGTGAATCCCTGATGCACGCAAGGTGAGTTCCTGAATCGGCGTCCAGTTCCTGTACCGAATAGAGTGATGAGTCAGATAGGCATTGATCTGATCCAGATGCCAGAGTTCAGAGGGTTAAAGTACGGGGTGGTCGCGATCGACAATTTTTCCAAGTGGGTGGAAGCGAAACCACTAAAAACTAAAGAGGCTACGGAGACAAAACTGTTCATGTATGAACTTATCTGTCGTCACGGATGCCCGGACATTCAGATTCATGATCAGGGAAGAGAGTTCGTTAACAGCGTCTTCGAGGAGTTGAGAAGGCTAACAGGAGGGAAGCTGAGAATGACTGTGCCGTATCACCCTCAAGCAAATAGCATGGTGGAGAGAGCGAATCAAACTATTAAAACGCTAATAATGAAAACCTCGCAGGAAAGGACTGGAAAAGAATGGCCAGATGTATTAGATGGTGTCCTTTTTGCTATCCGCACGTCCAAACAAAAGGCAACAGGCTTTTCTCCTTTCTATATGATGTATAACCGACAACCAAACTTGCCAGTGGACAGGATATTTGAAGAAGAGAAGAAGAGATGAGAGTAATCGAGAGGACTCATTCGTGGATATGGATGAGTGTGAGGCTCACTTGGAGTATATCTTACAGCTGAAGAATGTTATTGAGAGCACAGCTAAGAGGAATATCAATAGACAGCAAGCTGTACAAAAAAAAAGATTACGATAAACGCCACCGAACAGGAAGCAGCAACATAAAAGAAGGGGATGAAGTATTAGTTAGAAATTTGAAAAGAGATGACAAGAAAGGACTTTGGAAAGAGCTGCCATGGAATGGCCCATATAGGCCTACAGTCAAAGAAATTAAGAATTCAAGTTGCATTTTAATAAATGAAGGAGGTAAAGTGTTGAAAAGAAGACAGCAATTGAAAAATTTGACAAGATTTTCTAGGAAAGAAATGAAGAAATAAGAGAATTTGATATTCGTGAATGAAAGGAGAGAAATGAAGAAAGAAGAAGAGGATTTGACATTCGTAGATGAAATGAGAAAAATGAAGGAAGAAGAAGAGGATTTGATATTCGTAAGTGAAACAAAACAAGAAAGATTTTTCCACCCCGTCGGTACGTTGTGGCAGAGAGAAAAATGTGAAGCATTTGATATAATTCTGTGAAACCTTTTACATCTATGTGTACAAGCGGAAGATCTCCATTGAGAGAACCTTCAGGTTTGAAGAAAATAGTTGGGGATGGAAACTGTTGGTTCCGAGCAATCTCCTACATTATTAGTGGATGTGAAGAGAACCACCAACAAATTCGTGGGCTATTGGTAGAGTTCATGTCTTTAAAGCCCATAAATAAATGTCTGAAGAAAGTTTTTCCTACTTACGATCACACGCATTATGATTAAAAATGGTGAGTGGGCAACAGAGGTGGAAATTTTTTGTACAGCCGCATTATTGCGAACTGATATTTATGTATTCTGTCTTAAGGGAGGGAAGTTTGACTGGCTGAATCATGATCGAAATTTTATTACTCATCAGACAGATAATTCTTTGGATAATCGTGCATCACTATACATAACTAACAGGACAGGGATCCATTTTGAAGTAGTCCTTTCAGTGGAAAACTAAATCAGTTTAGTTCTAGTCAATATGATCAGATAAAGGTTTTCAAATTTTAGTACCTAAGTTATGGGTGTGGTTGTAGTGCTTACTCAGCTTTGTTGCTTTAATAAAAGTGTTCGCGGCCTGGGCGCCGTGCTTAAAACGGTTTTCTTTTGCTTCTTGAACGCTTCATTCAATAAATTTTGATTTTTAAAAACTCGTGTTGTCTTTCGACAATCGTATCTGGCGCCCAAACAGGGACGGGCGACGAAAATCCGCGATCAAAATTTCGGAAATTTTTGTAGAATTTCAATTCTTTGCGCTCGTTCCGACTCAACTTGAATCCGCGACCAATGTTTCGGAAAGTGTTAAAGTCCGTGATTGAATAGTGATAACCAATCTGGCCAACAGACGCGCTCTTCGCTCCTGCTTGGACACCTTAAGATTGGACCATCGACCTTCTCTCAGACAGCTGATAGAAGAAGACGAAGAAGAAGAAGGAAGCAAAACTGATCGACTACAGCCACAGCCAAATTCAGGTCAATTACCTGCTAGAAATTCATCCACCATGGCAGACGGAGGAGAACCACCAAATCAACCACCACAGGTACAAGTGCCAAATATTTCAAAGCCACTCCCAAAAAGTGATCTTGATTTAGTGCCCGATTATGACGGAAATCCAATCGAACTAATATCATTCCTAGAAGTTGTAGAAACTTTATTTGACGGATATTGTACTAGTAACATCATTGAGGCCGGTGCAAACCATTTCCGACTCCTATTCCAAATAAAAAAAAGACTGCATGATATGGCGAAAATAGTAGTGATAAACAGTACTTGTAAAACAGTTCCTGAAGTTATCAACATTTTAAAAAATAACTTTGCCGACAATCGATCTGTTCATCAACTAACAGCTGAACTCTTAACGTTAAAACCACACCCTAAACAACATCCTTTGGCTTTCGTAAACACATTAGAAGAGAAACGTACAACCATCATTTGTAGACACAAACTCGACGGTGTTACAGGCGAATTTCTAAAATTTGTGACAAACCAATTAGACAAACAAGTGATAAACGTTTTAGTAGAAGGACTTCCCTATCAACTAGGAGCCCACCTCCAAACTCTCAGAGTAAAAGATCTTCAAGACGCGAGACAAGCCATCATAAGTGAAAGCAATGCTGTATTAAAACATTTGAACTTTACAACTGATGTATCTAAAATGCATTTTAAGAATAATTCATATGAGAAATCTCAACAAAATAATCAACAAAAATCTCACAACTTTCAAAATCATAATTCAAATAGACAACAATCTTTTCACAGCCAAAATCAAGGCAACCAGCACAGGCAATTCAATTTTCAACCGCAACCCTTCAATCAACAGAATCAAAACTTTCAATTTCGTAATTCTTATCATCAAAATGATCAAAATAGAGGTCAAAACTATCAAAATCGAAATAGGCTAATAGCACTGATGTATCCATGCGTACTGTTTCAAATTTGCGAAAACCTGCTGTTCATTTGACCGAACCAGTTGACAATCCAACTGATAACGGAAACTTCAACAACTTTCAGAAAAGGTTGACAAATTGGCTGACGCTTTTGAGCATTTTTAGGATCAGGCAAGGATCAAAACAATCTGACGTAATCGAAATGAACTACTGTAAAGCTCATGAACTTTCTTTCTTGTTTATTAATGATTGTAAAATTCTTATTGATACAGGATCGAAGTACAATTTTGTTAGAACTGATAATAATTCATTCCCTTGTGTTAATGTCGAAAAATTTGAATTTAAAATTAAAACACCAGCCGGAGAAACTGCAGGCTCTTGGCGTGCTACTTTAGATTTAAGTTCTGTGCATGCTAGTTTAAGTAATGAATTATTTTATGTACATGAATTCAGTTCAAACTATGACATTTTGCTAGGTCACAAGTCTCTTAGTAAAATGGGAGCTCAAATTGACTTTCAAACAAATTGTACCACTGACAAGACTTTAATTTTGAATGGACTTACTCCAGTTAAAATTTGAAAAGGAATTAATAATCTCAAAATACCTTTGATCAATAAATCAGATGCAAAATTAGGCATAACAAATATTCCTGCTTTGGAACTCAATGAAATTCTTGTAAGTGTTGACAGAAATTTTTGTGAATTAGAATATTTTTCTGATGTTGAAAGAAGTAAATATTGAATGTCTAAATATAGAAGAATGTGAATTAGTGGATTGTTCTCCTCTGAGAATAATCATTTAACTCATGAAGAGATTTCAGGCATCATTCAACTAGACCATATTGACAAACGTGACAAAGAACAAATAGTAAATCTAGTTGATGAATTCGAAGACATACTGAAACTAGAAAATACATTACTGACTGCGACCCATTTACTGAAACACAGAATAGAAACGACTGACAATTCACCAGTATATACGAAACATTATCGATATCCAGTAGCTTTCAGAGACAACATAAAAATTGAAGTTCAAAAATTACTTGACGGTAAAATAATAAGACCATCCAATTCACCCTACAATTCCCCGCTTTGGGTAGTTCCAAAAAAGTTGGATAATTCTGAAAAAAGAAAAGTACGTCTTGTAATCGACTATCGAAAATTGAATGAAAAAACGAAAAGTGACAAATTCCCTCTTCCCAATATAGAAGATCTCTTTGGAAAAATTGGTAGAGCAACTTATTTCACTAGCTTAGACTTAGCGTCAGGCTTCCATCAACTTGAAGTTGAAGAATCAGATATTCCCAAAACTGCTTTCAGTACAGAAGACGGACACTATGAATTTGTAAGACTTCCTTTTGGTTTAAAAAATGGACCACCAAGTTTCATGCGAGCTATGAACTTAATTTTTTGCGATACACCTAATGCACTAGTCTATATGGATGACATAATCATATTTTCATATTCTTTTGAAGAACACTTGAAAGATTTAAGAAGAGTATTTAAAAAATTGAGAGAGTATCAATTGAAAATCCAGTTAGATAAAACTAATTTTTGTAATATGGAATTATTGTTCTTAGGAGGTCACATTGTATCTAAAGACGGAATTCGTCCCAATCCAGCTAAAATTGAAGCTGTTTCTAAATTTCCAATTCCAAAAACTGTAAAAGAAATAAAACAATTTTTAGGCATGACCGGATTCTACAGAAAACTAATAAAAAATTATGCAAAAATCGCCCAACCTCTTACTAGAGCTTTGCAGAAAGACGAGAAAATCAATATCAACAATACTGAATATAAAGAATCATTTAATAACTTGAAGCAAGCCTTATGCAATTCACCAATTTTGACATTTCCAAATTTCAATAAAACTTTTACTTTGACCACCGATGCTTCTAATTATGCTATTGGTAGTGTTTTATCTCAAAATGTAAATGGTTCTGAACTTCCAATTTCATATGCATCTTGTACTCTCAATAGAGCCGAATGTAATTTGCCCACAATTGAAAAAGAACTTTTGAGTATTGTATGGAGTATAAAACATTTTCGACCTTACTTATATGGTAGGAAATTTGTCATTAAAACTGATCATAAACCTCTTGTTTGGCTTAGAAATTTGAAAGAACC
>JADWYY010000059.1:0-31813 GCA_017141395.1 Laodelphax striatellus
TCAATAATGTAGCTCAAGTATAGATTAATAAAACACATTCACTGAATAATGTACCATTGTTAAATTCTTGAAATATCAAGTTAACCAGTATTATTGAAGGAATGAACATCTACAGCTGTTGACCAACATAGTATAGTTGTACCGTACTACATTGAGGAAAGCTTGGGATAGGATTAAGCGTATTTAACAGAGAATTCTATGCTATGTTGAAGATACCATTCAGCAGCACTCGGTCCAATGCTCCAATGCCAATCTAATTGGCAACAAGAGGTGCTCGGCGAATCCCGTGTGTCCAGAAACTTTGCTGAACAGATGTTCGGCGAACATCTAGGTCAGCATTTGCGACAATCAGCGACCAATAATTATGTCATTAAATCAGGCGTGCTGATTGAGCTTAGTATCCATCAAGTTGATTGAGTTTAGAACGCATAATCGTATCAAGAGCATGGCCCTATATCCACACTGGATCAATTTTTCGATTTTTGTGTGCTGCACAGCATGCTGCTGCATATGCTTAAGCATTGGTAGCATACTGTGCAGCACACAAAATCGACCAAGTGTGGACAAAGGAGATGAGGAGGCAGACAAGCGAAAGCATTGATAGGTTTTGGAGGGCATTCAACATCGTTGGAATGAACACAATCAACTAAATGAAACTAGTTTAAAATAAGGCAGCAATTGTTCAATGATTTATTCAGCCAAGAAAATTTATAAATGCACAACGCGCCATGCGTGATTATACAAATTTATTTTAAATAAAAACACTATTTGATCTAAATTCCACTACTTCAATAACGGACCGCACTTTTGTTGCTTCTCCAATCACATTTTGCAACAGTACTGTACTTTTACAACAACTGTACTTCTTCAAATAAGTACAAATTAATTTTGTTATAAAACATAATGTTACAACGTATAATATTGAAAGGAGCACAAGTATAACTAAAGTTGTGAATCTTGATCCATGATGAGATGCGAAGTTAACAATGGATTGAACTACAAAACAATAAAGGTAGTGCTCGAACATTTAATAAGAACACACCTACGCTTTCCTAACCGAACACGCTTCCGGGAAATTGATCAAGCAGACTACCAACAATGTCAATGAGTTCAAAGCAACTTGTAAGCACAACAGTCAATTTAAGTGAAAACTGTGAAAGCGTTTATTAATATGTTATAAAATTACTTCATTTCGGTAATTCAAATGGAAAAAATATAAACAGTCATGAAAAATGTAGATAAGAAAGAAGTTGAAACAAACACAGTCATTAATATACGTCCCATTGTTTTGAATCTTGCCACTTCAAATGAAAATTACATTTCATCTATTCAAATAACATTTACAAGAAAATACAAGAGTAATAAAAAATATAGATTGATATGAATTCAATTGGAAACAGAAGTTAGGTAATCACTGTTTTTTAACTACGTCATTGAAAATCGTGTTAAGACACTATCAAAGTTAGGATATAAAACTTATAATATTTGACCTGGTATCAACAAAATCTAGGAACTTAATGATGAATTTTGATAAGTACACGTTATCTACAAATAAAAGTTTGAACTTTTATTCACATATAGAAAATTGGGTGTTCATCTCTTCCATTAATCATAGATGAATTTTGAGGAGAAATGTAACATTCTATGAGCCATTGGGAAACAAAATGTACGTCAAAAAGAAACAATTATACCGCACTGGCGTCCATATTTGAATTTCATTGGTCGACTCCGCTCACTGCTAAAAGTGGGAGTGACAGGTGGCAGCCAATCACAGCTCAGCGTTGTAAAGAAGCAGCCATTTTGGAATCTTCATGTGGATTTTGTTAAAGCGTTTTCAGACAAGTGTTTATTTTTACTCATCCAAATGCATATGTGGTATAAATCTTTGTAGAAAAGGCATGCGAACACTATAAGGCCAGGCGTACACCGGTTAGTCAAGACAAGACTAGACGAGATTAGTCACGTTTAGTCACAGTAATTCACATAGTTGCTTATGAAGCAGCACACACTGATGCAATAACTAATCGGTGTGTGTTGCTTCATAAGCAACTATGTGAAGTACTGTGACTAAACGTGACTAATCTCGTCTTATCTTGTCTTGACTAACCGGTGTACGCCTAGCCTAACCTGAATACAAATGATTGGATTCGTGAGCAATAAAAAGTAAAAAACACAATATTAATTGATGTTAGTCCAAACTGTATGTGATTAGATCAATCCAGCCTCAGATGTTGAAAACAGACAACATAAATTACTGAATTCAACTGAAAACAACAGCCCTGCAAATGTATTGTGTTGTTTTGTCTGTCTGCAAGCAATGCAAACAGTATTATTCACTCCAGAGTGTCTACATTCTCACGGTGGGTTCGTTGGTCCCTACACTACCTGCTAAAGCATGTTAATAGAGATTCCATCTGGCAAACAGTAACCTAACCTAACATCGCCCCAGAAAAATACATTCCTAGCATGAGATTGGCTGGAAGTCGACGGTGTTGTTTGCTCAAGGCGGACCAATGTTTTTCAGCCAGCACACTTTTCATCAGCAAATTTTTCGTTTTTAGATTGGAATCGAAGAGTCAGCCCCACACGTCGATATCAATATTTGCACACATGAGGCGAACGTGTGTAGCCACTGATTGGAAAGATTCTGTATTAATTAAGGGTATGCGGTCAGACGCGCACTGGCTATCCCTACACCACAAGATACGAGCTAGGTTGAACAACGCTTGGCTGAATTCTTGATGGTTGAGAATGCTATCAGTAAATCTTTTTCTAATTAAAATATGCCGAAAAGATTAAAGACTTTGTGTATAACTGGATATGAACAGATATTGTATTATTAATTTAATTCGTGGGAAACAAAAAATTAACAAGACTTTACTCACTTTACTCCACAACCCATTACTTTGAGATTCATAGACCTATTATTTGGTGGGTAGGTATACCCTATCTTTTATATATTTTAGATATTTAATATACCTGGCGACAGGTTACCAAATAAAAATTTATACCATATGACGACATTGGACACATACTCTGTATCATCATTCGTTATCACTTTCCAGCATGTTATCATCTCACTCCTTATTATCAAAATTAATCATATCTTATATTGAACCAAATAATATTACTTACATGTTATATTAAACTAACATTTATATTACTCATATCTGAGCAAGTAGTTAAAGATAAAGGATAGAAAAAGCGTATATAACACGAGCACACATAAACACACTATAACACAAGATACAAGATACACGACTAGAATATAATCCTAGTAATACAATATTAATAATGTAATGAATTATCTACCAAATAAGGACATATTCATCAATTAGCACGGAATGCTAATTGAGCTTAAACGCAGCAAAAATGACAACGACTGACAGAAACAATTCAACAAAACCCCTATTAAGCTCCATAAAATGACATCATCTTACGGCGGTTGAATTTACTCGGTTTTTGAGCAACTAGCTGATATAGTAGTCCTGTAATACTTTAGATTCAGACATTAACTTATCTGTAGAAATCTTATTCATGTTGTGGAACTATTTAGTGAAATATTGGAATTGACCAATTGACAATATCTTAGTATTTTAGTTCACTTTAGATATTTTTGAAGTAATTGGAATAATTACTGAATAGAAATTATATGAAGTACATAGAACTCAAAACAGAACAAAGATTCGATGAAGTAGTTCAAAGAGTTATCGAGTCATGTTCTACACGTTGGATTAATTTTCTTCTCAATTTGATATACATGTTTTAAAACAGAGTCATAGATTAAACGATAGAACTATTCAAATCAAATTATGCATTATATTTTTGCTAATTTCATTTGCTAAATTAAATTTTCCTCATCTAAGCAGAGATACATTTTTATCCATTCTAAATTTTTCTCTCAAGTTCAAAATAATAACTTATAAATATATTTGGAATAACAATTAAAAACAAGGAAACAATCAACTCCAGACAAACAACGATGTTTCTGATGGAATAATAGTGTCCAACAGGAAGGTAAGAGTGGTAGGGGGGGGGGGGGGTTGTTAGGATGGGAAGGGCGTGTTTGTTGTGAAAGTGAATGCAGATATGGAGTGTGACGTCACTGCGAAGCTCCGTTCGATACCGACGACGTACAACTTGCCGCCACAGCCACAGTCTTCTTTCAACCCCCACAACGCAACATACCATTCTCTAACACCCACCCACCCCCCACTCCTTATCGAAGGAGGATAGTGACAATGAATTCGAAGATACAATGAGACATAGTTGCATACAATCACTATTATTGTTATCATTATCATTGTTGTTATAACTATCGTTTATCACCGTTGGTATTGCTTTGATAAGAGATTTGGTAGATTTCATTCCACATGTTGGGTAGAATCACTGGATATAAATTATAAAATATTAATTACTCTATTGCCCGGGTTTTCAGTCGTTCAATAAACTTATTGAATCAATAACTTATTTTGCATTTGAAAACACATGGTTATTGATTCAATAGTGCTAGAGGGTCCATTTGATAACACATAGATTTTTTGTTATAATAACCTGGCATATAGGATCATTACCATTGTCTTGTTATTGACTGTACAACGGGCATATAATAATCTTCTTATCATTACCATTAGTGTTAATCATTGTTATTAACTTTGGTATTGCTTTGATAGGTAAGAAATTTTATTGATCGCATTCCATGAGTTGGGTAGAATTGTGAATTCTTTTAAAAGATAGGAATGGTAATTGCAAGGGATTGTGGGTAGTAAAATTCAATTCAATTCACAGATGGAAATCACTAAATGAAATCAAGTTGATGATTTCTAAAGATCATATTATTAACAATCTGACACATAAAATGTGTCTCATGTTGTCTCTACAAACTGAAAAAGATTAGCCATATGGTTCTGAACAAATGATATTGGAAGCAATATCACTTAGGAATGAATGCTAGTTATCGTTTACGGATCATTCTAGCAAGGAGCATATCTAGGTTAATATTTGGATCGTTCATATCCATAGTAATAGCCTCACCCAGGCTGTTAAGAGGTAGTGTACGAGCCTATTATATAGGATTGCTCCGTTTCCATGCCACCTCTTAACCCACTTAACCTCAATAGCGCCTCAACGTCTCAATTTCGACTGTCAGTGAAAATTTTCAATTTGCATTCCTTCTACATGAAGTTCCTATATGCTTCCTACATGAGAGTTTGGAAATATGACAAAGGATATATCAATTTTCAATGTGACTGATTCTTCCATTAGTGATGTGAAAGAAGAAGTATTCTGAGACAGTTTTTGTATTCAAGAGAATTCTTAATTCTAAGCACTTCTATTCTTTTCTAATTCTGTCTTTTCTGTAAATTGTTAATGTCTTCTACAAAATGATTATTTCATATATTTGTATTTTATTCTGTATTGTGTTGTTTTATTCGGAATAAAGAAATTGAATTGGAAGTATACAAATTATCGTGTAATGTGGATTAAAATATGATAGTTTGTAGATAGTTTATAATATTAATCTCGTTTTCAAACAATAAATGCAACACGCAAAACATGAGATAGTTCCTTAACATAGCTCAAAAGACATTTAAATATTCAGGGAATGATGCTAATGAATGGATGGAAAACGCTTCCATCATTTCTTTCAGCCGTAATACACTGTCAATTAGCCTTTCCCCCGCCTAATACGAGGGGCGGCTGACTGGTCACACGAACGTCAATCCGTCTCCTGAGCTAACTTGCAGGGTTTTGCTGCCCTGAGCCTTTTTGTGAACACACACTGGGGTGTTTTGCTCACTGTGCCACCCCCAGTGACTGCCTTCTGTTAGCCCCTTCACATTACTCCAAGACAAAAACCAACTGTTTGCTAATAACTTACAGTAATCCTCTGTCTGTCATAACAGTATGTGTAAGTCAATCAGTCAACGGCAGTAAATTTGTGATACAAAACTAGGCGACCCTTCAATTACTGTTGAAAATAATGCTAATATTATTGAGTACTTGCAGTTGAGGAGCACTTATGAGTGCAATGATTCGCTTGCCACATTATCAGCTGTGACCAATAAGGTTAGTGGATTCGTCCTATCCGGTCTTTTAGTCACTCTAATAATAATAATAATCATTGTTTGACATCACTATTGACAGCTGAAACTGTCGCAAGCGAATCATTGCACGTACAAACGCTCCTTTATAAATTGTTCTTCATCAAGTATAACTCTCATCGGATTATTGAAATCTCATTTCTCGCCTAGAAGTCTCGCTTCTGCGTTGCACCAAGCGAGATGATCTTGATCCAGGATCTGCACAATATTTCCAAGTAGGTAGTATAATGAGCTGATTCATAGAACAGTGGTTGATCCCAGAGTCAACGATCCAAGTTATCCAACAATTATTTATTTATTTATTTATTCATATTCATATAGCCTATAAACAATTTACAATATAGAAGTGTTACAATAGTTATTGAATATACTCCCTGCATGGATGATTTGTCCGTGTGCAAAATTGATCCAAGTTGATTTACATGTGACCAATCGTGTAATGGAGAAAGTAAGCAAGAATCCTTTTTGATACTATTTAAGACAGCTCAACAATTTTGAGCAATGTATGTATTCATGAGAATGAACTCCACAAAATATCTAGTGAAAGGAGGTTTCTCAATCATTATGAAATAACTGATAAAACTTGTAATCAAGTACTTACATTTCAAAAACTATCCAAATCTGGAGATGTTGAATTTTTTGTAAATCACACTCACCTGAAACAGAATGGACATTACATGATTATTATAGTAAGGTACCTACTGTAAATGGAGCTTCAAACAAATGATTATAATTATTATTAATCATCGTAGGAGATATTCTATGATGATCTATATAATATGATCTATTGCTACCATTACTACGAAATAAAAATGAACAAATAGCATAAGAAGTAAATTTTATAATTTATTTGTTTTGAACAAATAGCATTAGAACACACCAATTCGAATAAACTTCATGACCAACTTCTATTTTGAATGTAGGCTATAAATTACTATGATTCACTACAATCGTCCAATAACTAAAAATATATGAGTTAATGTAATATTCAATTGAAGGGGTGTTCAACTATTCAAGTCGAAGATATCAATAAAATAAAAGAGGATTCCAATCAACATTTATTCACTTTTATTTTTAATTTTATGAAATCAATACAGGAGGATATCTTGGAAAGATTCACTATATTCACTGCATTACTTTTTCATTTGCCTACTGCCTTAATTTGTCCCAAGATTTATTCTAAGGCTAGACGTACACCAGTTAGACAGAAAAAGACAAGACGATATTAGTCACGTTTAGTCACAGTAATTCACATAGTTGCTTATAAAGCAGCACACACTGATGCAATGACTAATCGGTGTGTGTTGCTGCATAAGCAACTATGTGAAGTACTGTGACTAAACGTGACTAATCTCGTCTTGTCTTGTCTTGACTAACCGGTGTACGCCTAGCCTAAAGTATAATTTTTCCTGAAAATTACGATAATATTGTGAATATGAATATGAGCAGAGAGAATAGAAGTAGAATTACTTAGAAGTTAACAGTTAAATATAAGTAGAAATTATTATTCCATACTCTCTGTATATGACACACTTCTATTCGCTGTGTGCATCTACCGTGTTGCGCTCTGGCGGATAATCGTATGAATCTACGAGGGTAGATTAACATGGGCAAGGATAGGCTTATGTACGTGAAAATAAGTTTATAATTGAAATAGAACTCCCTGTCGCTATTTTTCCTACTTATCGATTGTGGAATTATATTTATAGAATAATAAAATTAACATATCGCATGTTCTAAAACATTATTATAATCTTCAATTCAAGTTTTTTAATCAACTTTAAAGGTTATGTTCGAAGCTCATGGAGCAGACGATGTAGTTTATCTACAGCTGAGTTCATTTCCATTGGTTATCATTTCAAATTGCATTATGGGCGCGAGACTTCAAATCAATCATATATGCTTTTGAACTGGATTTTTCACTCGATTAATTCAAAACTGAGATCCGATTTCTTTGTTGAATCACTTTACGTTTGGAAATATGGAAGGAATAGAAGCCGCAATTACTATTGTGAACGGTATTTATACAGTTAGGAATACGACATTACTTTAAATGCATTTTAAATGCTTATTCCCTATCCTTTCTCATGTTAAACTCAACTTTTTCGTTCACTAAAATTCCACGTGAGCGCAGGTGTCGATTTTATAATCCCCACCACCTACGGGCACACAGCGAATACAGTTACTAGAATATAAGCTACGTGACAAATTACTCGGCTTTCGGGCCAGACTCAACAACTTAAAATTGATTGACGTATTACAACGACTTGTGAATACAGGATTGTTCTCCATTTCCTATCTTTCCCGATCCCTCCCCCATCCTAGAACTTGTCCGAAGCCAGACAAATGAATTATGCACAAACACTCTTCCGGCTTCATCGCTATTACCCCAACACCACCCCCCTCCCCACACCCAACCCAAAACTGAATAACGGATCGAGTGGAATAGGGGGCGGGGAGTTCTAGCAGACCTAAAATAAGTCTAGAGTATTGCGGAAGAAATTACAACGTGCTTGAACATGCAACAGCTGACTGGTCTCTGGGTCATTGAGATTACGATCCACTTATGGATCAGTCATTGCAGTTTTTTCCTCAGAAACCACGTAACTTAATTGTCCGCTTTTTGATCGTGACAGTCTCCACATTCTCAATTTGAGATTCCTAATCGTTTGAAAACTGATAACGTGATCACATTCATAAATTGAGATTATGCTTTAATAATTCGTAATAATCACAATAAAAACTGATAATTTTCCCACAGTGAGAATCCATCGTCACTCACAAAACCCACACTCACTCCACAATGATTTGCAAGGTTTACAAAAAGCGAAATTTAGAATAATAATGAACTAATGATGCTCGAGTTTAGTGGAATCATTAATTATGTGAGTAATAGAATGATTATTATCAAAACAACAATTTCTGCAACTCTTGTTAGGATTTATGTACGACAGTGAAAAACGGACACATAGGCCTACAAGACATAAGACATAGCAACACAACGCACTATGTAATCAATACCAATTTACAGAACTTACGAGGCCACCCCGTGCAGCGCAAAGCGCCGCTCATTTGAATTCTCTAAAATTCTTAGCTCTAAATAGTTGTAAGTTTATCAGCAGCTGACAGCAGCTCAGTCATAGCTTTTAAGCTCTCTAAGCTATCTATGGGTGATTTTACAAACTATACACAAACACAACAGAGAAACATACACAACACATGAATAACACTGCATGATATGAAAATAGGTTCATACGTCTATAGTGTATCGCCCCTCTTCCTGTATTTGATACTTCTGAATTTCCACGAATCACGTCCCAGGATACAACAAACTGTATCAGAAAACCCGAGAAAAAGAAGCGGGAACCGAATTCGATTTGGTTGAAATCGGATAAACGCACCTATCGGTGTCATCAAATTTCGGGGGAGAGAGGGGCGAGGCGCCAGTGTCCGGGAGATTGGCCATATTTTTGAAAAAAGGAATCTAATGACAGGGGAAGGGGGGTTTGGGGTGGGCGACTGCGGTAGGAAATCAAATCAGACATGGGGGAGTCAAAAGAAGATTGGACGGATCCTATCGCGCGCCGAGGACAAAGGGACTGAATAGGGATGTCACAGATTGAATGTGCGCATCCCAGTCACGGATAGGATAGGGATGGATGGGACAGGGATGAATGGGATAGGGATGGATGGCTAAGAACAGACTCGACGCACATGCTTTGTCTACCTGTTGATAATTCAAAGGAAGAGGCAGTGGAACGATGGATCGCAACAAAGTCATCTGCCGTTGCAGGGTGTTTGAAGACTACCTAACCTAACCAATCGCACCACTGGTTTTCCAATAAATCGGGCAGGGAAAGCAACCAGCTGTTGCCCCCACCCCCCTCCCACGACCCGCTTTGATAGCGGAGAAAAATTTCAAAATCTTTTCCGGTGATCGGAAATTGAGTCAGGATCATTCCTTTGAACCGTGCACTATTCTGAAATCGATTACCATTTTCAAAAGTTGCCGCCATTATCGGACTGTTTGATCGACGTATCACGTGCACGCAAGTGGCTGTCGAGACGCGCGCATATTTCAAATATCGGATGAGTGTTCTACTCCTTTCAACAGTTTATTTTCTGCCTTATAGGCACCCAATTCAGTGAGGCTTTCGCTTCAATGTAAGCAGCCGGTCTACCAACCTAATATCCGATTTAAACGTATTCCAATATCACTCACTTTTTCAGAAAATAAGGATGGACCTTTTCAGACTTGAAAATTCGAGAAAATAGTCAACAGGTTTGTTGCATAGAATGACCAAATAATTGGATCATTCAATTGCATTGGATAAATGGAGAATAGACAATCTCTGGTTTGTTGCAAAACACATTATTTTGTTGGAATGGATTCGGGTCTTATTGTTTCCAAAGACAGAATTAATTATACAAAAAACTCTTTCTTAGACAACTTTTCAATGAGTTTAAAGCTATCAATTTTGATACACATAACCGTAGTGACAAAATAAGTTTGTTTCGAGTGTGATACTAACATGTGCTTCAGGCTTGTGCGAGTGGTGTGGAAATTGACTGTGAAAAATATCAATGTATAAAACAATTCTATGTTTCATTTCAGTTGAATGATTGAAATAATCAGATTTTAGCACAAATTAAGACGGTTCCAGTAAACAAATCATCAAGCATTTCCAAGTTCAAATTCAATCATTATCATCTTGAATACAATAAATAAGATTTCTTATGTCAGTTTATTCTTTCTTATATTGCTCTACATCCCAGTTTGGGCTTTGGCTCCCTCCACAACAATCCTCAACGACTCTCTGTCTTCAACTAATCTTCTCCATGCTCTATATAAATATAAAACCCATCATTTGGATATAGGTCTAATCTATGACTTCGTCCCCCCTCTTATCCTCATTCTGTCTTTCTTCTTTTCGAGTGCAGTTTCTCTATGAACAATATTCTTGTAATTCTGTTCTAATTCATTCTGTAAAGATGTCCAAACTATCTATTTTATAATAGACTGAGAATAAACAAACTTTAGCAAATAATGTTTTTTACAGTAATAAATATGATATGGGGCCTGTTGCATGAGAAAATACAAGCTAGTAATTCAGTTGTCAATATGGTAACTTGCCATCTAACAACTAGTATTATTAGATTGTATTTTCTTATGCAATAGGCCCCTAGTAGGTTAAATTTAAGACTTCTGGTGCACCGTGACCTTGAAGGTCAGTGCAACGACCTTGACCCCCCAAAATCAACCCTTCTACCCCCCCCACCCCACTCACTTTGGCCACGCCCTTGCAGAACCTACATCCCGTTTCACGGTCACCTAACCTAGCCTGACCTACTCTACACTACCCTAAGTGAAGGTCACCTAACCTAACCCGACCTACTCCAACCTAACCTAAGTCAAGGTCAGGTCAAGGTCAAGGTCAAGGTCAAAGTCAAAATTGAAAAAAAAAAAAAAAAAAAAAAAAAAAAAAAAAAAAAACTTAGAAAAAAAAAAAAAAAAAAAAAAAAAAAAAAAAAAAAAAAAAAAAAAAAAAAAAAAAAAAAAAAAAAAAAAAAAAAAAAAAAAAAAAAAAAAAAAAAAAAAAAAAAAAAAAAAAAAAAAAACTTAGAAAAAAAAAAAAAAAAAAAAAAAAAAAAAAAAAAAAAAAAAAAAAAAAAAAAAAAAAAAAAAAAAAAAAAAAAAAAAAAAAAAAAAAAAAAAAAAAAAAAAAAAAAAAAAAAAAAAAAAAAAAAAAAAAAAAAAAAAAAAAAAAAAAAAAAAAAAAAAAAAAAAAAAAAAAAAAAAAAAAAAAAAAAAAAAAAAAAAAAAAAAAAAAAAAAAAAAAAAAAAAAAAAAAAAAAAAAAAAAAAAAAAAAAAAAAAAAAAAAAAAAAAAAAAAAAAAAAAAAAAAAAAAAAAAAAAAAAAAAGAAAAAAAAAAAAAAAAATCCAGAGGGACTTAGAATTGTAAAACCAATGTTATAAGTGAATGGTGGGGGCATAGAGTATATATGGGAGGTCTGTGGCCAGGAGAGATCATTACCAGTTGAACAGTGGATTAGTGTGTACAGATAGTGATCATAGTGCAGTTTTTGAGAGCTGAAATCAGTGTTAGTATTCCAGTTTGCTGTAATCTTCACATAGGATACAAAAAGTGAGTACAAGTATTATATTAACTTAGAAATATGTTTTGATTATACTAGAGGTGGATATAAAGATATGTATTGTAGTTTAATGATTGATTAATTGTATCTGAGTGGATGCTGACCTATTGGAAAGCAGGAATGTTAGGCATTACACTAGAGTAGAGTATAGAGTCCCCAACCTAAAAAGTATTTATGAATATTGAGTCCTCCAAATATAACTCAACTTATCAATGAGTAAAAGTGAACCAGACATCAGATATCCATTGTGGTGTAGTGGTTAGCATGTCTGCTTTCAAATGCAAAGGTTCCAGGTTCGAATCCCCCTGTGAGGTAATGGTTAGTATCATAGCTATCCTGGAAAAGCCATTACACCACAGTGGATATCTTTTTGCTGATGATACAGGTTGTAGCTTTGAGAAAGAGAACCTAAATATATACGTTATGTTTCAGATTCCTGAAAAATGAACAAGGCCAGCCGTTGTCAACAGACCAGAGAAGCACAGGGGGAGTTTGCTCTTCTAGAGGAGGCATTCAACTCCTGCCTGCGAACCCTCTACTACAACAACAGCTGCCTCAAGGATCCAGCCAAGGACTTCCACTCCTTCCTTGACAGCTTGGAAGCCAAGATAGTTGGAGTCATCACCCAGGAATTCCAGGAACATGGAAACATCAAGTTCAACCTTGTCCTGGAGGCCACATATCAGAAAAGCAGCCTGGATGAGAACAACATGGAGCAGGTGGAATTTCAAAATGTCGCCTTCAAGACCCCCAACTACTCTGTGTTCAACGTCACCGACATCTCCAACATAGTGGCACATGCCTGCAAGGTTATGTTGGAGGAGGAAGCCAAATTTGAAGGAAACTCAAGCGGGTGGAGTCTCCTGATCATTGACGGGCTCCTCATCCGTATAAGCAAGCATACACCGCTGCGAGGATCTTCATACATCAAGCTGCCTGCCAAAATCGCCTTGAGAAAAGCAGTCATCAACCCCCAGAATGAGGACCAGCATTGTTTTAAGTGGGCTATGTTGGCCAAACACGTTCAAGGAACAAATTTAGAACGTGTTAATGACCGGTACCGGCAGTTGGAGGATAAATACAACTTTGCCGGATTAACCTTCCCCACAACAATCAGCCAGATCGATATCTTTGAGAAGAATAACCCAGGGGTATCGGTCAATGTCTATGGGCTGGATGATGACAACAATATTTACCCTAGACGTGTTGTTGAGCATATGAAGGAAGACCATACTGATCTCCTCCTTCTATGTCAATTCCTTGACAAAGACAAGGATACAACTACCACCACCACCACCGCCACCCCCACCACCGCCACCACCACCACCACAGCAGCTACCACCACCACCACCAACCAGCAGGACACCACCCAGCAGGACAACGCCCAGCCTAACAATGCAGCAGATGATGATGATCTTGTTGTGAACAGCCACTATTGCTACATAAAGAACTTTGAAAGACTTGTGCGAGTCCAGCTGACAAAAGGTCATGGCCGTATCATCATTTGCCGGCGATGCTTCACTCATTACACTGTGAGAAATGATGGAGAACGTCGAATGCAGGAGCATAACGAGTACTGCGCCAACAACAAGATTGCAAGGATTGTGATGCCACAGCCCAACGAAGACGGAAGCCCTCCCACCATGAAATTCAAGAATCATCTAAACAAGTTTAGGCTGCCATTGGTAGCCTATGCCGACTTTGAATGTATTCTTGAAAAGCCTGAGGAGGAGGATGGATCAGCTGAGCGTTGGATTGGGAAGGTTACCAAGGTCATCCAATATCATAAGGCGATGAGTTATTGCCTTTACTTTGTAAAGGATCCACAACAACTACCACCTTGGCTCAGCATCAACAGCCTCATCCCACAGGAACCAATTGTGTACCGAGGACCCGATGCAGCTGCCCACTTCATGAAAACCTTGACCAAGTATGCAAGAGACATTGCAGAAGCAATAGACAGACAGAGTAAAGCCATGAACCCTCTCTCAAGCCAGCAGCTTGCAGCCTTCAATGCAGTCCAGGCGTGTGAAGCCTGCAACAAACCATTCACAGGCGACAAAGTACGAGATCACTGCCACATGACAGGGATGTATCGAAATGCTCTGTGCAATGGCTGCAATCTCCTGCGACGACGTCAAACTCATATCCCTGTGCTCCTCCACAACTCTAGGAACTATGACACGCATCTCATTGTTCCCCATCTAGGAGCTGATAATTTACAAATTTCAGTCATACCAAATAGTTCTGAAAAGTACATATCCTTCACAAAACAAATCTCCAACAGACTACATCTCCGATTCATAGACACAATCCAGTTTACACCAGACAGTCTTGACAATCTGGTGACAAACCTTGTCAAGACAGCTGAAAATCCCACAGATCTTTCATCCAAACTGCCACACACCTCAAGCCAGTTTAGGAACAAATTGGACCTAGTTTCAAGGAAAGGTGTGTTCCCATACGAGTACTGTAACTCATGGGAGAAATTGGAGGAGACAGAACTCCCTCCCAAGGATGCCTTCCACAGCACACTAACAAATGGTGGAATCAGTGATGCAGATTATGCACATGCCCAGCACGTTTGGGAGCGGTTTGGATGCAGAACACTGGGAGATTACAGTGACCTATACCTCAAGACAGATGTTCTCCTGTTGGCTGACGTTTTCGAGAGTTTCCGAGACATGTGCATGAAGAATTATGATCTTGACTGCGCTCACTACTTCACATCACCTGGCTTCTCATTTGATGCAATGCTCAAGTGTACAGGAGTTGAGTTGGAGCTACTAACTGACTATGACATGTACATGCTCATTGAACATGGAATCCGAGGCGGCATCACAACCTGTGTTCACCGTCATGCACTGGCCAACAACAAGTATACCGGAGCACCTGTGAATCCAGAGAAACCAACATCATACCTTCTTTATACAGATGCCAACAATCTGTATGGCTGGGCAATGTGTAACCCACTACCCTGCCGGAAATTCCAATGGATGTGCAGAGAGGAACTGGAAGCAGTGTGTAGGGACATTGAAATTGTTGAAGATAAACAGCATCTTGGCTACATACTGGAGGTTGATGTTGAATACCCCAAAGAACTTCATGATGCTCACAATGAATTTCCATTCCTACCAAGAAACCGAAAGACTGATAAATCTGGATACATGCGATTGATGACAACCTTGAACTCCCATAAACGCTACATCTGTCACTACCGCACCCTGAAGCAGGCAGTACAGCATGGGTTAAAGATAAGCAAAGTTCATCGAGGTGTACGGTTTGAACAGGAGGACTTCTTGGCAACCTACATTATGAAGAATACAAAGTTGCGTCAACAGTCAAAGAATAAGTTTGAAAAGAACTTTTTCAAACTGATGAATAATTCAGTGTTTGGCAAGACCATGGAGAACGTGCGGAAGATGTTGCACATGTAGCTGGTGAATGAGCGAAGCGTCTCAAGAAACTGATTGCAAGACCAACATTCAAGGACCGCATCTTATTTGGAGAGAACATTTGCGCTGTGACACTACACAAGGAGAAGGTAACATTAGACAAACCCATCTACATTGGGCTGACAGTGTTGGATGTGAGCAAAATCCTCATGTACCAATTCCACTACGATGTGATGAAGCCCATCTATGACAACCGCCTACAGCTTCTGTACCAAGACACTGACAGCTTGTTCTACCTGGTGGAGACTGAAGACATGTATCAAGACATCATTAGCATCAAGGAGCTGAGAGATGTTTTGATACATCCGAGTACCGATCACCCATGCTATTCCAACACAAATAAGATGGTGCTTGGAAAGTTTAAGGATAGTATGGCGGCAGAGCTCCTCATGAGTACGTTGGCCTTCGCTCCAAATTGTATGCCTGTCGTTGCTACAATACAGATCCGACCCAACCAGATACAAGTGGCCTGATCAAGAAAGCTAAGGGAGTAAGACGGCCAGTACTTGGGCAGGAACTGCCAAAGTCCCATACTGATGCTGGGAAATACATTGGTTTCCAAGACTATCTGGACTGTCTGTTTGAAGGAAAGGAAATCTATAGGGAGCAAGTGATGTTTGGCACCAGGAAGCATCAGATAATGACTCTGATGCAGAAGAAGAAGGCGCTGAGCAATGCTGATGAAAAACGCCACATCCTTGAAGATGGAATCACAACCCTTGCATACGGACACTATAAGATTCCTACTGCTAAGGCAGCATCTGAGGAGGAGGAGGAGGTAGAGATGACAGACCCTCAACAAGTTTTGGAGATTGAGATGAAAGAGTCTGAGCCAGAGCCAGGTAGCAGCAGCTGCATCACAGATGAAGTGATCACTATATCTGACGATGAAGATGCATGTCCACCAGCTAAGCGGGCACGTACCTCAAACCCCATTGATGACATCAACAATTTTCAAGAAGAAGATGGAGTATCCC
The DNA here is from genome assembly GCA_017141395.1 of Laodelphax striatellus. Lineage (NCBI taxonomy): Eukaryota > Metazoa > Arthropoda > Insecta > Hemiptera > Delphacidae > Laodelphax > Laodelphax striatellus. The sequence continues at coordinate 16,694 of JADWYY010000059.1, forward strand.
AACACAGCATTCTCAGGAGATTGCTTGAAAAGTGATGATGATGTCATCAACAGATATTTAGGTAGATATGTATATATTTAGGTGTAATGTTATGTATATATTGGACAACATTGATTTTTGTATAGAGGCATGGATGTATATAAACAATGGGTGGACAGCTTCATTAGCCAGTTGTGTATAGAAGGCACAGTACCATGGATCAATTACCGACAACAATCCTGAAAGCTCTAATCATTACATTAGAGATTTGGTTAGCTTTGATGCTAATGTTTATTATTGCTATAAATTGTGGATGGGTAGCCCTTCTTCTACCAGTCATTGGCATTTGGATCTGGCCACACCGCCATCAAGGGGATTACAGTCTACCAATGACAATCTTGAAATTTCTAATCAGTATAGTAGAGAGTTGGTTAGCTGTGATGGTAACGCTAATGATTGTGTCACATGTTGGATTACTAATCATCATTCTACTGGCTGTTGGGGGGAACTGCAGAATCAATTGCACAATGAGAAGCTTGGATGAAACAGAGGAGGAGACAATGATGTAATTGCTATAAATAACCAGTTTCCAAGAAATGCAGGGTATAAAAGGAGGCCGAGTAGCAGCCAAGCATCATTAACAACCATGATACCACCAGTGTACTATCTCCTTGTGGCTGCAGCCGTGGCGTCAACTCCTTCAAGCTGGATCCCCAGTACCGGAGTGGAGAGTTTCTGACATCAAGGGAGCATGGACTGGATACTTCAAACATATTCCACATGCAACAGTGTCTGCAGTCATCCGGACAGTTCAACAAGGATCTTGGAGCAATGCGTCAACACGTCAAAGACTGGTACATGAACCTGGCTGGTGAACGTGCTGTGGATAAGGAGCTGTGCCAGCAAGTCCATTGCGCATATGATCTGCGCACATGCCTCCATCCATCATTCACATCGTTGGAGTTCCTTGAAGCCATCATCAATGCTTCAGTTGAGGTGTGTGCACCGCACTGTCAAGAACCATCTTCTACTGCAATTGCACCACCTCCAGACAACGTGACAGTGTCCATCAGCAATGGAGCCAGCAAACAGTATTAAAGGATGTGCCTGCGGCGATTGCCACCTTGTACAAAGCACTTGTTGGATTGTGGAACCATTCTTCAAGTTTGGCTACAAGAATATTCCAGAACCGTTTGGGACACCAATCAACTTTATTCAGAAGATGACTACATGTTTTCCAACAGCATCAGTGTTCAACCTGGACTTTGACAAAGTTATTTTAGAGTTTCCAGTTGGTAGAGGACTATGTGAAATGGCTACCGATCTAGGTGACATGTACCCCTGGGTAAGCCTAGATATTATGTACTAGTAAACCTGTTTTAGCATACCATTTATTGTTGTAAATAAATATCACATCTCTGAAACCATGTGTCGACTACAGTTATTTCATAACCTTGAAACCATAGTTTACATGACCAAATTGCAGCACGCAGTTTGGCTCACAGCAACAAATTGCGCAGGATAAAACCTGCGCTGCTCAAGTGAATGTATAGCTATGTCAGTGTTTGATAGTCATTAGTATGGATAAGTCTGTGATAGCGAGAGAGTTGCACAGACCGGGGCGTAGGAATTTTCCTACAAGGATGGTTACTGTGAAAGGTCTTGATGACCTCTATCAAGCTGACCTTGTCGAGATGATTCCTTATGCTCGTCAGAACAAAGGTTATAGGTACATTATAACAATTATCAATTGTCTTAGTAAGTTTGCTCTTGCTATACCAATAAAGAGCAAGTCGGCTGACGATGTAGTCAAGGCAATGCGCCCTATTCTAGCTCAGTATCCAATGAAACATTTGCAGACTGACGATGGTAGAGAGTGGTTCAATTCGAAATTTCAACAACTTGTGCAACAGTATGGCGTCAATCATTATTCAACATTTTCAGATAAAAAAGCTTCGATAGTGGAACGTTTCAATAGAACACTTAAACATTTAATGTGGGTCAAATTCACTGAACGAGGAACTTATAGGTGGACAGATATTCTAACCTCACTTGTTAAAGAGTACAATGGCAGAGTGCATCGTACAATAGGTATGCGACCAGCTGATGTTGAGAAGGAGCATGAAAAGCTTTTACTTACCAAACTTGGTAAACAGCGTCAAGAGTATCAGCAGGGCTTGTTGGATAAATCACAGCCCACGTTCTATCCGGGTGCTCATCAGAAAATTGAGCCGGGTGATAAGGTGAGAATCAGCAAGTATAAAATGACGTTTGACAAGGGGTACCTGCCCAATTGGACAAATGAACTGTTCACGGTAACACGTGTGCGACCTACAGTGCCAGTAACCTATGAGTTGGAAGATTATAGAGGTGAACCTGTGCAAGGAGGATTCTACGCTGAAGAAATTGTAAAGACAAAAGTGCCAACTGTATTTGAAATTGCCAAGGTATTGAAGAGAAGAGGTAACAAACTGCTGGTGCGTTGGAAAGGATACGATCGTAGTCACGACTCGTGGATTGATAGAGGTGACCTTGTGTGAGTGAGATGAAACAGGTTGTGCAACAGCAAAACAAATTCAAAATAATTGACTTTGATCGAGTGGTAAGAGGTTGTGGCTTGGAAATGGAGACAAAGAAGCGTCATGGTCCTTTGTTCCCCAACCACATGAGATGCATTATTTGTGGACCATCAGGGTGTGGCAAAACCAATTTACTGTTCAACATGCTGTTTGATCGTAAAGGAATTCACTTTTCAAACATTTACGTTTGGTCAAAGACTACGTTTCAGCCAAAGTACAAGTTACTTCGTACAATTATGCAAGGACTAGGTGATGGAATGAGCTATGTTGAGTGTGATACAAGTGAAGAAATACCCACCCCAAATGAACTGCCAGCCAACTCGATAATTATTTTCGACGATGTGATTTGTGAACAGCAGGAAGCCATCAGACAATACTTTAGTGCCGGTCGGCATAGTGATGTTGACGTGTTTTATTTGGCACAGACCTACAGCCGCATTCCAAAACAACTTGTGCGTGACAATGCCAACTTTATAATTGTGTTTGAACAGGACGAGCTCAACATGAGACATTTGTATAGAGATCATGTAGGCGCTGACATGACCTTTGATCAGTTCAAGAGCATGTGCAATCAGGTATGGTCATCAGCTGCGCCGCATTCCTTGTGATTGATCGCTCATCCGAGAAGAATAGAGGGCGCTACAGGAATGGACTCGACACCTATTTAGTTGAGGTGTAAGCTCACTGGAGCTTCAGTACACTGGTGTACACCGAGCAGGATGGATGTGAAGCAGACTGTGGAGGAGATTGCTCCCACCATCAAGGAGATTGCCAAGCTGAAACGTAACATCAAGAGGAAGCACAAGGAGCTAACACTTGGAAGGGAAGTGTCAGAGGATCATCATGCAAAGCGCATTAAACCGTTGACTGAACCACTAGGCAACATTGTTGAAGCTCTCAAAAAACCACCACCACCACCAGCAGCAGAACCACTGCCAGTGGTACAACGCCTTGCAGTACCTGTACGCCAACATAAACATCACACACTACCTACACCACCACTAACACCAATACAGCCACGACCCTGAAACAAGCTCTGAAACAACTGCAACTGCCTGACATTGGAGGAGACCCTACATCCTTTGAAGCATTTGGAGATGATTCACACTTTAGTCCAGCTCCAAGTACGTCTGGTGTTGTGAGAAAGTTGTGGAGCAATAAGGATTCACCTTTGAGTGAGGATGGTGATGTTCCAGGATGGTCAACGGATGAGGAGGAGGACCAACAAAATAAAAGTGTTCAACAATTGATGGATACTAGCCAAGATGTAGTGGAATCTGAATTTGATCAAACAGAATTGGCTAAAACACCTGTGGGGATCTATGTTAAAGGTTTGATTAGAAAGGAGTTGAGCTTTGATGATACATTTGGACCAAAAGTGATTGACAACAGTTTTCGTTTGGGTAGCAAAATTTTAACCTTTGGAACTGGTGGTTCAAAGATTGTGTTGACTGATCCTAACAATGTTGGAAACGAACAGACTTTTGATGCTACACAAGGACTCTGTGAACTTATATTTAGGAAACTTCCAAGCACTTCAAAAGTAACGTTGGCCGACAAAAAGGCCTATGTAGACATATTGGAGTTTACCAATGTGTACAGAGACGACTATGCTGCAGGTGGCAGAATTAGAGACTACAACAATATCAAGTACAAGAGAACAATACTTCCGCTGTTGAAAAAGGGTAAAAAGAAAGGGAAAGGAATCAGTGGAAGAGGACTGGTGGCACCATTCAATATGGTTGCAAACAATGATACCAAGATTGAATATGTCTACTACAATGACCCCAATGAGCTTGTAGACAGACTACAACTATTGGATCAATCCAAAGCAGTTGGCAACACTGGCCATGAGAATGAAATTAATTCGATTCTGGAAGAGTTGGTGGAAAGGCGGTTACATAGTTGGCAACCCTGCAAACTAGTTGTACTATATAAGCGGACGATGTACTGACCACTTTGTATTCATCATGGACACATTGGGTAACATTAATGCTCGTCATAGACGGGTGATCAATTTAGCAAATCCTCAAAGCAGCAGAGATGCAATAAATCTTGGTACATGTAGAGATTTGATTGAGGTGTGGCTGCCAAAGAGAAGGGATAAAGGTACATCGCAAGTATTTACAAGTCTCAATGAATCAGTACTGACTGATATGATGGATCCAGTCAATGCCACAGATGGAGTGAACAAGCGATATTTGGAGAATAGGATGGATGAGCATTCTCGTGAAGTTGTTGAAAAAGTGTTAACAGCTATGGTAACTTTGGTTAAGGAGCGTGCAAACGGTGATACAAGTTTTACAAATGAACAGGAATGGAAAGATATGGTCTTGAAGCGTATAGGACTTGACAAGCCTCCTGAGGGTATAAAAGAGAATGATGGGGCTAAAGTGAATCATTAGATGGCTAGGTGCAAAGGAAAGAAGAGGTACCAGGGGAGAGGAGTGTTGTCGGCACTCGCAAATGCCACTGGAACAATAGTCAACAAAGCAGTTGATATTTTACCAGTTGAACTTCATCTTCCCGGTTACCAATACTGCGGCCCAGGTACAAAGCTGGAGAAGCGGTTGGCAAGAGGTGATCCAGGAATCAACAGACTTGATCGGGCCTGCAAGCAGCACGACATTGCCTATTCACAGAATAGTGATACAGCAAGCAGAGCAAAGGCTGACAGGGATTTGGCTGAACGAGCTTGGAGTGTAGCAACGTCTCCAGAGGCAGGATTGGCAGAAAGGGCTGCAGCAGTAGCGGTGACCAACATCATGAAGGCCAAAGCAAAGTTTGGAGGAGGAGCAAAACGTCGAGGGAAGAAGAAGCAGGTAGCAGCTGCTTCCAAAAGGAAAAGGACTCTACCTGAGACGTCAACAGAAGGCGGGAAGCGGAGCACGCCGTCGTCGTCAATGCAAACGGCGACGGTAATTGCTCTTCCAGATCGAGCTGACTGATGCAGACCTCTACAAGTATGCGTGTCGTCTGAAGCTGAAACATTTCGAGTGTTTATGCGGGATGCTCTACCTGCAACAGGACCTTTGAGACGAGAGTGTGGCATCATCAATTTGGACACCAGCGATGGAGCCGGCACACATTGGGTGTGCTATGTGAAGAAGGATGGAGCTGCCATCTACTTTGACGGCTTTGGAAACCTCAGGCCACCACAGGAGTTTATCGACTACATGCACCGCGGTTTGGAGCCAGCAACAAGGATCGAGTACAACTATAATCAGAAGCAAGAGGATCTGTACTCTCATATTTGTGGACATTTATGTTTGAAATTTTTGGTTGATGAAAAATAATAAATGAAAATATTGTACAACAAGTTTTTAATCATTTCCCCTTTCCAATAGTATAAATAATGGACAACATGCTCATTACAAGGCATTGTGCAATAGTGCATTGAGCAGGCAAGACCATGATGCTCTGTTTTGGAGGTAATACATCTGTGCTGAAAAGTGACTTTTATCCGCCGCTTGATACAAGCAGTGGTGAATGGGAAATTGGACTCATCAGCTTTACAAGCTGCAATTCAATACCCAATGTTGAGATGAACTACAACAACAAGTTCTATTATGCTCCAAAAATAACTCATGTGTTTAAGAAGAAAGGAGCAAAAGCTGAAGAAGAAGATGATCCATCGCTGAAACATCATGAAATTGTAGATGATAGGTCAGCCATATTCAATCAATGGTATAAAGTGCTTCTGAAAGCTAAGCAGACATCAGCTGATGGAGACATTGATGACGAAGATAACTCTATAACAGGTAGTAGACGGACTGCAAGAGCTACTACTGCAGCACCCCGTTATAAGATAATGGAGTTTGTATCATTGCCGGAAGGCAGTTTTGAATTTCAAACAATTGCTAACCTGCTCACATCAAGGCTACATGATCGCAACATAAAACTTCAGATGGCTGTGGACCCATCAACCTTGAAATGTTCAGTATTGAGCAATGCCAAATTGGATTTCACAAAACCTGAGTCGATTGGAAGTCTGCTGGGATTCAACAACACTAGGATCATAGAGGCTGACACAGAGGCTAAAGGTGATACAGCAGTGCAAATCAGTCGACCCAATGTGATACGTATAAAGTGCAATGTTGTGAGTGGGTCGTACTCGAATGGTGTCAAGGATCATGTGATCTATGAGTTTTACCCAAATGTTGATCCAGGGTATAAAATAGTTGTGACTGTACAGAATGTAATCTATTTGCCGGTGGACGCCAAGCAGATTGGTAACATTACGTTGGAGGTTGTTGACGAGAACGGACGTCTCATTAATAATAGAGGTGAGGAGATCAATATTACTCTGCATCTGAGACAACGCAAGTGAGATGGTGCTGATATTTGATAAGTGGAATCGTGGACTGGGTAATGAGGCGGCATGCGACATGGAGGTAGATCATCAACCTACAGAAACAGATAAAAGGCCTGCAAGTGCTGCAAACGTCATTCGTCGTTTAGACTCTGTAGAGTTAACATCGAGGAGCATCAACTATTTGAAAAAACGTGGCTGTTACCACGACAACAACAGCAGCAATAATGGGAGTTTTAGATGTGACAAGGAGTGGACCCAGATCGGATAACAGCATCATTGGCTATGAGTACCATTCTCATGCTCCCTATACTACAAGCTTCAAAGCCAATGATGAAATACGGATACCAATTCAACAGCAGGACATTTACACAATCCCATCAGAAAGCTATCTACATGTGGAGTTTAAGGTGACAAATGCAGCTAATGCTGCCTTGGGCGGAAGTCCCTGTGTCTCTGGATTCTTTGCTCACCTTTGGTCAGAGATACGCTATGAGATAAATGGTGTGATAGTAGATAGCACTCGCACCCCTGGAATTACCAGCCTGATGAAGAATGCTATGACATTTGAACGAGATGAGTGGACTAAAATGGAACGGGCTGGCTACAAGTTTGACCCAACAGTTGGATTTGCCACTTTTCCTCCCAATGGAGCTGATACAACAATCATGGATGTGCCTCTACGCTACCTGCTGGGCTTCGCCGAAGACTACAAACAGGTTCTACTGAATGTGAAACAGGAACTGGTGTTGAGACGCAGTGCTGACACTACTAATTGTTTGAATGCTGCCGGAAAGGTAGTCATTGAAAAACTTACATGGAGAATACCCTATGTGGAAGTGGCCGATGAATACAAACTTCGTCTGCTGAAACTTGTACAGAATGATACACCTATAAGCATGACATTCCGGCATTGGGAATTGTACGAGTACCCAACCTTACCTGCTACAAAGAAGCATACATGGACTGTCAAATCGGCCTCTCAACTTGAAAAGCCTCGCTACATTGTGATTGGGCTGCAGACAGCAAGATATGGAGTGGCAACTGCTAATTCATCTCAATTTGACAAGTGTAACATGAGAGACATTCGAGTGTTTTTAAACAACAAGTACTATCCGTATGAGAGCATTGACGGTGATGATTGTTGTGTATATGGCATGTATGAAGCTTTCAATGGAGCCTACAATCATGGACATTCCCAATTGGTCAGTCCCCTGTTTGAAAAGAGTGCTCTAGAAAATGGCCGAATGATGTTGTATGCGTTTGATTGTTCCCGCCAAAATGAGTCGCTCAAAACTGGCAGTATTGATGTGAGAATTGAGTTTGAAGCAACTGAAAACATTCCTGCCGATACACGTGCCTACTGTCTGATGATTCATGATGTGACGAAAGAGTACAAGCCAATGTCAGGTATTGTGCAATCTGCCTAGGATATAAAGGTGGATGACAAGTGTTGGGATAGTCATTCTGGTGAGAAGCATTGGGCAAAGCATACATCATGTCTGCAGCTAAGAGAGTTTTACAGTTTTTGGATGAGGAAGGAGAGTTGCCTGAAAGTGATGGCGAGGATGTTGTGGGATGCTGCATTGGCTTCTCTACTAAGCGTGGGAAGAAGGATGCTGATGAAGATTCTGATGAACACGAGTACATGGAAATGTTGCCGAGAAGAAGAGCTGCTGACATTTTTGGACCACTACCACTCTACCTGATGGACTTTCAAGGATTCGAAGGATTGAACAATGAGTTTATTGTCAAGGAGATGGCCATATTGGAGCGTGATGACAGGCATCGTGTGACAACACATCATTATTTCTTCAAGTCACCCTACCCAGACATGCTGCTGAAGACAAGTGACAACAATGCTCTACATCGAGCAAAACATGGACTACGATGGTCTGGCAATGGAGCTGGTCAAGCACATCTACCCTATTCTGAATTGCGCCAGATTGTTTGTGGAACCGTTGAAAGATGGCTGCATGAAAACAACAATGCAATCAAGATCTTTGTCTACGGCTATGAGAAGATTACTCTGCTCAACACACTGCTGCAGCTGGATGACAAGGAGAATGTGGAGTATGTGGACCTAAGTTCACCCTATCTGTTCCACGGATGCCCAATCTGGGTACACTGATGAAGAATGCTACAGGAGTCTACTGCCCGGAACATTTCCTGATCGACTTTATGGAGACTTTGAGGATGAAGCTGGCTGGCGACCAAGGAACCCTGGGTACTCAGGCAGTTTTTGCACTCAATGTAGTAAATGTTTCACACAATTGGATAATGCAAACTTTGTTTAAAGATCAATATTTTTGTCGCAATTTGTTTATGGCAATAAAGAAAGAAATGTAATTATTGTGTCATCATTGACTTACCCCCACCACCACCTCTAGTATTTAAGGAGCTGCTTGGAATACTTGCAGAGTGAGTCACTAGTGTCAGTTCAGTGAGTCACTAGTGTCAGTTGAGTGAGTCACTAGTGTCAGTTGAGTGAGTCACTGGTGACAGTTGAGTGAGTCACTAGTGTCAGTTGAGTGAGTCACTAGTGGCAGTTGGGTGAGTCACTAGTGACTGTTGAGTGAACACTGAGTGTGTATCACTGATACTAGAGGGAATGATTTTTGGTAATATTATTCTTGGTTGCTGGGGAGGTTAGGTTAGGTTAGATGTGTCTCACCTAGCATACCCTAATCTCACCCTGCTTGGATGGTATGTGCAGCCTGTTGAAACAGGTGACTGAGTTACTATAGGTTAGGATAGATTGGGCTGACGCCTAACCTAACCTATAGTAGCTCGGTTTTTGTTTACCCATTCTTCTATTGGGCTTGGCAAGGCCCTTGACCTTGACCTTTGGCTTGAGGAGTTGCAAGGCCCCTTAACTTGACCATTGGCTTGGGCCGCTGTAAGGCCCTTGACCTTGACCTTGACCTTTGGCTTGGGCCTTCAAAGTTTCAGGTTAGGTAACCTTGACTTAGGTTGGAATAGGTCAGGCTAGGTTAGATGACCTTGACTTAGGTTAGGTTGGAGCAGGTCAGGTTAGGTTAGGTGACCTTCACTTAGGTTAGGTTAGAGCAGGTCAGGCTAGGTTAGGTGACCTGAAACGGGGATGTAGGTTCTGGTGCAAGGAGAAGAGGGGGATGACCTTGGGGTCAAGGTCATTGCACTGACCTTTCAAGGTCACGGTGCACCAGAAGTCTTAAATTTAACCTACTATTGTAGGGATTTGTAGTTTTTGAAAAAAACCACCTTGAAACTGAGATAAGTATATTTCAAGGAAATGAGTTTTGACTTGTCTATCAAGTAGGTGAATGATCTGTGAACCTTCTATCAAAAGACTAAGACGAGAAATAACAACACCAGTAGTGGTGCTACAAAAATCACGACAATTCCTTTTATTCCTTTGAAGTATTCCTCTTCACCCTAAATATCGCAATCAACCCACCAAAATCATCCCTCCATCATCACCACTATTATTAAAGAAATCTCGCACAATCACTGACAAATCCCCACCATACTAATTAGTACTAAATATAGATATTGTTGAGATTTGCAGTATAACTTCCATCCTTGAAGTGTTTCAAAATCACAAATTAATTACTAGGTATCAGTTCTGGCATCTGTGATAACGGTTATCAATATAATTGGTGTTGAAAATCACAGTGAGATGGGTGATAATTATTCTCACCAGAGTTATTTTCTTGTGAAGATGATTGACAGGAGGTTTGGGGAGAGGGACTGGTTTGAGGCTACAGAGTACCAATTGCTTGAAAAAGTTTTCCATTTTCTCAAAGATCAACTGCAGAGTTTGGACAACCCACTCTAGTACATGGATGTCCATAGTTGAGTGGGTTAATTTCCATAAATTTTCTTTTCTTGATGTTATATGGGTTCTTTATTTTTTTGTAGTCAATATTTTATTAATGTATTCTTAGGTTTTAGTTTTGAAGGAAATAAATTCATTATTTATTTATTTTTATTTAGTTTTCAAGAAACCAGATTACGAGACCAATTTATCAACTTTATCTGGTTTGAATATAGCTACCATGTTAGATATTGTGACATCTGACATTAATTATTAAGAGTGGGTTTCATATAGACTCTAAAAATTTTGTCAATTTGTGACAATATGAGAAGGGAAACTTCGAAACCAGTAAAGTAAGTACAATAAATTCACAATTAAATTTTCCAATAACCGTACAAAACGTAACTTATAAACTTATGCTTAATAATTATTATCGTCCCAAACTTCACGGTAAATTCACTTCGACTTAAAATATCAATTGATCCCGTTGATAAATTTTTCATTGAACATGATTGGCCTCCTCTAAAACAACTAAGGGCCGGTTCATGAGCTCGGGATTTAGCCAAGTACTAGACTAAAACGGGTGGTTACTGTAGCATCGACAAACGTTTGTCTCGACCGGTTAGTGGGTTAGCAGCATAGAGAGCCCTTAGTACATAGTGTCGAGGGTAACGTTTGTCGATGCTACGGTGGCCACCTGTTCTAGTCTGAGAACCGGCCCTAAAAATGGAGCCTACACGGCGCACTATGAAAGATGCACTTGATAAATAAAATACTTCTACCTTTACTTACTCGATCATTATGTAAAATTCTATTATAAGAATATATTTTTTCCATCAATAATAATTTTTCTCCTTTAATTATTGCTGATTCCTCCCCAGAGGTTATAAGTTAAAAAAATTGTTTGGAACTACCGACCATTTCAGAAATCAGAAATTTTATTGAAAAAATTACACAGTACAAAAATTTTTTAATACAATAAATTTGGTGTCACATGGGTTTAAAAAACCTGTGCGTGACACAACATTTGATATCAATGTTGAGCAGTTCGGCCGAACGAATTGAACCATTGGACGAAAATGGTTCCAGAAGACAACTATATAGATGGATAGATTACTACCTATAGAGATCTAGACTCTAGAGGATTAAACTATCTAGAGATAGATTAGAAGATTATAACTAACTAGATTAATATCCAAAGGAGGATCCGCCGCAGCTTTTTCATATTGGAATAAGAAGAAATATGCATAGGCTACATGCATGACTACGTCTGCTGGGTTCAGCAAGTAAAATCATAAAGCAGGCCATAGAGAAGGAAAAATAGACCGCATTCTTATTATTATTCTCATTCACAATTATCGCATTATTATTTAAAATACTTTAAAGTACATTCACGTCGACTTCCACACATAGAATTTCATTGGATCCAGATGATAGCTTCCATTGAACATTGGCTTCACCCTGCAAAAATTGATATACTGTATAAAATATATACAGCAGGATTATTTTAACTTGTCAGAAAACAGCTGATTTAAAGTCAGTAAACGAGCGTACATCAATCAGATGTTTTCTGACAATTTAAAATAATCCTGCTATATATAAAGCAGAGATAATCCAAATCATAATCCTATTTAGTTAGTCTATCTCTATGATGTAAAGTAAAGTATAAGTGGTAGACATGTATTGTGTATAGATAAGAAGACTTTTATCAAAAAAAGATCTAATAATATGAGTGTGTAATACATATTATAATGATCTACAATAATTAACTTATTAGCAGCAAAACTGAAATAATAATATGGTATATACTACAGAGAGTTACTATAGTCACTATACACTCTCTGTAGTATATACTATAGTATTCTTAATTCTCGTGAAGACAATATTGTTCTTGTGGATCAATAGTAGGCCTGTACATGTAAATTGTTGGTTCAAATAGCTTATTTCCAAATTGAACAATGAATTTCAATTTGCTTTCTATTATAAAAACTAGTCGTTTTTTCAACAAACAACACACGTTAGGTGATTTATTTTCATTATACGTTACGTATCGTGAAAATACTAAGTTCAAAAAAGTATTCAAGGAGTCTTAAACGATTTTTTAAACAGCCTAATGTTAAAAAAGTTATAAATAAATGGTTTATTGTCGTAGAACACAGTTTCACAAGTGTTAATGACAACGTCAAGGGTTGTTACAAAATACATTAGTAGTTGTTACATTAAACATTACAATAATTACAATACATAAAAACTGTATGAGCTCTTTGTGGATAGAAAAGCTCTCACCTTAGGAACCCAGCTGGGTAGCGGTACATCATCCGAATAAAAATGTTTATCAGGCTGCAGTGGACAGCTCAAGCTATCGTTGCAAATGTCCAATTTTGAAAATACTTGCGTATGCAGTCCCCACTTTCGCGCGGTTCCAACTGAAGTCACAGTGTCGTACATTCCAATTTCTAAAAAAGGCAAGAATATGAAAAATGTAATAATTATTGGAGACAGTTGATTCTAATCAAAAACTTTATTGAAATCTTCACAACATTATTACAAAATAAAAGTTAAAAAAATTACAAAAGCAAGTTGCTGTCTCCTGCATTGGAGATTCTATCTAATCAAAAACTCTATTGAAATCTTCAGAACATAATTATTACAAAATGAAAGTTCAAAAAATTACAAAAGCAAGTTACTGTCTACTGCATTGAAGACAGTTGATTCTATCTAATCAAAAACTTTATTGAAATCTTTACAACATAATAATTACAAAATAAAAGTTCAAAAAATTACACAGACAATTTACCTGCAATGAAACTGTCTCCTGCATTGGAGACAGTTGATTCTAATCAAAAACTTTATTGAAATCTTCACGACATAATAAAAGTTTAAAAAATTACAAAAGGAATTTACATACAAGGAAACATCCTGTGCGCAGGTAAGAGTTGCTGATATTACATACATAAAAACCATAATTAACTGTCAAGGAAAGATATTAATAGGCTATAAGTGAAAAGAAAGAAATCCACAGAATCTTGATTTTTTAGACGACTAGAATAGTTGTAAGTTGTCATATTCAAATAATATACAAATAATATATTAAATCATTTTAAATATATTTGAAATATATATTATATATTTTAAATAATATATATATAATTATTTAAATATATTTAAATAATAATTCTTAATTAGGCTAATAAAGTTAAAACTACTTCAAAGGGTCAAGTAGCACATAGAAGTGAAATTAAAAAAAATAAATAATAAAATAGCCTAGGAAGGATATAACTACAGTACCTACCGGTATTAACTCACCTGTGATGAAATGTATACCAAATCTGACAAAAGTCTTGTTCTGTGTATCAATGTAACATAACTTATTCTCATGCATAACGCAGTCTTGTAAGTGAACATCCAGCACAGTACCAGTTCCTGAACCTGTGAAATAAAGGTAACACTTTTTATCAAAAGATTTCTCAAGAAAATTTTGGATTAAAAAACGTTCTGGGCTAACGCCTTTCCTCAATGTTGTATTTTTGATTGAATAAATGAACGAATGATTATAATTGTGATATATTATCACAGTAATTAAATGATTATCAGGTACCGTATTTTTGTTCAATGATCAGGGATGAATAGATTATTATTCTATAATAACAATCTAAATAATAGATTAATTTTTCTCAAGATCTTGCTCTCTCCTAACTGTAAATCAATCTAGTTTATGAATTGTAGGCCTATTCTTTCACAACACTATTTTCACATTTTTCCGTGAGTCTCTGAGAATATCCTATGTCTATTGTATCAAGCTTATACTCTTAATAAAAATTCTTCAAGAGTTTCAGAAATTATCTGATACTGAAATAAATATATAGGTATACTGTATAAATATGGTGGAATATTCCAGATTTGAGCTTCAAATTTTCAGAATTTGCGGGCAGCTTACATTATTTGTAGGTAAAAAGTATTTTTTTTTATTTCTAAGAGGTCTAATAGGGCCATACAAAAGTTTGTAACTACAATGATTATTGAGATATTTCCTCAAAAACATGATTTTTGAAGTTACAGAAGGGATCGGCCTATAAATATGAATTAATCATTTGAGAGATAAATAAGTATTTTCAGCTCATAGAAGTTATAGACAAATTCTTTTTAAAAGATATATTGCCTAGTTAACCAACTCACTTAAATGCACCAAAACCTCTAATATGTCTTTTACTAGTCAAAATTAATTGATTTTTCAAATTTTTCACACAGTGTATTCCTATCTTTTTCAATTCCTAATTCTGATTTCTGAAGTTTTTATATGCATTTTATTCTGTTGAGTGACTGGAAAGATCCATCTTTAGGATTATTGAGATTTTTTACAAAAATTGCATGAATAACCCTTTAAAATTCTGTTATCTATTCTATCATTATAAGCACAGAAAATTTCATCAATAAGAAGTATAATATATTGT
>JADWYY010000060.1:0-31000 GCA_017141395.1 Laodelphax striatellus
TGAGGGAAGAATTGTTGAATGTGTCTCCATATTCCAATGAGGTATTCTTTTCTCATTGTGAGACACAGAGAGATATGATGTAGAATGTAACAGAGTAGAATATGATGACTTAAATTATGCAATCACTTAATGCACTGTTTTTTTTACCAGTAAGTTTTTAGATCATATTACAATATCATAAATGGCATTCATATTTATAATTTCTTATAAATGATTATTTCTCATAGATTAATATTTTCGGATGCCAGTCGACTGGCAAGCAAGTAGTGAGTTTTTCATTATAATTTATGAGTATGAATGTTATTTATAATACCATAATACATAAAATATATAATAATGTCACCACTTACAATACCATTTTTAATGGAAAAATGAGCCTTTCCTTAGCTGAAATTTTAGAAATATCTCTAAAAACCTAGTTGACTGTCGCCAGTCGACTGTAATCGTGTGGTCGCGCCTTGAACGGTGAGCTTTTATTTGTTTATTTGCTGTAATTATTGCTCTTTGGCTATTGTGGATTCTATTGTTTTCTTTTAAATTATTGAAATTTTGTATTTATGTTTTGCTTGTTGTGTTATGAATAAATGAATGATAGTCACTTAATGCAATGTTATTCGCCTGCTATTGTAGGTGTGGTAGCTGCGCAACAAGCTGGCCGTGGTCGCCATTGTAGACAACCGCCTGTTGGACATGAACTGGCCCGGCCAACAGCAGCGCATCGCCCGGCTGCCGCGCACCAGTCGACAGGCGAGTAGTAGCTAAGTATTTGTTACAGCTGACATTGATCGAGGCTTACCTACTGAGACTGTGTAATCACAGTGTGGTGATTATTGTGAAAAGGTCCATAACAGTGTGTTGCAACAGTTTTTCCCCCGCCACCGCCATACTTTTGCCAATATTTTCAATTCTGATATAGGTTCACAGACAAACTTGAACTTATCCAATCATTTGTCAAATTTCTTTTAAGAAGAAAACGTAACTTTTCTAATATTTAAAATAGTCTTTCTAATCTTGGTATTGCTTTGAAAGCTTAAAATCATGAAACATCACTGGCAAAAGCATATTGTAGGTAAGAATTGAATTAATCAACATAACATAAATGATTCTCGTATCATTTCAATGCAAGTCTTATGGGATTTGTATGGTGGATTTGTCCGAGCTGACCAATTGAAAGCTTTGCATTGAATGACCACACTGTGATTATACAGTCTCTGTAGATCAACCTACGTAGACTGTTTAATCGGTTGTCATTAGCCAAATCTAAGGTGTATGGAATGAAAGGTGGAGCAGCTTGCTGGGAAAGTTGTTGGCATATACAATAGTGACTTGACTGCAGTCCCAAACTCGAATGCAAAGCTAGCGAATAGAGGACTACAGTGACGTCACTATGCCGTCATTAAGCCGCTCTAAGGCTCTATAAACAACTTTGTTTAAAGAGCCCTAAGCTGCTCCACTCCAATCTAGGGCTCTATAAGTCTTTATAGAGCCTTACTCAACCCACCATTCATTCTATACACCTTGGCTCAAATAGTGCATTAAATACCGGGTGATCGAAAGTCGGGCAACCCAATGTTTGTAGCCGTGTAGGAATGACAGGTAAATTTGTAAAGTATGATTTGCGTATGGCAATTTTTCGTCCAGTAGTACAGCAGGTGGCATCACTGCCAGATCACGCCATCGGGCGACAATTAGCCAGAAATCAGTTTGTTTGTTCAGTTCAAGTCGCAATGTATTTTACGCAAGAACAACGTGTTTCTATCGTTTTGAGTTACTGTGAATCGAAATCCTACGCAAGGTGTCAAGAACATTTCTCCAATGCCTTTCCAGATGCTAAAGTACCAAACAAATCGACCATAATTATGTCGTTTGTTTCATCGTTTTCGGATACAGGTAGCGTGAATGACCGTAATCGTACCGGCCGACCAAGTGTTTTGACTGACGACAAACTACAGACGATAAGTGAAACGTTCTCCATTCGTTCTCCAAAAGAGTCTCTTCGAAAACTTTCTACCCAGACTGGACTGTCTTATGGAAGTGTTCATAAAGCCACTGAATTATTAAAATTTCATCCCTACCGGATTAACGTAACGCATCAGCTCCAAGAGCCAGATAAGGAGAAACGGTTCTCCTTTTCTTGTGGTTTGTGGCCTCCTCGTTCACCAGATCTGACTCCTCCTGATTTCTATTTGTGGGGCTATTTGAAAGATAATGTGTACAAAAACAACCCGCATACACTAGATGAACTTAGAAGAAACATTGAAGACTGTATATCAAATATTGCTACTGCTACACTCAAAAAGGTTGCGTTCAACGTAAGGAAACGCGTTGATGCATGCATTGCAAATCACGCTGGACATTTCCAGCACTTGTTGTGAACTTGTAGGTAGGTAAGTTGTAATTGTAACATGTATCATAAACTTTGAAAGAAAAATCAATAACACATTACAGCTTTCTAAGACTGTTATCATTTTGGGTTGCGCGACTTTTCGATCACCTGTAGTATAGTATATTAATTGATAATAGTATAGTATACTTTTACCGATTCCCATAAGAATACGTTGAGGATAGAATACGTGAATGACATCGACATGTTATATTGATTGACACATTTCCAACCTACAATTTGCCTTTACCAATGTTAGTTATTGCCAAGAAAAGTTATTTTATGTCGTTGCTCTTAATACAAGTTTGACAAGTGATTGGATAGATTGGAAGTTTGCATGTAAGCCCATATCAGAATTCAAAATATTGGCGAAAGTGGGAAAAAAATGTTGCAACACACTGTTGTGGACTCTTCCACACCAATGGCCACACTGTGATATACAGTCTCTGTAATGCAGACGGGTCTAGTGGATCAATTTGTAAATACACATTCATCTTTGTGTAATGACAATAATTCATGTTCAACCCAGATGTCTAAGCTAAATAGTAATTTGATGGCGGTATTTTTCGCAGTAATAACTCGCTTGTGCCTGGTTGTTCGTACGTGTCTATTAAATTTAACCGGGCGATAAATCGAGGACAGCACACTATGGATCGACGAAAAACTGAACTAATTTGAAATTAAAAATTCAAGTGAAATAGTGTTACCAGAGCAATCCATTTTATCTAAATAACTAGTAAAATCAACTGCATTAACATTCTCTAATAAATTACATGTTCATTCGAAACGAACTAGCTCCGAAAATTGCATTAAGCTACAATATTACAGACTTTTGGTTGGTAAAACTGAAACTTGTACTTTCCCATATGATAAAATTTTAACCACATGTTAAAATATTCATATGATGTCTATAGCAGGATCAATTAACTTGTCATAAATCAGCTGATCGACGAGCATATCATTGATCACAATACTTAACCTACAAATGCTTAATCTCGTAGATTATTGAAAAGGTCTTTTAAAAAGTAATTCTTTGAAAGGCAAGACTTTCAAGCCTTTTGATTATTGTGTAATTATTATTGGATCAGCTGATTTATGACAAGTTAATTGGATCCTGCTATATGTGAAAAATTTAATCCCTCAATCAGGACCGGTTAATTTAACCCCTGTTTTTAACGGAGTAGAAATGTTTCAACAATTTGAAATGTGTGCACAACCGGCTGAATTATGCCATTAGTATTTTTCACTACCAGTTACTGTCTGCCTCATTGATAAAAACTCAGTGCAATTCATAAATTTTGTCTACAGAATATTATTTTGTAATAGCATCTAATAATGAGTTTGCAAATAAAATCAATGCAATTCAAGGCTTTCCAATACTATTTTGTCTCAATTCTTCATTCCAAGTTAGTTCAGTTTGTCGTCGATCCCACTATGTTGCTGTCCTCGATTTATCGCCCGGTTAAATTTCATAGACGTACGATCAACTTACGGTACATTAGTCGTTTGTATTAATGATTTGCAGGGCCACCAGCGTATGGTGTCTTGAGTGGCGTACTTGCAACTTCTTCTTTAGAAGTCCTGGCATAGCAACAGTTGTCCATGGGCAACTCACAGTCAGCTTGTACTGTTCACAAGACTTTCAAATCTTAGAAATCCTTTAAAACAAGACAAATGCCATCATATGATTTACAGTTATTCATTGCACAGCAGGCCGTGTCAATATGGTTCATTTCAATATACGCCCATCGAAAAGGAAAAACACTCTTTTTTTAGCTTTATCTCAAAAACCTTGCAACATGTTTTAATAGCCTACATTTAATCGATACAAATTTTTAGGATACTTCATATCTCATAATACAAAGTAATTTGATGGTTGGGGTGATTGAGAATCCTACTCAAATCAAAAATATTACTTTACAGTGACTTTTTAAAATTTAGTCCACCATCTTGGATTTGCCATTATTTTTCAAATGATTTTTCAGTGATGTGATACATGAATTCAATACGGAATTTCAAGTCAGTGAATGGCGAAAATCGCACATCGGTATGTCGATCCATTTTGAGATATTAACTGATTTAGAATAAATATGTCTGATTAATAATTAAAATATCTTAAAAACGGGTTGATATATCGATGTGCGGTTTTCGCCATTCATCTTCTCTTGGAATTCTGTATCGAAATCATGTATAACATGACCACCTTACCATTTAAAAAAATGAAGTTAGATTCAATTTAAGTACGATCCCCAATGTCACCTACTGTCAAATTACCCTCGTGTAAGGAATATTAAGCGGTTTCCATAATTTTCACCAACCCTGTATAATACTTTGAGTAATGATATTGTATAAAAATTTGATTGCATGTTTTGTTTTTTGTTACAGCCTCAAGGTCTGCAAGAGAACATGCCTCACTCGTACACCTTCAAGGCACTAAAAGTGTGCATGATATTGTCTCTGTGCTTCGATGAATGGAGTCACCTGCTTCAGTTTTTCCCGCTTCCAGAGTGGAGCTCTACGATCGCATTGATCGCCTCGAAAGGATGCACATAGCCAAGGAATTTTCCAAAAACGTTTAGTAGTCATTGTTCCAGTATTTTGTGTTTGAAGTTGGATTTTCATGGACCACTAATCCTAGTTATGTTATTTTTGATATTTAATTCTTCATTACTGTATTTCTAATAAATTGAGAAACATTTTCGGCAAACTTGATTATTTTGTTAACTTGCATGACTTTTAAAGTGAGTTTTTGCAATTTTAAATCTGGAGTCATTTTTTTATCAAGTTAAAATGGCTATACAGTATATCTCCTAAACGGAGGTCGGATGCACCCTTGAATGCTCAGGAGCTAAGAGCATTCACAGGTTTTATTTTGCAGCTTCAGAAGAGGTATTTTTCATGGCTAATTAAAATTAGAATAACTTTTGAACGGGGGCGAATTTCCTGAATCTAATTGTATATTGTTGTTCCTCTCTTCAAGGACTATCATCCACCCAAGTTTGAGCATTTTTTTTTTTCACCAAAATGAAGCACGATGTATACATCATGGTTTTATAGAAAATTTTCAAGAAATAGAAATCGCTCAAACTTTGCAATCTTATAGTATTTGAAGAGAGAAACAAGAATATGTGCTCGGATTTTGAAAATTCGCTTCCGTTCAGGAGATATGAGCAATTGAAGATTGCATTCCGCACCTCAAGATCAGGTATTTCTTATTGCTACTTGAAATTTGTATATCTCCTGAACGGAGGCGAATTTCCTGGATCTAATTGCATATTCTTGTTCCAGAAGAGGTATTTTTCATGGCTAATTAAAATTAGAATAACTTTTGAACGGGGGCGAATTTCCTGAATCTAATTGTATATTGTTGTTCCTCTCTTCAAGGACTATCATCCACCCAAGTTTGAGCATTTTTTTTATTTTTCACCAAAATGAAGCACGATGTATACATCATGGTTTTTATAGAAAATTTTCAAAAAATAGAAATCGCTCAAACTTTGCAATCTTATAGTATTTGAAGAGAGAAACAAGAATATGTGCTCGGATTTTGAAAATTGCCCGTTCAGGAGATATGAGCAATTGAAGATTGCATTCCGCACCTCAAGATCAGGTATTTCTTATTGCTACTTGAAATTTGTATATCTCCTGAACGGAGGCGAATTTCCTGGATCTAATTGCATATTCTTGTTCCAGAAGAGGTATTTTTCATGGCTAATTAAAATTAGAATAACTTTTGAACGGGGGCGAATTTCCTGAATCTAATTGTATATTGTTGTTCCTCTCTTCAAGGACTATCATCCACCCAAGTTTGAGCATTTTTTAAATTTTTCACCAAAATGAAGCACGATGTATACATCATGGTTTTTATAGAAAATTTTCAAAAAATAGAAATCGCTCAAACTTTGCAATCTTATAGTATTTGAAGAGAGAAACAAGAATATGTGCTCGGATTTTGAAAATTCGCTTCCGTTCAGGAGATATGAGCAATTGAAGATTGCATTCCGCACCTCAAGAGCAGGTATTTCTTATTGCTACTTGAAATTAGCATATCTCCTGAGCGGGGGCGAATTTCCTGAAACTAATTGCATATTCTTGTTCCTCTCTTAAGAGGATAAAAGATAATGATCTTTCATGGCAGTGCCTCCACTAGCTAATGGTGCCACGACACATGTAAGATCAAAGTTCCTATTTTTGAGCGTAGAAATTGGACGCTGGACGCGGCGTCAATTTGACGCTAGTGGAGCCCTGGCCGAAGAGGCATTTTTCATTCATTCATTTATCAGTTTTCATATGAGAAGTTCAAGAATCTGTACAGTTTTTAGAGAAATGAGAAATAGTATCTTCCTAAGCTTGGTCTGTTGGGTTTTAATTCCCATATTTCTCAAACAATGAATAACTAGAACAGCGTTTATCATTAAAATATCTTTAATCACATCACAAAAGCAATAAAAACAAAATTGAATAATCTTTCATATTCTCTATCAGTCAATATAAATAATTAAAATAACATTCCACACAAACTATGTATGAAGACAGTAAGTAAACAACAATGATCAATATCCTATACGCATTAATAATATTCAACTCACACGATGTATAAAATAAAGCTGAAGACAGCTATGAAAAATCAACAATAAAAATCCAACAACTGATCGGTCTAGAAGTACAGTCATTCACTGATAAGTGCAGCATAATAATGAAAGACATTAATCTAGTAATAATTTGTGTAGAGTAGTAATTATCTTTCTAATTAAGAAATAATAAACAGAATACGTCCTAGGGTCGAGGGTTAAATGTAAGAGAGGGCTGACTGCGCCCTAACTTCGCCCTCCCAGGTAACAATAAAGGCAGTCATTCTATCTATCTTTCTATTTATCTATCTATCTAATGCCAAGCGTCAAATTAAATTAATGTCTTCTACATACTTGCACTTCCAAGCCAAATGATATCCTATGTTTTTTTTCCAAATATGCTTTCAAGTTATATAATTCTATTCTTCTAAATCTATTTTTAAATATCATTACAACACTGACTTGATGATTTTTCCAATATGATTGCATCAATAACTTAATTAATAATTGATTATTTACAAACTGTATTGATTTTTCAAATTTTCCAATAATGTATGCATTACAATCATTGACATTTTCATTATTAAGTAGAGAAAATTACAAACAAAGCCCAACCTATATTGGCATTAAATTCATGGTTACCTGCTAGTATTAAGGAAGAATTTGATATTAAGTGTCTAAAATCACTTGAAAAGTACCTAATTGCATTAGAATTGTACAGTTGTTTATAATGCAAACTCAAGATATTAAGACTATTGTTGTGATATTGAGATTCACTTATTTCTGTTTGTATTTTATTTTCTTGTTAAAAATAATTATGGAGACATGTACATTTTGATGTATGTTTTGAATAAAGAAATTTATTGATTATAATGTATTCTGAAGTAAATAATGTATTTACCTTATTAATATTTTATGAAATTAAGTTATTTAATAGATGTGATCTATTTTGAGCGCACATTTCTTTGCATGAAACCAATAAGCTATTTTTAGTAGTCTCTTCAATTTTTTTTTAATAAAAGTTGCATGAATTAATTAATATGAGGGTATAAATGAATGAATCAATATAAGTGAAACTGACATTATTCAAAGGTGCTTGAGTGTTTGATTTGAAAGGGAGGAGGCCTACTTCAACAGAATAGCTCCCAATCAGCTGATCATCCTTCCAAACATAGTAGATCCATTTTTATACTGGAAAATTAAATCAAATTTTTAATTTTCAAATGTAAAAGATTAAAATACAGTTTTTATAGTAGTTTTGATTACGAAATTTATTATTAAAAAGTTTTATACAAATCAGGCAAGGGATTCGCATAGAGTTACCAATCTATAAACACGGATTCAATTTAAAATTATGAAAATACTATGCTTTTGTAGGACTAGTGCTTTTCATCCTTGAAGACAACTGGCTAGCTTGCTGCGTTATCAATGGAATGCCCAGCAAGTTGTCATATTGTGTGCTGTTTAATCATCTGTGCAGCATGCTTATCAAACCGGAAATCTCAGTCTGATATCACGACTGGTGTGTTACAATGACATTCATTTAATTTGACGCTTTAGATAGATAAATAGATAGATATATTATGTGCATATTGGCAACGTAGCAGGCGTGTGATTGGCTAGCTGAAAGTTGAGGGGTACTGTTTCAGTACTCAGACGTCTTCGAAAAAGAAGTTTTTATTTTAAATACTGAATTTGTGGTTTTATTAAAATGGCATTGTATGTGACAGTGAAGTATTGTGTGTTCCCAAACAGTATTTAACACAATTTTAAAAATACTTTAAGTAATATTTCTACTTGAAAGTGTTTAAATAGTGTTATTTATCAGCAGGAAAAAAAGCAGTATATACACCACCTTAACAGACTAGCAAACCCTGTCTCCGCTCCATTACAGTGCCTTGACCATTTCTAAGCTCTTCAGTTCAACTTTAAGGAATTTTATTAGTTGAATTTGTTCTACAAATGGAAAAATATTATGGAACATCTGGTTAAACTGAGAATTTTAAGAGTTTTCATCGCATTAAATTGATAAGACTGAAATTACAAAAAGTACGATTTTTCTATTTGCTCACCTGTAATTCACTGGTGTCAATATGTTGCTTCGGTAGTGTCATCATTGTCGTCGTATTCCCTTCGCTGTTGGATATATGCAGCTGCCTTTCCAGGGGGAGGCGCTTTCAGGCTGGGTTTCTTTGCATTGGAAGCTGGTGGGTGGGGAGGCTTGAAGGATTTCACTTGAAAAATAAAGACCAATTAAAATATCATGAATTGTTTTCAATGTTGATGTTTCCAAATGGAAAATATCAAATAATAAAATATATAGCCTATATTATATAGGCCTGCATGAATTCCATACAATGTCTCAATAAGTATGAATTCAAAATCAAACATCAACAAGAAAGACTGGATTTCCAACTTGTAGGCTAGCCAAGGTAGGCTTAACTAGAATAGAGATGAGTTGAGACTGTTGAAAATGAAATAACTTGATATGTAACTTATATCTTCAATAATAAACATGGCTACATGAGCTTCAAGATTAGTTTTATCCTCATAAATATTTCGTTGAATTTCATTAAATATAATCGTCTCAAGTAATGCTATCCAACAGCACTGACACACCAACTATGAAATCATTTCACGGTGATTTCGAACCCACCTGAAAATGTAGGTCCCCTCATATTCAGCATTAATACCTAGCACAAGTCTTGAACTTGAATGGGGGTCACAGAAATTATTATTCTATTAATTTATTCAACCATTAACATGTTCATAGTATTTTACTAGAAAGACATAGGCCTAACAGGTTTTGAGTTATCTAGAAACATGAATTGGTTTTGAGTCTTATTTGGCTGAAAATGTTTTTTGAATAAGCAACAAGTAGAAACTACTATAGCAACTGTTGTTTCTTGTGACATTATTCTCCATACTATATTATGTTAGTAGATAATGCTAATAATAATGTGTGACCTGGCTGGCTCAGGTATGTTATCAGGCCACAACTGAATAAGTTCAGGGCCTCTGACTGACAACAATTTTTTTTAGGTAGCCAGGACTGACAGCTTGACATGTCCATCTGCAACACGAGAGTGGCCCAATAAATGGCTCTTCGTCATACCTGTGATCGCAACCTTGGCCTACAGTGACTAATTGGAACTGGAGCTACAGTGATTAATTATAGTGCTTACTTGGCTGGTATTATTCAGATTCGGCTACACGCTCGAATATGAATGAGCTAGTTCCAAATAAATTGGGATGTTTTCTTCCGCAATATCCACCCAGTGACTGTTTCGGTTGCATTCTGTAACATGAATAAGTTGAATATCATATTTTGTTGGACATAATTATTTTTAATAACATTAATCATATGCTATAGCCAGTTCCGCCTCAGTACAAAATATAGTGGATTCTTCCTGCTTACATATATAGATTATCAGAAATTTTTCTCTCATATTTTTTCATAACTATCATGTGATAGTAAGCGTTAGTATTGGTAACACTGCAGGCGTGTGATTTGCTAGCTCAGAAAGTAGTGGAGGACTGTTTCTCTGCTCAGGGTTCTTCAAGGATGAAAATCACTAGAGTATACATAATATATAAATATATAATACAGTAACAATTAGGTACGGTTGCATTCATTCCAATCCACATTCATTTCCACAGTTGGACGATAATGATCAAACAAGAAAGAAAATATACATTTTTCAGATTAATGTCTTAAAATAACATACATAAATTGGGATGGTAACTTATACATTTTTAAAGTATGAGACGTTGATAATTGAAATTAATTAAAAATATGAACAGTAAACTGAATATTGTTAATTCACTGATGCCGGGTTTCACCAACCTTGGTCAAATAGAATTTGACCATGTTCAAAAAAGGCCAAGGAGCACACGGTAAAAAATTGTTGCAAAGAAACAGAAACTCCAGCTGATCTTTTATAATAAATTTCAAGTGATTGGAATTCTCATACATAAACATCCAGATAAAATGCTAATATAGCAATGCACCAATGTTCACAGATCAATTTTTCGCATAGTGTTATAATAACCTTTTCACCTGTTGATGCGCTTGAACATCGTTAAAAATATTTGATCAATGTTGGTGAAACCCGGCATGAATTTATTAATATTCAGTATTTAATATACAAATACGATACAGTACAATTTTTGTTTGAAAAAGAGTCCGCAGCCGGAGTCGGCTGCAAAGCCGCAGAAGTGAAAACCTACCCTAACACTTAAGTATAAATGTTGGACTGCTTAATGTATGATAGATCACATTGAATATCCTTACCCATCGACCCAGGAAAACGTGCATATAATTTTCCGAGTAGTAGTGAATTGAATTGGATAAATAATGTATTTGAATAAATAATGAATAAAGTAAATTAAATAGGCTAATAATAATAATAATAAAGTAATTGATAAATAATGTATTTATTTCAATAAGTTAACCTTAGTTAGTTACCTTATTAAAGGCCATTCTGGGCAAGCCCAGACGTTATCCTAGTGAAAGTCTCTTTAGTGAAATTAATGTCATGTCTGTTAGGCAGCTGTATATAAAAAATTTAATAATTTATATTAATAAACATAGTGAACTTTTCAACCTCCGTATATCTCCTTATAATCTCCGTCCCTCATCCATTACTTTTGAATCACACAATGCAGTTTTATCCATTTGTAGAAGACAGTTCAACTATATTGTTCATAAATTTGTTAATGTGATACCTGAGACTTTCATTACTGGTAATTTGAATGGAAAGCTCTTAAATGAAATAGATCGATGGATCCTTTCACAAAATCCTGGCACTTTCAATTTCTTTTGACTTATTTTACTTTCTTTACTTAAAAAGCTATTACCTTACTTCTTTTCCAAATTCTAGTTGGTTTTTTGTTGCTTTGAATGTCCCTTTTGAAGTTTTGTGAGGTTTTTTCGAATCAACTTTCACCTCTTTTTTCAAATTGTAAATTCTTTGAAATGTTCTCTTGTAAATTTTGTTTGTACATTCAAGGGTTTATTTCTTTATTCTTAGTTTTTTAATTGTACTTTCTTTACCTTGTACCGTGATTAATTTTTTCCTCAACTGTTATAATAAGATATTTCTTTTTCTTTTATTTGTATTATTTTGGTTAATGCTGCTTATTTTATTTGTTATTATAAGAGTGCGCTCAGGCTGTTGCCTTTGCAGGGACCTTCCTTGTTATTAATACAGTATATTATTACTATTTTATGTTATATCTATTGTATTATTAATTCTATTATTTTTCATTGTACTTCTTGAGTTTGCTGTATTTTGTTTCAAGGATAAAAAAAATAAATGATTTGATTTGATTTGATTTTGAATAAATTTTGTGGTTAAAACAAGTCTAGCCTTCCATTCAATAAGAATGAAAGTAACTCAATTTTGTACACTTCTATAATGTATTCAAGTAATGCAAACGAAGTTGAAACCCCCTACCTCATTTGATAGGTGAATGGAGTCTGAATCGATTTCAATTAGCATTCAGTCGCTTGAAAAAGGATTGACATCATGTCTTATGTTCATTAAATTCCATCCAATACAATTGAACTAGAGCCTTACTTTATCAACTGTTTTCTCAAGGTGTTGCTTGTGTACATGCAGCTTTAGTAGGCTTCTCTCTGAGTTCAAAATTCAACACACTATAAGTTCTGTTTCTAATTCTGAGTATTTCTAGCCTTGAAAGAGTTTTGATGAAACAAACTTACCTCTTCAGTTACAACAGGAAATACTTCGAGGAGGATCCATACCCTCCGCTCGGGAGTGAGGGTTTGAAGGTCGGTGGATTGAAACATGGCGAGAAGTTCGGTTATTGCGTTTGGCCAACTGCTGGGTGTGGTTTGGAGGACGTAAGCAGAAAGCTGTAACGCAAATATCAAGATTTCCATTCACTTCAACAACGTTTATAATTGATAAATGAACATTAGAAACCAATACTAAAAACTAAAGGTACTGGCGACTTTAAGTAAGTTGCTGTACATTGATTTCATTATAATAAATAACAAAATAGTATATTGAACAAACAAACTGAAGATAAATCTAGTTACTTTCATTATATATTAATTGTAATTTGGTTTATTCCTATAGTTGCATTTTTTAGCGAACTTACAAAGAATACATTGACCTCAAACTCAACTAAAAATATATTTATTCCTCAACAATAAAGTGTCTTTAGTAGAAAAGTCTCCACATTCGTTTAGTAATAATTTAACTTGCTTCAATCACGGTATATAGAAGAAGACGGTATGGGTCACGCACATGTGGCTTCGCGCGGAGGCTCTGACGTCATCTCTACCCAAACTAGCAGCTGAACCCGTATTTTTATGTACGCTGTTACTAAATCGATTATAATTCTTTTCCTTAAGTGTTCTGAGAGCTGAAATTTTGGATATTCATTGTCAACATGTTAGTCGAGATATTGCAAGTGACAAATCTTGTATATTGGACTTGGAATATTTGTGATTCAAAATAATTCGAAAACCAAGATTCGTATTAGCGCAAAATCGTAAAAGTGAGTTCATGTCTGAGCTGTGATTAGCGATCTCAGCTGTGATCCTAGCAACTAGTAGTTTAAAGGGCTATGGTTCTAGTTGTGTAAAGAAAACATTATTAAACAAATGTGGGATTCCTCAGTAAGAGACCTCATTACATGTAAATTTGGTCCATTTCAACATTGTATTTTCCTGCAAAGTTCTTCAATGATGAAAATCATACATTCGATTAAACTAAAGTCATGCTTCAAAATATAAAGCATGATTGCTTAAGGTGCGTTTAGACTATGTAATTTTGTTATAAAACATATGTTATATAACAAGTTTTCTGTACCTTTTGTTATATAACAACAGCTGACACTACACAAAAGTATTCATTTTGTTATATAACATTTGTAAAATTTTTGTGAAACTTGTTAGATAACAAATGTTTTATAACAAAGTTAAATAGTCTAAACGCTCCTTTACAACCTATTTCTACAACGAAGGTAATACAAGGTAGTGTTCACACGCATCTCAGACTATTCATCCGGATGAAGCTTGCTACTGCGCATTATCCTTGTGAACACTACCTTGTATTCTATTCACCTTCACTACTACTAGCCTATCAAAATTCAAAGGGTGTACTTGTTCAACTTACAGCTACACACAGCCTATTAAGCACAATTGTCAGACCAGACAAATAGCTGAAAGACGATTTCAGCAACCTTTTCCTTGGATTTCCATACTCTTTAGCGAGAACCTCGGACCATGTCTTCTTTATTTTTGTATGTGATGTAGTAGCAGCAAAAAATTGCACCTCAGCAGACTAAAAAAAAGCAAAAGTAATTTAATAAGTTGTTGAAAAATTTTACAAATGGAATGGACATTCTATTAGAGTTACGACTTGTTCACTGTGAATAATTTTCAACTTATTTTTGACTCATGTTTTAAATTATTCGGCAAAGTGGAATGCATTTCACTACTGATTCTAAAAGTATTTTGACATGGGAAACAACATGAATTAAAAATTTTACAGAGTTGTCTACACCATTGATATTGTTTGGCCGTATGAAGTGTGATGTGGCTGTGTGTATCACATTCCTGAGCAGCAATATGTGATGAAAAACATGCGGAACCTACTACGGTACAATAAAATTTGAGAAATTCGGGGTGGCCAGTGGCCTAAAGTGTACTTACACCGAAGAACATATTTGTAGCAGCATGATTACCAATTTTAGAATAGTACGACAGACGATTAGGTTCAGTTTTGCTATTGTAGGGTAAATCCAAGGATATTTGATATTAATCATCCAATTACCTCCTGAAAAAGGTGTAAGTTATAGGGATTTGCCAGGTCTAAAACTAATATGTGTATAAAGTTGGAGTCGATTGTCTGAGCTTGCAGAGGTGAAGTGGTCATTTAACTCACTTACCAAGTGATCTATTCGACGATTTATTTATGAAATAGTTCACCGCAATTTTCTTTGCTTGAACTAATAACTTTCTATAAATACTTCTATAGATTTTACATACATTTCAAGACTAAAATAGCCTAGGTCAACCCAGTCTGCGTCAAGATAGACATCATTGAATTTCTGTTGGAGTCGATCTTTAAAGATAAAGATTATTAAGGTTACTAACATTACTCTCAGATATTGTATTGTAGTCTAAGTTGAATGTTAGTAACACTAATGAGTTTATTACACATGTTGAATTACCGGCAGACTAGAATTTTCTTAAATGAACAGTAACAAAATTCCGAAACATGCAACAAGACGACTTACCTTTTATTATTATTCATTGTGTAACTAAAACAGAACTTTCAAACTGTATTTATTAATTATTTGTGTTATAAACAATTTCAAATATCAAACAACAGATGGAGGATTCTCTTCTACAGCACTACATTTTACTAATTATTTGTGTTATAAAATAACATCTATCTATCCAATAAAGTAACATAACCAATAATAAATAGGGATACCATAATATATCGATATTTTGATAATATATCGATATTTTAAGGGTCGATATATCATAGACATCGATATATTGCTTTCGATATATCGGAGAACCCCAAAATAATAACAAAACTGATCACATGTTACCATCCCGCGGTCTCCAGCACTAACAACTGAAATCGCTAGAGTAATTTTGAAGGTAACAGGACACCAGAGACATGTAGGAGCTCGAATGATCAGACTTGGAAATGATACAGGAATTGGTAACCGCACGATACGCCATGTGACAGAAGGATACGCAGCTGCTTCTGTATCATTGCTGGCTGACAACGGTTTGTCTTGCTCACGATTCTGCTTCCTGGTACTGCCCAAAATTCAGAACCTCTGAAAATCTCTTTAAAATCATTGCATTGTAGGAGAGGGGCGATAAGGCGATAGAAGATAAATGATATATAAATGATATATCCAATCAGATGTATATCTGTATATAAAATCATTGTCATTATCATCATGAGCATCATAAAACATGGCTGTAATTATCATCAGTCGAATCCTACTGGCATGAATTTGAATTTCCTCGATTTACTTGTTCACTTCAGTTCGCAAAGGCCAAAATAGCATTGCTTCTATATCTGTAGATACGCTGTCGTATAATTTTAAAAATTTAACATTGAAAAGATATATTTTGACTTATTAATGAACAGCGTTTTGTAATTGGCATCGTGAGAACATTTTGAATAGCTAGACCTCAGTGCCTATATCTTTTATAGCCAAACTTTAACTGTCATTAATCAGCAGTTCAGAATAATTAAACAGTGATTTTGACACGATAATCAAAAGGATTGAAAGTCTTAAAGACCTTTAAAGTCTTTAAAAACCTTTAAGAATACTTTTCAGAATAACTTTAAAAATTTTCAATAATTATGAGATTCAGCATTTGTAGGTTAAGTATTGTGATATTGCTCTTTGAAACAGCTGATTACTGACAAGTTAAAAGTATCCTGCTATAATATTAAATTAAATATTTAATCAAATCTTCGATATAAGGATATGTTTGAGTATTTATCTAAATATTATATGAACAAAACAATTTTAAAATTAAATCAGGCGATAAACTGAAAGTCTGATAATGAAATACATAAAAACAACTTTATCAAGAGGGTTTATTTAGGATATAAAAATAACTTTTGATATTGATTATTCAATGATGTTTAATTAAATTTATTACAATACTGTTTTCTAAACAGATGATGAAACAGCTGCTTGAGCCAGTGAGTAGCTGACCAGTGATACCAATAAATTATTTCTGAAATCAAAACAAAACATAGACATAACCTAAAGTCCTACCTGAGGTTTGACTTCAATGACTTCAATAGTTCTAATAGTTCTATTAGGTGTGAAGGAGGATTTGATGATTTATTTAACAAATTATCTAATCAGTATCGGATTCTTAATAATCACCCTTTTTTCCTTGTCCTTAACCAATTCTTATGCAATTTCACAGATAATAATACTTATAACATGACATGATAAACTTGTTTCTAGGAATGGAATTTGTTTTATTTCTATTGATTGATTAGAAGTTTTAGACATTTAAAATGCTTTTCAATTTAACTTTGCTTTTTGATGGTATCAGTATCATCTGTGATTAAAGACATTTTACTGACTGAAACATCCATCTAGTTGGTTCATTATCCTTCCAAGCTGGGCAATATTAGTTTGATATTCCAATCTCACAATATTCATTGTTCCAGAGAGTATTTGGCTAAAACTAATCATTATTATTGTTCAACGATAGCCTTGTTTAGACCTCACTAAGAGCTGCTTTCTCCTTCGTCTTCAAAGCACTAAGTGCTAAGCTGTGTTTGAAGTAAACAGTAAGGTGCTAAGGTGGAGTATAATTTACAGAGGATTTTATTTATTTCTATAGGGAATATATCCACTGACCAAATAAGTATACCGCCACGGAGTATAAACCCGCAATAATCACAGAGAAGGAAGAACTTCTTCCTTACATTATGTTAATGGGAAAATGTCTGTTCTGGATGTGGAAATGGCCAGTATTTATTAGGGTATGCTAAGGCGTATAACAATTCTCAATTGTTATATCTCTTGAACGAAAGTGAATTTTCAAAATCAGAGCTCCATATTTTGTCTCTTTTTAGCACCTAAATATGAGAGCATCGCAGATGTAAGTGTTTTATAAGTACCTATATAAAATGTCTGTTTTGAGGTGCAAATAGCGATTTTAATTAACTATCATATGAACGAAGCAAATTTTCAAAATCCGAGCATATTTATTCTCTTTCTTCAAGTAGTTTACTGTTATAAGATTGTGCTGTTTTTTTGTTTCAGAAAAATTGCTTGATACCAGATGGATGATGTACCTTGAATAGAGGAAACAAGAAGGCGTGTACCGATTTACAAAATTCAATTTCCGTTCAAAATATATACAGAGACGGTACTTCGTTATAGGACACGTCTACTAATCTAGAGATATCAATAGTCAATATCAAGCTTTCAAAAGTATCGATATGAGAAAAAATATAGTTAACATAACCTATAGGTTAACATAACCTGGCTGATTATTATAGGTTATTGATATCGACTACTCTGATATCTCTAGATGAGTAGACGTGTCCTATAACAGGAAAGTACTAAAAATTTTCATCAGCCATGATGAAATAATGTCTGTGAGCAGGAGATACACTATACCTTTTGAGGAAATGGTTGAAAATATGCTTGTTTTGTAATTCAATAAGAGATCTAATTGTAATTCAGAACCTATTTCAAGAAGACAGGCAAGGGTGTAAATAAATACAAGCCATTTTTTTTATTTATTAGGAAATACATGAAAGGGCAGTAACACACCTTTGGTATGAGTTTTTTTATGTTCCATGGCTCAACAAACAGCTCAAGCAGTGACGATGATGTTTTAGTTCTGTTATATTCAATTTCAGTATCAATAGATTATTCAATTTGACGCTTAATAGATAGATAGTTCCATATTATTTCTTTGACATCGTACTCACCGTCACTGGCAACGTCAAGAAATAATATCTATCTAATGCCAAGAGTCAAATTAAAATGAATCTGATTATAATAGGATCCCATTGGGCGCACTCAATCAACAAAAAAAGGAGATTGTATAGAGAGTTTCATCATTTTTGCGTTGATTTATGTTGATAAAGATAATTTCAGGGATATTTTTTTTAGATTTAACAAGGAATTTGATGAAGTTATTTACATTCATTGATGATAAATAACATACATGGAGGATGGTATAGATAATCAGAGGCCTATTTAATTTGACGTTTGTTCATTAGATGGAGATATATTATTTCTTGATGTTGCAGTGATGACCGTGTAGCTGTCGATGGCAAAGAATAATATCTATCTATCTTATCTAACGTCAAGCGTCAAATTGACGAATCTGAATCTGATTATACAAAATTACAAGAAATTCTATAACTAGGTAGAGAGAACGACTAGCTGTCTGGGCTGTATAATTAAAATACAACTTTGTAACGTGAACCAGGGCCTTGCGTTTAATAAATCTTATAAGTCACGTGAGTAAGAGAATCAATAACCTAAAGCAAAATATAAATAAAATCAGCAATAAAAATCATTATTCCTGTATTACGTGACTTAAATCTTTATAAACAGTTGCAGAATTGCCAGAATTGATAATCATATGAATTGTTAGTAGTGCAAAAGTGACTTAATAGTGACTTAATACAATTATAAATTATCAATTATTAGGCTATTGTATAGGGTGAATGACGGGAGACTGATATTTTTGAAATGGCTAGTACATGACCTGTCCCTCCGTCGCCACAACGCCTACCAAAGGCATGCATTACACTGAAGCTTATTTCAAAAACGTTCGTTTCTCGTAAGTCACTCTATGCCGGTATCTCGAACCTGATCAGGTGAACTGCAGTACAGGAAGAACTTAACGCAAGTAGACAATAATATTCAGCAATGAGGGGTTATAAATTCACAGTAGTTCACATAAGTTAATTGTTTTATTCTGTAAAAACACATGAATATATAAATTATGTTCTGAATTTTTGGATCCATAACGAACTGTGAAGTTAACACTATTATTGTTTTAACACTAGAATTGACGACATGCGATTCAGTCCAGTGAGTAACATTTATGTTATTTACAGTAAAATTTGACTGCATGTCGTCAATTCTAGTGTTAAAATAATGTATAATGTAATTTAGTATAAATTATGTCAAAACAAGTTATGACAGGAACTGTTTGTTGGGGCCAAGAGGAAGCTGAAGGGTACTTCCGCAAGTGACCGTGATGTAGGCTACTAGACTTCTCCTTGTTCTTCTTTTATTCTTCTTCTTTGCTCATTCTTCTTCTCTTTTCTCTATCCGTATTCTTCTTCTCATTTTTTCTACTTCGTTTTCTCCTTATCTACTTCTACTTCTTATCTACTTCTTTCTTCTCCATCATCTCCTCCTCCTCATTCTTCTGATTCTCCCTTCTTCTTCTACTTCTTCGTCTTCTTCTTCTTCTTCTTCTTCTTCTTCTTCTTCTTCTTCTTCTTCTTCTTCTTCTTCTTCTTCTTCTTTCTCTTCTTCTTCTCTTCTCTTCTTCTTCTTCTTCTTCCTCCTTCTTCTTCAATCTCCTCCTTTTTCAATCTTCTTCCCCATCTTCTTCTCCTCTTTATTCACCTTTTCAATCACTTTCTTCTACTCATTTTCTTCTTCTCCTTCTCCTTCTCATTCTTCTTCTTCACCTCCTTCTTTTCAATCTTCTTCTCTTTATTCACCTTTTTCATCACTTTCTTCTACTCATTTTTCTTTTTCTCCTTCTTCTTCTCGTTCTCCTTCTTTATCTTATTCGTCTCCTCCTTCTTCTTTACCGTCTTTTTCTCCTTCTTGATACAAAGCAAAATTAAACGCATCATGTTTCGTTTCAAAAACACAAAATGCAAAACAATCAAGTCTATGTTGAATTGTATGTTGTAGAGTCTATGTTGAAAGTCTATATTGCTGCCATATGCTTTATGATTGTAATGTGCAATGTTTCCTGAAATATATGGAAATTTTGCAGTCACTGTCAAAGAATATGTACCACAATAAACTATTAAAACACTAATTATTTAATGAGAAATAGGTTTTCATTGGTGTCAAGATATTATTGTAATGTGCGAATGAAGAGGTCCTTAAAACGTGCTGTTTCTCCAGAATTTTTACAGTGATAATAATTCAATATTATCTTCATTTAAGAATTGCTTTCCAAAGAAATTATAAACTTTATTTATATTATTTTTTATTTATAGTATCAAAGTTCTGAAAAAAATAATAAAACATTCTAAAACTGCACATTATGGTACCGGTAACACACGCTTTATTTCTATTGATTGTTTGGTTAATTGTTTCATTTATAATCTTTATTTTATTTATCTCTTATGAATTTATTCTACATAAATTTTGATATAATTTGATTTTACTTGACTCAAATGGCAAGTAATTTCATTGAATACGGCATGCATGCTATTAAATAATCCATTGTTCTAAAATAGTTAACTGTCTGATTCTGATAATACTGGAACTACAATAAACTACAATGAATTGAAGAAAATAATATCTATAGTAATATCGATAATAATATTGAATAATATATTCTAAGGCTCGTAGCTAACGAATTTACGCCTACTCTAAGACAGATTTTTCACGTCAATTAATGGTTTTGTGTAGTGAAATAGACATATTCTAATAGGAGAGTTTATTCTAAATAAAAATTGTTCTCTATTATTTTTATACAATCAACCAGAAAGAAATTTCAATTCAAAAATTGATTTACAAGATAGTTTACTACTGTGACTGAGTGATGCCTCTCCTTCAAGACAGATTTTCATCCTTAGTTTATAGTTTTGTATCATAAAATATACATATTCTAATAGGAAATTTTATTTTGAATAAAATTGGTCCTCTATGATTGATTTTTCTATACAAAACATGAGTGCTTATTTGACTAAACATAATAATATATATACGATCTATCAATTCTATCTTTATAACTAAAAAAAATCGTATTTATCAGTTTATCGAACATTTTCATACATAAAATTATTAGGAATTTGATCGTCTACAAGTCCTAATCAATAAAATTGTGGTAAAATGCACTATTTTAGAGTTATAGTCAAAAACGAGAAAGAAATTCAGCTGGAAATGTGGATTACCATTTTTCAAGCTGAATAACTATTTTATTTCAAACTTTTCAGACGGTTCTGTAAATTTCAATAGACAATCATATAGAGAATTCAATTTTCTACAAATCTTGTCATGACCTCAATTAAATTTAAATGCATCCTTCAAAGTCATTCATACAAAACTATACGAGTTGCCGCTGTAATTGCAATGTCCTCAATTTCCAAAGCTTTATTACTTGTTATTTATTAGTTTTATGAACACTGTTTATAGCTCATCTTGTAGGAGATTTTATTTTCTACAAGAATAGTTCTCACTGTAATTCAGCTTAAACGCACTGTTCAAAAGTTATAGTCAAAAAACTGCAATCACTACCAAATTTTTTGGAACTCTGGTTTTATTGGAGTCTGCCGACTTGACTTGTGATGAGGCTAGACAGAGCTGGATTGAGAAAAGTGAATGTCCGCTTCATCTATCGGTGGAAAGTGTAACTAATCTCGACATGGCTTCAGTTTTCTTCAAATTATGGTCTAACGCTTCGATTTATCGAAAAAATGCATATAGCATAAGTTGTAGAAAATAAAATGGTTAACAAAAAAGGTTCTGAATGAATTTTCTCTAAATATCGAAATAAAAGCATAAAATCGAAAAAACCTAGGCAGTCTTGTCTCACAGAGAACGAGATAAGCCTTGATTTTAAGCAAAATACTGTAGTTATGATAGAAATAGCTCACAATAACTATGCATCATCTTATTAGAAATTGTATCTCTACAATATATCATGTAATAAGCAGAATTTGGCAACAATCAACCGTTGAAAAGTTATTGACTGAACATTGATACCGTACCACATGTTTGAACAAGAAAGAGCTAACATATTTTCAAAATCGCGATAACTTTTAATTTATTGGAAAAATTTACAATAATTGTAGATAAAAATGTAGGTCATATTATTACTAACAAGAAATGTCTAGAAGGAATTTGCTAGAATATACTATTCTGAAGTTACAGACAAAATGAGTGCGAATTTGATCAAGAATAAACGATCTACCCATTCTTTTAAACTTAATAAATATCTTATTTATAGGTTCATAAAACATTCTCATACATTAGATTTTAGGGAATTCAATCTTCTCTACAAGCTAAAATCGATAAAATTGTGATACAAAGCACTATTTGGAAGCTATAGTCGGAAAACATGGTAGAAATTCAGCTGCAAATGCGAATTACAATTGTTCCAAGCTGGATAACTCATTCATTCCTCAGGTTATTGGGAATCTGGATAATGCATCTTGTAGACAATTAAATTTCCTAAAATATTTGTCATATGCAAAAATCAGCTACAATGCACCGTTGAGAAGTTATGAACAAAAACCTGCGTCAACTATCGTTTTACATCAACATTCATTTTTCTGAAATCTCCAGCTCATCACTCCAAATAGCTTCAGGAGATGGTCAGAAGTCAAGTTGTACAGCCCGCGACTACTAGCGGAAATCTTCAAGACTACCACAACAAACTTCATACTTGTGCCGCTAGGTAGCAGTTAAAACAGTCTCGAAATTCCCTCAATGTATTCAAAATATTTGCATATTCCTTTTACAAGTCAAAACAGATAAATTTCATTTTATTCATAAATAACTCTATCTTAGCTCACAAACTTGATGTAGTACATGAATTTAGCTTCTTAATTAGATATAAAGCGTATATTTACGTAATTTTCTGCTGAATAAAAGCTTTTAATGTCTTAAAACTGATAAACTTGAACTCTTGATTTGGCAATATGGGTTTGATTTTTCACAGATAACTTTTTCAACGCCTTATTGTATCGAAATATATCACTGAACAAATTTTATATTAAATTGAAATCTCTACAAGATTTGATTCATTTGATGACACAAAATGATCAAACAAGTTCACAAGATACCCTCAAACTCTAGAAGGTTTCAGTTATGTTTAAAACTCGAATACTATCTTATACTTCATGTAAAAAGCTATTTTCTTGAGGTTTTCAACACTATATCAAACAGATTCCATGAATCTTATTTCTGAATATTTCTCTCAAAATTCTGTTCAAAAACTAATAAAAGAATTGACTTTAGAGACCTTCGGTTGGGATACCGATCTTTAGATCTTCATAATTTAGTAGCCTATATTTTTCATACAGAATATTAAAAATATTATAAGAAATAATTTGTCCAAGTATTTAATAGAAATGTTATTAATCTGACACAGTGTTTGATCATTATTGGGTTTTGCTGAAATCAAAAAATCAGGAAGATATTATTTACATGAAACTGGGAACACAGTACTTTCTTGACCGTTAACGATGTTTCCAACAGTTTCCTCGTGTAGATTCATCAGTAAAATAAAGTCATAAAACTATTATCCAACACCTTCATATATTGAAAATAATCTATAAATATCGGAGTTTATTAAAAATATTGAAATTGTTCACAACCAACAAATTGAAGATATTTTCTTCGAAACTCAAACAAGCAAAACAAAGTCTAGGGTTGGATTTTACTTTCATGCTGCGCCATGTAAATTGTTCAAATTTAATTATTTTTGAATTCTGTCTGCAATATTATTATTGTGTCATGAGATGTAATTTAATTCAAAAAAAATTGTTAGTCATAAAAATTGAGATGAATTAATTTCTTTTAATCATCTTTTCTCATTTATATTATAAAATAAATTTTGTAGAAATATAAAATATTTTATTAATTTCCTATTCTAAATCAGAAACTTCAAACATAACATATTATAAAATTTGTTTATAAAAATTACAATGAAATTGAATTTTATCAAATGAAAAAAATTTCGTTAATTTTCTTGAGTACTATAACAAATTTTCAATTCTTGTTTTTTTTATATAATTTCAATAATTATTAAAATATATTTAATATTCTCAAACAAAGTGATTTTTATGCTCAAATCTTAAAACATTGAAACAAATATCATAACAATATAAATTTTAGTCCTCATTTTAAATTGTCATTTATTATATTAATTTCTATTTTTTTCTATACATATTTTATTTTTACAAACTTGTGGTTTTCTTTTTTTAATTATATAAAGTATATTTACGTAATTTTTGCTGAATTTGTTTTTAATGTCTTAAACTGATAATTTGAACTTTTTTTCAATGTTTTATTTTTATTCTTTTCAACTTTTTGTAGAAATATTTAACTGAATCTACAAAATGAATCTCTGAAAATTCAGAAACACAAAATGAAACAAACAAGATACCTCAAACAATTTAAAACATAAACTGGTTATAAAACTCGATTATCAGAATTCTATGACAAAAAAATTCAGAAGCCAACATATAAAATTCATTGAAACAAATTTCAAAATGATGAAATTTCTCAAAATAAAACTAAAATAAAAATAATTTTAAAGTCATCTACATAACTATCAAAAACAGAATAGTAATTTTCATAAAATATAAATAATATAAGAACAAACAATTAAGAAATTTAATACAACATTAAATACACAATGATGATTTCAATAAATGTAAAGATTGAAAATATTATATTGATGACATGTTCATTTTCAACAATTTAAAGAACATATTAAGAAAAAATACATTATTAAAAATATTATAATACTATATTTAAAATAATATTTAAATTCATATAAAAAAAAATGAAAATCTAAAAATTTGAAATCTATAAACTCAAAATAAAAATTGAAGAAAATTCTTTCAAAATTTTATAAATTCAAATTTCAAATTTAATTATTTTATAAAGAATTTTCTAATATTATATTTGTCATGTGAGATGAATTAAGAAATGATAAAAATAATTATTTTGTTAGTCATAATTGAGATGAATTAATTCATTCTATTTTGGTAAATAAATGGATTTTGATATAATATATAATATCTGCAAAATATTCAACACCAACACATTATAAGAAGTGATTGTTTTGGTTTTAGCGTTCAGGAGGCTTTTCCAATACTGATATATGCTATAGTTATGTTATTATAGTAAATTTTGGAAGTAGCTGAAGTGATTATAACTGGCTCAAAACACGTAATCAATCTACCTTAGATAATCATAATGGTTTATAATGCTTGAGAAATGATCAGAGACAAACTTTTGAATCGTTTTTTTAAGAAAACACACAGGCTTCGATTTATGCACTTCTGCTCCTTACTTCTACTACTTCTTCTTCTTCCTCCTCCTCCCTTCTTCTTCATCTTATTTATATTTCTTTTTTCTCCTCTTCCTCTTCCTCCTCCTCCTCCTCTTCTTCTTACCTTCTTCTTCTTCTTCTTTTCCTCTTTCTCCTGCACTTTCATCCTCCTCTTTGTGAATATAGGTACTATGTAAGTTATCTTTAACATCCTAGCAATATTTTTATTGATAGTATTGTAAAAAGGATGTATTGTCTGCTAGATGACTTCTATTTTTCCTTTTTCTCCTGTATTCTCTTCTTCCTCATCTTCTTCTTCTTCTTCTTCTTTCCTTCTTTCTTCTTCTTCTCCTTCTTCTTCTTCTTCTTCCTTCTCTTCTTCTCCACC
Organism: Laodelphax striatellus; assembly: GCA_017141395.1. Taxonomy (NCBI): domain Eukaryota; kingdom Metazoa; phylum Arthropoda; class Insecta; order Hemiptera; family Delphacidae; genus Laodelphax; species Laodelphax striatellus. The sequence goes on from JADWYY010000060.1 coordinate 26,118, forward strand.
ACCTTCGTCTCCTTTCCCTCTTTTTTTTTTTTGTTTGTTCCATTTTGAAGCTTCGCTGAAGAGGAAAGGAGATAAGAAGATAGGATAGAAGAACAAAAAGAAAAAGAGAGGAAAATAAGTGTAGCTATGTAGAACGTTACCTATGATGAAACACTTGTGATACGGTAGTATATTATTAAACCATAGAAAACCATTAGAATCTCTTATTTTGAGTTAAACGATGGAATTCCACTATATAACTGATAAGACTAAATGAAAACTTGAACAAGAAAAAGAAGAAGAAGAGGATAAAGAGGATAAAGAAGAATGAGTAGGAGATGAAGGACACGGAGAAGAGTATAAATTCAGTCAGTTTTTTCTGGTAGGTGATTCAAGTGTATAGTGAGTGGCCTATCGAGTAATTTCTCAAGCATTATTAACCATTATAATATTTGAGAAGGATTGAAGTGTTTGGAACTTGTTTCTCACTTTAATTACTTCCTTAAATTGATTATAATCATATAAAATTAACATTTAATAACCTTAAAAGCCTTCCAATGAACGCTAAAACCAACACAATTAATTTAATCTTCACTATATATTGTGTTGGTGAAGCATAATATTTCGCAGACATATCAAAATATTATTTTTTTATTTTTGTTTCTTTAACTAGAAATATCTAATATTTAATTCATTTATAACATAATATTTGAGAATGATTCCTTGACACATAACTTTAAGAGAATTTTTACAATATTCTTATCCTATTCAGTCCTTCCAGATTTCCTCTCTCTTCTCTTTCTTAATCTATGAAATTCTTTTTTCCTCCTCTCCTTCCTCATCCTCCTCTATCTTTCTTTTCTTCTTTCTTTCTCTTCTTTTCTTCTCCTTAATTTTATAGTTGGTTTTATGTAATTATCATTTTAGCAATATTTTATTAAGTATAAAAATGTATTGTCAACAGACAGAATTTTTCCACGCTGATTCTCTTCTTCTATCTTCTTATTGTTCTTCTTCTTTTTTATGTATTCTTTTTTGTTTTCTTCTTCTCCAGCCTATTTTCTTCTTTTCTATCCCTCTTCTCTTCTTCTAGCCTTTCTTTCCATACCTTGTTTTCTCTTTCTTTCTCCTTTTTTGAATCATTTTTGTTTGTTCCATCTTAAAAGAATGAAATATATAGAGATATCATACAAGATAGAGCATTTGATTTCATTTGTATACACATTAAACTAGAAATTTAGATTTCTTTCTGATTATGGCTCTTTTTTGTTAAAAAAACTGGTTCTGAAGGATAGGATGATTGTAGGTGGAGATGAAAAAAGAGAAATTATTTGAAGTAGTATGGTGTTATTAGAGATGCCTTAGTAATTTTAAACCATTTATTTTAGATTCAATATCTTTTACAAGATTTTTTAAATTCCTTTATATTAAAAATAAACACTTAAAAATCAAGATAGAGTTGAAGATAGAAAAATATACAATTAATTTAATCTTATAGAATATGTTTTGCTTTTATTTAACAATGACAGGAGCTATTAAAATTTAGAGAATTTTAATTAAATTTTATTATTTTAGATTATTTAGTGTTTCAAAATTTTCTTTCAACTTATTATTTCCTAGTAATTTTCTGTTCTTTTTATTTAAATCTTATCACTCTGTCTTTATTCAACATTAATTGGTTTCTGTTAACCAATTTATTGTTTTTGTATAGTTTTTCAGAATTCCATGAATTATATTTCATGATGCTAATTAATATGTTTCTGTTACTTGCATAATATTTGTTTATAATTTATCTAATTTTATATTTTTTAAGTATTATTTATGTTACAATGATGTTTCTATTTGAGTTTCATGAAAGATAAAAATGTATGTTTATTATATTTCAGAAATATCTACAAAAGTATTAAAGTTTCATTACTTAAATATAACATTTTTACATATAAATTTTATAATTTTTTTATTATAAAATTTTCACTCAAATACTTTGTGAATTAAAAGCAAAATGTGAAATTAGTTTGTTGATAAAATTGTTCATTTCTAATTTTTATTTTCTGTGTTGTCGTAGATAATTGAAATAAGACAAAATCTTTTGAGCTAAATTTTTGTTTAGAACTTCTTGTAGATGGATGATAATTATTGCTATTCTATATGAATTTAAGTGTCGTCTTGTTATTTTGTTCAGTATGTGATGGTGATATTAAAATATGTTATTTTGTTAATCTAGCAAAATCATTTCAATTAGCAGTTTTATTGTGTGTTTCTTTGTAGCAAGTACATCATTTTTTTCACTGCATAATAATGCTAAAATATTTTTGACATTTTAACATTAAATACTATGTAAAAACAAATATTTAAAATTGAATTATTTTCTCACTATAATCTTTCAGCCCTGAAAAACATAATCTTTTTTCCTGTAGGTCCTTCAAATCGTATCAAAATGAATTCAAGCTATTTTCAAAATAGAGTGAATTTATAATTCACTTATAATTATTTATAGAGTTCAAAATGAAATTCAAACATTATGATAGATGAAAGTAATATTCAACCTAGACTTTGTTTTTTCTTATTTGAGTTTTCAAACAGCAAAGGCCTCTTCTCAAAGTATTGTTTTGTAAACATTTTCAATATATCTTGAAAACATATTATGTTTTAGTATATTTTATATATTATATTAATTTTATATCGATATTTTCAGTATATTCTGAATATAAAAGTATTGGATAATGGGGTTATGGCGTTATTTACTGAGGAATCTACGAGATATAGTTGGAAACATCGCTAACGACCAAAAAGGTAACAGTGTTCGCGTTTTCATCAAATATCTTCCTTATTTTTATTTATTTATGACGAAAATCTTACATAAATAGTTTTGTGAAGAATTTAATATTCAACATATTATGTTCTATAATATTTTGTTGCATATTGTGCGAAAGCTACTATTAAAAGATAAAGATCGAGAAAGGTCTCTAAAATTTGATTTTTGTATTCGTTTTGGACAAGTTCTTGAGGAACTGTTCAGTACTTAAATATTATGATTATAATTTCTAATCGATGATGATGGGTTTTATGAAATTTAGTTGTTATAATAGTGTTAAAAACTTATGAAGTATAAGTACCTATATTGGAGTTGTAAACCCAATAATTTCATCATTTTTCATTTCATTTATTTACACACATTTTCCAAATAACATACAATGATACAACATATAAATACAATACAAAATTGAAAAAGTGGTTAGGTGACCTCATTAGTATAATCGTGTTGAGGCACCATAATGGCTTAACTTCTAGACTTTCAGGCATCTTGTGAACTTATTTGGTAATTTTGTGTTGTAAAATGGATCGAATCTTGAAGAGAATTCAATTTTCTATGAAATTTGTTCAGTGATATATTTTGATACAATGAGCGGTTGAAAAGTTATCTGTGAAAAATAATACCCATTACCAGATAAAGAGTTTATGTTTATCAGATTGCAAGACATTATAAAGCTTTTATCCAGCAAAAAAATGACGAAATCATACGCTTTTTATTTTCATAACTATCTAATTTCATGTATTACATAAAGTTTATGACCTAAGTTGAATGTATTTGTTAATAAAATTAGATTTTTCAGTTATTCACTTGTAAAAGGAATATGCAAATATTTTGAATTCATCCAGGCAATTTCGATACTGTTCTTTACTGCTACCTAGCGGCTCAAGTGTAAAGTTTATTGTAGTAGTTTTAAAGATTCCCGCTAGATGTCGTGGGCTGTACAACTTGACTTCTGACCATCCCTGAAGCTATTTCGGGTGAGAGTGGAGATTTCAGAAATGAATGTTGAAGTAAAACGGTAGTTGACGCATGTTTTTGTTTATAACTTCTAAACAGTACATCATAGCCAATTTTTTCATATGACAAATATTTTAGGAAATTGAATTTTCTACAAGATTCATTATCAAATTCCTAATAACCTGTGAAATGGATGAGTTATCCAGCTTGGAACAATTATTGTAATTGTAATTTGCAGCTGAATTTCTACAACTTTTCCATGTATAGCTTCCATTATGGTGCTTTGTATCACGATTTGATCGATCTAGCTTGTAGAAGATCAAATTCCTTACTATTCTATGTATGAAAACGTTTCATAAACCAATAAATACGATATTTATTGAGTTTTAAAGAATGGATTATTTGTATATTCTTGGTCAAATTTTCACTCATTTTTGTCTGCAACTTCAAAATAACATTTTCTAACACAATTTAGCTACATATATTTTCATAATCATAATATGACCTTTACTTTCATCTACAATTTTGTATTCTACATTTCAATAATATATAATAAGTTGTAGCGTTTTCAAAGATAAGTTAGTTCTTTTTCACTTTGTTCAAACACTGTATTGATGTTTTGACAATAACTTATCAACGGTTGATTGTTGCCGAACTTTTTTTATCATATCGAATTGTAGAAAATTGAATTTTAAATAAGATGATGCATAGTTTTTGTGAGCTATTTCTAGCATTACTACAGTATTTTGAATAAAATCTAATCTTGTCTCATTCTCTGATGCCTTCTGTGAGACAAGACTGGCCAGGTTTTTCAAATTTTATGCCTTTATTTCGATATTTAGTGAAAATTCATATAACGTTTTTGTTCACCTTTATTTTCTACAACTTATGTTCCATACATTGTTACGATAAAACAAAGCGTTAGGCCATAATTTGAAGAAAACTGAAGCCATGTTGAGATTAGTTACACTTTCTGCCGATAGATGGAGCGGACGTTCACTTTTCTCAGTCCAGCTCTGTCTAGCCTCGGCTGAAAGTCAAGTTGGCAGACTCCAATAAAACCAGAGTTCCAAAAAATTTGGTAGTGATTGCAGTTTTTTGACTATAACTTTTGAACAGTGCGTTTTAGCTG